>OY776087.1:21600642-22166791 GCA_963675205.1 Catocala nupta
AATAGTTAATATTATGACAACTATATAACATCTATATCAATACGTAACATAAAGTCACCGGTGATTTTCAATGTTAATGATATGCTATCGCTACCGGTCAAATGCTGATTGTGTATTCAGAATTTGAATGAACCATTACATCATTGAGAGAATTCTTTATTTATTTTCTTTTTTTATATGAAGCTTGTATTGTTCGGATTATTAAGTAAGTCAGTCAACAAAGGTGACAAATTAGCATACGGCCCGCCTAATGGTAATCGGTAACCGCAGCCTGTGGTAGCTTGCCTTAAATTAATTGAGTTAAAGAAATTAAATGCAAGGAATTAGAGAGAAAGGTATGAGAAGCGTCAAAAGTCTTATTTAATGAGTAGGAGGCAATAACAGTTTTACTACGCCGGTTTCCTGTGAGAACGTGGAACTTCCCAGTACAGGCTTGCTTATTCGTACCGGCATAAATATATGGTGAATGCTGGCTTTTCCACTTACAAATTTCTCTTGTCTTCCTGCCACGGTAGGTAGTGATCGGTCACAGATCCGTCTGCACCAGGACACCTTAAACTAGTAGTAAGGATTGCTAGATGGTGTTCGTCTGAATTTGTCCCAGATTTCGGGTTATTTCAAGACTCTCAGAAAATACAAAATTTATCAACTTCTATACGATATTGATTGATTCGACCCTTGGTGTAACAGCAAAGAGGAAAACACAAAGCTTACTAGCGATAAAAGAAAATTGGCACATCTTACAATTAAAATATACATACATAAATTAACTTATTTCCAACAATTATAATTTAATAGCACTTGTCGTAGTATTCCGATTTGGCGATCCTTCTAATACCTCTAGTACGGTTTATTATCGCGATGTTTACAGCTTATTAGTGGGTGGGTCTGTGGTCCTTATCTATTAAGTATCTTATAGTCTATCGGCCTTGCTACATTACTATATAGCAAATTGACCTAAAATGTTGGCACTGGGATAATTTTCAACTATATCAAGATCCTCTAAGTTGTGGATTGCGGATCCATTCTCAAATACAGTTTAAATAATAATTTGTATGCTTTTGTTAAACCGGCGCCAGGAGAATTTGCTTTATTATAGCTGTGAAAACGAAATTACGAGATGTTTTACTGTAGGCATATGGGTTTTACAGCTGATGTTACGTTTTCTGACACGTTATTTCTTTGTATCGTGTTTAAACGCGATGCGCCGCGGAAGTTAGTCTGCCTCAGACGTGCGCCGATGCCAAAATAGCTTCCCTGTTATGATACGATTAAATCATAACACATTGTAATCGTGTGTTATACAATACATTTTAACTCTCTAAATCATTGAATAACAGTCATTCTTGAGTGTTATATCGAAACCGAAAACTGAAATAATAGTTTATTACGACGTTGGATATCCAATCGACGTCTTAATTTAGGTAGTCGTCATGCGTATTGGATATCTTCTTTTATTCCTTTTATTGGCTGCCTTGATGATCTTGTGGTATCAATGTAAGCAATTGCGTAACTACCAATCGTGTTCGATTCCCTTCTTATGCAAACGTCAGTATCAATTCTTGCTTTTTTTTTTTAATAGTCTCCATTATTGGAATAACTACCTTGTGCCTCTAAAAGCATGCACTGTCGGTCGGTCTGATGAATAATTATGGCAGTACGGGAATTAATTGGCTCAAGAGTTCTTTTAGTTGATAAAATGTCAGTTTATTAAATTAATAGTAGCCTGCTGACATGAAAATCTTAAAATTTGTAACACTAGCCTACCTAGCAAGCATACGTAAATTAATGTATTCCATTGTCTGATATACTTAACCGTTTACTCAATTAGCTATTAATAAACCTCTGACACGAGCACGCTACAGGTATTGCTACAATAAAACGTTTTCTATTTTATTTTTCGACTAAAGAACGATTAATTACTTTGACGAAAAAAACCTGAGCCTTCGATCTTAAAACTATAACGTCTTTTTGATTCTATTGACTTTTACTGACGTAGTTTGGGAAGTTTCGTTGAAAACCTTACAGTGAACGAATGGTTTGTGAATTTGTCGAAAGCTTAGCGTTTTACTTGTTGTGATTGACTGTAAAGGTCACGAGAATTCACATATTTCGTGTTCATTTGACCTTTGTTTCACGTTTGGTATTTTGGCACGTGCTCGCTTTGCTGGTTTTTTATTTACGACGTGGAAAATGTGCTGAGTATTACCTATTACCTTTTAATCTTGTTATACATATTATTGTATTGGCAATGTCTGCCTGGAAGTCAGCTGTTGGCCTAAGTTCGATACCATGGACGAGCTAAACTACTAGTCGTTTTAAATTATGAAGTTCTCAGTGACAGCGTGGATCCTAGATGACAATAGACTTAATTCCTACTGCTCCAAACAAGGCTAGTGAAATGTTACCTCTGATTGTTATGAGTGGGTTTTACCTACATTTAGTTAGTGAATGGAGGGCGGACGCAGTTCATAAATAAAATAATTCATTTATTGATCAATGTTATCGTTCTGTAGTAAACATATTGACATGCCTTTAAGAAAATATATAAACACGTACTTAAGATAAAAATATTCATAACAAAAGCTTGGATTATCTACGTTTTTACAATTTAATGGCAGTTTGAATACATTCACACAAGTCGTTAATGAAGTACAGGTAGATACATGACTCACGTCTACTTCCCTAAAAGATAGACAGGATCTGCAGCTTACCACTAGCTACGTAGTACTAATATATATTATGATGTGAATATCTCTTTAACTTTATTTAATATTATCACATTCTTCGTGTACGGTCAGCGGTAAACGTGTTTCAGCTGCTTGCACAGCACATAGTTCTAAGTGATGCTGTTGAATTTTTACAGGGATTCATATAATGTCTTGATCGAAGAGAGAGCCTAAACTTTTTTAAAATCTTTTGGCTTTAGCGTGACTCTCGAGTAATCATGATTGTAAGGTGTTTATGCTTATGCTGCTAGAGCCTGTATTTTCTGTCAAACGATTACAATAATTAAGTTACAAAAAAATATAAAACGCAACTCTATTCTTTGATTAAAGTCAAACGTAGGATGAAAATTGCGAGAGCTGTCTTGCGAAAGATCTTATCCTAATATTATCATTTATGGCATCCTCATCCTATTACAATTGATGTCATGCCCCAAAATTGCCATTTTGCATTTTGCAAAATGTATTAATATTGTTTATTTGCAAAAAAATTAAAGGTAATTGGAAAGTGCGCATTGTAATAACGTGATCGTGAAATCACTTTCCGCTACGCAGATGAAATACTTTATTACTGTTCCGAGACGAATTTGGGAAATCTAAATATAATTATAAAATCAATGCGGCACGTCTATCACTGACCCGCGACGACGGAGAAATAGGTTTTCCTATTACTGATTGCTTTAATATCAGTAGATTGATATAGGATTTATTACATTATGGAGGTTATGATGACAAATTACGATATAACTAAGCGAAGAGCCCTAAGAGATAGATGTCTACGTTTCGAAAAAAGGCAAAGTAGAGTTCGATCCCATAGTTCAATCTTCAAACTTTTGACATGACAGACTAACGGTATACCGACTAAATAATTTGTCATATTTAATACAGTATTCAATAAAAAGTCAAAGAATCCAGATGTATAAGTTTTTCTTGAAACAATGAATCGATTTGGTCGATTTGTATGAAATATTTTCCATTCGACTTGATTAATAATAGTAATAATAAAAATAGTTTTTCAGTTTAAGTTGGTACAAATATGAATTAAAATAGATCTTAAAATACTTAGAAATAGGATACAATACTTTGAACGGCCGTACTAGGTTATAACCTACCTGTACCACAGGCGATATGTGCTTTTTTTTACGTGGTGGAATGCATTGACGCATACCCGTCCGCGGGGCGGGCGGAGGGGTTATGTTGGACTCACCGGGGTAAAAGAGAAAGATGGAATAAGAATGATAGTAATGTATCTCCCGGAATACTGACTAAACCTACCACGGTGTAACAACACGGTGTGACAAAACTGCTATCGACGGGGCCGCGCGAATCACTTGCACATGCGGTCGCGACTCCGCCGAGGTTTCGGCCCGCTGTATGAAACGGCAGGCCACTACAAAACAAGACCTACTCTATAGGCAGTACTCACTTAAAAGACCTACTGCCTCCCCTCTAAAGGGGAGACGGACACGACACAGAGGCGTGCGTGGGAACACGCACGCCGCCTCTCGGACCTGGTGCTGATCGGATGGCGGGCAGGCCCACGAAGCCCACCAACCCCAGGTCAAACCTCAGGGTGGCTGGAGGTCATCTCGCGCCCTCCGGCGCCCGGCTCTGCGGTGAGGGAGAGGGTTTAAGCGTTACCTCTCCCGCTCCGCCGCATGCTGGAAATCACTTCCTCACAGAAGGAGGCGACGGCGTTCCACGACCTCTCACTCCGGACCATAGATTGAACTATGGTCGGGAGCGAGAGGGCAACCAATCTGACTGCCGCGATCAACTCACGGCGCTGCGATGCCCAGGCGAGACAAACCGCCAAAGTGTGTAGCGACGTGTCCTCAACAGCGTCGCGGCAGTCAGCGCAGTGGCGACAACCGGGCGTCTCTTGCCGGCGTATACGACACGGGAACTGGCCAAACCAACCGTGGCCAGTCGTTACCTGTGTTAGCCGGAAGGTGAGGGCGCCATGACGCCTCTCTAGCCACTCCTCAAACACGGGACTTACCACGATCGTGGCGTGCTTGGCACTGAGGTGCACAAGTCGCTCCTTCCAATTCGCCACTAGGACCTGGCGGAGCTCGGACCTTGCCGCCTCGAAAGCGGGAAGAGCCGGTCCTTCGCCCTGAGCTAGCGCCTCCTGGATACATAATCAACATTAACGCAAGCGAAAGCACGGGCTAATGTTACTATTATATATATATATAGTATGTTAATAAGTACCAAATTACATAGTATGATTTAAAATTAAAGAAAAAAATGAAAATAATATTACTTATTTATATAATTATGCATTTAAATATTAGCTGACATATAGAATGTTTATGAAATAAACAAATATACGTATGTCTAATAATGGGATTCTATGCTAACTAGTGTAAGTGATTAAAATATAAATAAAAGACGATCTAGTCACCCTCGTAGTCTACTGAGTTTATGTACCTATATTCCGC
Organism: Catocala nupta; assembly: GCA_963675205.1. NCBI lineage: Eukaryota > Metazoa > Arthropoda > Insecta > Lepidoptera > Erebidae > Catocala > Catocala nupta. Next base: position 21,605,816 of record OY776087.1, read on the forward strand.
ATGTTTCCTGGCTGGACAATCGGTTTCACCCGTTTGGTGGTTGCTAGGCTTTTTAAAACGAGAGCATGTAGCACATTTAGGGACATCTTCCTGCTTCGTACATTCAGTCATCGAATGACCAGCTTCGGCACAATGTCCACACGTAGGGGTAATCTCTCTGCAAGATTTTGCTACGTGACCATACTGATGGCATTTGTAACATCTTGTTACTAGCGTAAAATCTGTTACGGGGCAGGACTTGTGTATAAAAAGTTTAGCTTGTGTGACTAAGGCTTTTATTATGTTAGCTGGAACCTCAATAATGTAGTTGCGGGTAGGGGCATTTCTGCCCGATTTGTAGCTTAATTTCGTTAAAATCAATAATGATTTTAGATCCATTTATGGCAACTTATCGGCTATATTTTGTTCAAAGAGACAGCTGAATACTTAATTTTCAGACAGAGAAGCGGGTACACCAACCACAACAATCCGTGGTTTAAGCTTGGCGCGTTCGTCAGCTGTAAGACCGGAGAAAGAGAGTTGAACTCCTTGCTTAAATTTTTCTGCGTCTTGTTTAGATTCTGTGCTGACAATAAGTTCTCCATTTCTAGTTCTGCGAACCCCACGTACTTGCAGCTTCATTTCCTCTGGACGAATAATTTTCTGTACAAGAGATTTTGTTTCATCGCTCGTCTTTAATATGTCACGGAGATATATTGGCATACAGCTTAAATTATTTGGCCGAACGAAACTATTGGATCCCTTCTTAATCATGTCCGCATAAGAAACTTTTTCGGTACAGCTGTTCTGGATGGTCTGCTTGAGCTCCGAAATATTTTCTGTTAGATCGTACTTTTCTTGTAGGGCATCTAGTGTACTGGAAACTTGAAGCGCTTTCAGTTTTAGCGATTGTTACAGGACTGGCATTTTCGAGGTGCTATGGCCAATTTTTCGACACAGGTTTGAAATTTTCATCTTCTCCGAATTGAGTTTACTATCCACGTAATGGAATAAACTTCATTAAATTGCTGCTCGACGGATGACATCCATTTTTGGATCTCAGATGTAGACGCGATATCTGATATGATGCTAGAGTAAGAGGAAGGCGAGGCCGCGATTCGCACCAGCCCGGTTATATTACACGCACTACTTTCTATTTTATAACACTTCTCATCAGAAAAATCGAAACACTTCCGTTTTTATGATTTCTGTCCTAATTTAACACAAAAGAGTTTTCATTCCATGAAAAAAATCACATGATTGTATAGCCAGCTATTACAGCAGTACAGCAGTTTGGCCATTACAATGATAAGCGAAAATTCTAAATTCAAAATTAGAATTTCATTTGTTTATCCTATAAATGAAATGATTCACTGTTTTGAGACAAATGTGTGTTTAGAGTTGGAGTACATTTCACCTTTGAAAACTAAAAATTAGCGCTCATCTTAAAACTTTTTATTCTGTGTTCTGTATACTGTGTGTGTACTGTGACTTTGGGACGTCTGAAAAGTATTTTAAAACATATGGATACTTCGCCCGCAGAAACCGCCCAAGTGGTGGCATTGCTGGATTCTGGACTTAGTCAGCGTGAAAGATTGCATCTAAGCCTGTCGTCTGTTCATAGAGTCTACAAACGCTATCGGGAGACTGGTTTGTTTACGCGCCGTTCAGGATCTGGCAGGAATCGGGTCACTTCTGAGCGAGATGATCGATTTATTGTAACAACTTCTTTACGAAATCGACGCCTTAATGCTTTTCAACTGCAGTAGCAGCTTCATGTTGTACGTATGGTGGCTGTAAGTAACTCTACAATTAGAAGAAGGTTGAAGGAACGTGGACTGGAAAGCTTTTGACAAGTCAGCAAATGGGCCGAAATTAACTGCAGACCATCGAAGAGCGCGCCTTAACTTTGCACGTGAGCACCTAAATTGGTCATACCTCCAGTGGAACAAAGTCCTCTTTTCTGATGAGTGTAAAATTATGCTATATGGTAATGATGGAAGGAACAAGGTCTACAGAAGAGACGGAGAATGCTTTGCACAATGCTGCATTGAAGAAAAGGTCAGCTATGGTGGCGGTTCGTGGACGGTTTGGGGAGGAATCAGCGCCGACGGTAAGACAGAGCTTGTCTTTGTGTCTTGGCCACGTCTGCCTGCACTAAACAGTCATCGGTACATCGAACAGTGTCTTGAGCCTCACGTGATGCCCTATGCACATTTTATTCGCAACGGTTTCATATACATGCACGACGATGCTAGGGCTCACACCGCGAGCGTCGTACGAGATTATGTTACCGAAGTCGGTATTTCCATTATGGAATGGCCAGCAAGAAGCCCGGACATAAATCCGATTGAACATCTATGGGATAAATTAAAGAGATGAATTAGTGCAAGAGATCCTGCCTCAGAAACACTTAGCCAGCTGCAAAATGCAATCCAAAAGGAATGGAATGGAATGCCACAACATTTGATCGTGTCTCTCATCCGATCGATGAAGAACCGTATGGAAGCAGTAATAAGAGCTCGGGGAGGGAATAAAAGTTAATAAATAAACTATTCTTAGTTTTTTTTTCATTTACGTGTGTTGTTTTATCAATTTCCTTCACACTACTCCATACAGGGTAAAAATGACTTGTTATACAAGATACGAAACCTATGAAAATTTAATTTGAATTTAGAACATTAACATTAGGATTTGAAAACCTCATATTATTCAATATTAAACGACATTTGACATATATTCCTAAATATACACATTTTTCTGATAATCCTTACAAAACATAAACTTGCAAGGTGTTTCAATTTTTCTGATGAGAAGTGTATTATATCACTGCACATATAAGAGTTCATTGTTATCGATAATATGCACTAAGTAGGTAACGCGAATGCCCAATATTTACGATTGCGGTGACAGTACGTGGTATAACGATCAAACCTTTTTGTTTTATGACCTTAATTTCTCTTTTGTAAAGCAATTTTCATCACAGCTTGGTGAAGGTACGACTTAATATAAAACTACACGAATAATTTGACTAGTGGGTTGACGTTTTGACCATGACATGATCAATTTTTATTTGTTTTAGTTGTGATTTGATCATTGATTTTCTCATTCTCAGGTATATAAATCGCTCGAATGCTAACTTTCTTTTATATTTCGTTTATGTTATATTATTTAACCGGTTCTGCTTATATTTGTATGTATCACATAAAGATCTACTATAATGATGGATAGAACTAGAGAGCATCGAGAGCGAGTCTATTTATCTCGATTCATTTCCCTATGGCGATGCTCTAGATAGAATAATCTGGCTCCTTCGTACACGATATTGACTTCATAGATGGTGTACGGGCTTAAATCTTTAATTAATTGCCTTTTCTAATAAGCCGTGTGTTATGGTATGGCAAATACTAATAAAATATTTTTGACCTATTCGCTTTACCAAACTTGAAAAGCAGCTTTAACCTAATACAATAGTAAGCTGCTAAAAAGGGTTTTGTCTACTTTAGTAAATGAAATAAAGCATAAACTCAATATATCATTCCCCTTGTGATCACGTAATACCCCACAGATTCTGGTAATAAAATTTTCATAACTTGGGTTGATATCTTAGGGCGGATGATTTCGAGAACGATACATCATAATACGTAATCCGTCAACCGAGCCCTATCTGGATTCAATGGAGATTTCATCCCTTGTTGATTTTTATAAGGTGCAGAGGAGTACTCTGTTTATTGATTTGTGATTATTTTTTATCATTTCTTCAGTTTTTGACTCGAACTTGTTTCAGTAATACTTAGACATATTTAAAGTACCGCAGCGTTTGAAACTGTATCTGGCAGACGCCAATTGGCTCTCTAGTATGGCTTAAACCGCTGGCGAAATATTGACGAAATACAGCTCTGCTCAAATTGATCAGTGATCAGTCACATTTGTTGGTGTACTCATTATGTTCGAACAGTTACACGAGGGTTGATCTCTATCGGGCCACTGCAAACGTTATCAATATTGGTGATCACTATTGTAATTTAATCTGACTAAAGCTGTAGAACTGTTGAGAAAAATGGAGAAGAACTGCTATATTACGCGAGAGCAGCTTAGATTAATAAGAACAGGCGTAGAACAAGTGAGCGATGCCGGTAAAGGGAATACAAAAACATCCAAGGAATAATCGATACTCGCAGTTTTGGCTAGCTATGAATCCTGTGATATAGGGATTACGGGAATTAAACACAATAAAAATGTTGAAATATGAATAATATTTAGGCTGTGATTAAATAATACTAAATACAGTTTGCGGAAACTGCGGTCGGAATGTATATTTGGTATTCCTTCATCCAGCCTCCACGCGTTCCATCTATCTACATTCTATTGTTTCAAGGAGATCTGTATTCTTTCTATTTTATGCGAAGTATTTTATCTTCTAGAAGTAGTGAAATGAATTCGAAGTATGCGAACATGCGATACGCTTGAACTGTATCTATCGTAACAACTGATGTAAGGATCACGAATTCTATTTTGAGCAACAACATAATTATTATAAACGCATGTTTAATGCGAAGGAGTTTAGACGCAATTATACCAAATCCATTTCAATAACTACGCCTAAGTCCCATGCAATATGGTACCAGCTATAGTTGATCTGGTATGATTGAGAAATTAATCATATATCATAAAAACACTTTTTTCGAAGTAAAAATGCCTTCGGCACCTTAATATTCATTAACTGCAAGGAAACTCATTGAAACAGTATAATTTCAATAATATTTTCTTCAGTAAACGTGGAATCGTTAACGCGGCCGCCAACGCGACGTTTACGTAATTAATTCTCAAGTCAACAAATAATCCTTTACACAATTCTTATGCTTAAAATAGAATACCGTTTCCACACCGTAGGGCTTTGCTCGATGTTGGAAAATCCTATTAGGAATAAATCGATCATGACCGACACATGAGTCCCGGGCTCCCCCTAGTAGGCAAACGATTACATTACTTGTAGCGGTAAGAAAATAGGGATACGGTTTTGTTATAATCGAATTAGTGCGGATGCACACGCGTGCGCTACTTAAATTGATTATACTGCAATACAGAATAATATATCTTAATTTAGCTGTGGCTCAAAATAGAATGGATGATCCTTAAACGTAACTATGTACCGTACGATGAATTTTTAAATACAAGGTTTGAGCTATTCGATGATCACACGACCATGTGTTGTAAAGTAGTGCCTTTGATTCCAGGGTCAGTGTTATTGATTTGTCGTTTTGTAGTTGCACGGAGAATTGACTCTAAAAATGGTCATGGGCTCTGTTAATGAGGACCTAAACAGTGGAGTAATTCACGTCTGTCGAATGATTTGAAAATATCATATACCTAGTCCTAACGTTATGCATGAAAATTATGGCTGAAAACGTGTCTGGAATGTCAGCATAACGGTAAATATATTTAGTAACACAAAACAAAGTGCGATAAAGTCAGTAAAAGTAGTTTATATTTAAATGTGCGTAGCAGTCGCACGTTAGAAAACATTGCGAAATGGTTACATGTTGATAACATGCTCATATTTATATCAAATAGAAGTATTATTTATTTAAGCCTCTATTGTCCTACTGCGGGGCAAAGGCATCTCTGGTTGCCCACATTTCTCTTTTGTACCTGTAGAAATATTTTGACGGGTTTATAGATTTATCGTATTCTATGGAATTTTCCATTTAAGTGATGATCTTGAGTTTTCACGTGCTTGTCACAATCTACTTTTATTAATCATAATCGTGTTTAGAGTCGGTTATACGTCTAAACAGGTAGTTGTTTCAGAACTTTGTGATAATTCAATTGTCGAACGATTCGCTTAAAGAAGTCTGCCACCGTCTCATATCATGACCGTGCTAGGAACGTATCAGACACGAAAAGCAACACGATACGCCCTGCTATAGGAACTGCTGGTCGGTGACGGAACAGTCTAGTGGGCATAGTCTTATACATTTCCTTACAAAGAACATTTTTTTGCCTGACACGTTCCTAGCAAGGTCATGGTATGAGAAGGGGTAGTGGGCAGACTCCTTTATGTCATATAATTCAATATAATATTAAATCCATAAAAAATACTATTGATTGTTAACCGAATTATATCTTAAAGCTGATTGATTTGATTAATCGGAATGGTATGAGAATTTCTACCTAAGTTATTTTCTTGGAAAATTCTCAATAGCACAAGTCACAGTCTACAACTATGTCCTGTAGACGGGTCGCCCCATGGCGAAAATTGGGTTAATTACACCTCTACCAATCCTGTCAGTCATATACAATACATGCTATATTATTGTGCAGAATGTTGTATAGATTTATCACCAGCCTACCGAACAGAAACAATGATGCTTATACTCAATTTAACCATTTTATTGCTTGAACATAATTCACCGCTCTCACTGCTATTACAAATGTTATTTTTCTACGCGTTTCTCTAATAGCCGTATTTTCACCAATCGATGCCTTTAATATTCTGTCTCCAGGCAACCACAAATAGTTGGTTGTGTTGGTCTTTATTGGCATAATATGGTTTATTACATGAAAATAAGTTATATCGAATTTCTTTTACAATGGCTCGCGTAATTAGTTTTGATAGCGTATATTTCTTTGGGTAATCTGTGATATAGAACTTAACTCATAAGTTAGTATATTAAAAACAAAAAGCTCTAATAACAATTTTATTTTATCAGGACTGCAGAAGTTAGAAGAAGTAATCATTGGCACAAGAAAAACACCTAGAGTACCTAGATCTAGATAAAATCTTTGCGACTCATACATATAAACGATCTCACCAGTGCCGGATCAAATTCGCAGCAGTTAAAGCCGGGTTGATAGTACCTATAGACTATTAAATTAACTATCAAAACTATATTAATAGACTATAATATATATTAATAGACTATCAAAACATTTGTGCAGTCTTACTAATATTTAAAATATTTCGTTCTTGAAGATGTTAGGGTGTCAGTTACACGCATAAACTTCAATCACCTTTAATGGATTTATATATAGATAAAGTTGGGCCATAGATAGATGCCCATAAGATAATTTAAATCAGGGTATGGGTCTGGCCAGAATCTAGTTTTATTATAAATAGAAATGCTTTCGAAACAACAAATCAAAGAGTAATATTTTTCTTTAGCCGTTCGTTATACTACCTACACGACATGGAGCCGAAAAATAGCAGACAGACCCTGACAGAGCCCGGCGCTATGCCAGGATGTGTAAGAAAGTCTCCAGCACTCCGCCCTATTCTTTACATATTCAATAAAATATTAACAAGTAATTAAAATATGTATCTAATATAGTTTAAACGTTTCAAAACTAACTGACACAAATGAAACCTAAATTATATACAAAGGTGAAAATTGGATGGTGGGTGCGCGGAAACGAGGTTTATCTGATGGGAGTTCGCGAGAATAAACGTTTATAACAAAAACATGTTATGTCAGTGTGTTACGCGCACTTATATAACACAACACAAAGGTCTGCACTTGTGCAGCTTCCCATGCGTCGCGACGCCAACATTGTCTTATTTCTTACTGTCTTATACAAATTCTATAACAGTGTGAACTATCAGATACGATATTACATGGATGCAGCATATGAAACTGCACGCAGCGAACAGTGGTTTTAGTAGCTATTTTTTGCGATGCGCAGGGTTCGAAATAATGCATGATAGATAATGGGAAACTTTGAGGTTCTTTAAATCCGTGGTATTAATGATAATTAATTACGTGTTTTAAGTCGCAGCATAGATATGTTCGCATCTTTATTGCTTAAACTTAGATATGTTCTCAACCTTTGATTAGATACGGCACTGAACACGTTTTAATGAATAACCTGCAGCCCTATAGTGTCTCTGTAAAAGTTTCATAAGTAGCTCCAAGAAGCGACTGTAAGTATTTAAAGCTGTAAATTATGTTCACTATGAGGATGGGCCGTTAGGCCATGAAATCAAGTCTGAATAATAAAAACCCTGAATGACAATTATTTTATACTTTTATTGGCAGGCGGTTACCATTACAATTATAGTTCAAATACCAGAACGAGTCATTTAAAAAAGAGTCAGCACAGTGCAGCCAATTTAGGCAAAAAAGGCAAAAATAACTTCCTTGCTCACATCACAGAGCTTCCTTAGGAGCCTGGGACATCCTAAGTTTTTATCGCAGGCACACCACACAAGGCTGTTTAGCTACGATCTCATAAAAGATCCAAACATACAAACACTGATCCCCAAAATACAGGCCTAGTTTGGGGGACCAGTATCAGTATGTTTTAAAAAGAATACAACAACAATGTTTTAGCAGAATCAAAATTTGTAATGTGTAACATGTTTTCATTTATCTGAGACAATAAAGATTATTATTATTAATTTATATAATATGTTATCGTAAACATAAGGTATTGCCCTGTCTTTTCCAGTTTAAATGGAATTCAAGGTTGAAGCAGTGATCCCTTTATACCCCACATATTTTAAAGTTAGCTAATAGCCACACAATAAAGTAGAACGATTCGCGTTTCGCTGCGATCTTGACATTTGCACTAGTAGTACCCTCGACGAATAAAATAAAAGCAATAAACCATTACTCATATACGTACACAAATAACCGAAATGAGTAGTTATTCAAGCAATAAAAATAATCTTAAAAATAACTGCACAATTAAATGTATACGTATTTGTGTGTTTGACTCTGTGGGAATCGAATCGAAAAGCACAAGTACGTGTCGATTGTTTCTGATTTAGTTCTCACGGAAGTTTAACCTTTCTCATCGACGATTAATGCTTATAATGGGCATAACTACTAAGTACTCATTGTAGCAACCGTTGAGAGCTAGCACTGACCCAAGGATACAATCTTTGTTGAAGATATCTTTGTGATTGTCACATGCTTATATCAAAATAGCTTCCCATGAAACATGCTGCAACTTCTTAATTCAATGTCAAACAGATTTGTCCTGATAAGGTTCACCTATCTGTGGGTATTACTTTGTTATGTAAGATTAAAATTGAAAAGATTATAATTTAAATCCTGACGACGGTGACGGTGCAACTTTTGAAGTGTAATCCTTTTTTCCAACTCATCTAACTTCTGATTAAATTCGTTGCGGGTTCCAAAGCATGTATTACGATAGAGAAATGGCGGGTAGGATAAGTAAGTCCTCTAAATTTTTAGTGTTGTGATTATAGCGAAATAATCTGTCTAGTGCTAACAGAGTATGTGTTAATGAATATAATAAAGGGTAAGCTTTGATAGCTCTAAAATTACTTACCCGTCAGCGATGTCGTATTTATAAAGTACATATTTCCTCATTTGAAATTGCAGTAATCAATTACTTGATACGACGTCAAGCCTTCTTTCGTAACTGCATCATGACATCACATATAAAACATGCGTCAATCATCTAATAATTTTCTTTCGTCAATGGGTTACATAAGTATTATTGTTGCAGTTACAATGGATATCTTCCCGCGGGGGAGCGTGGGCGGCGTCGCAGCAAATTCGTGCTGTACCGACGAACCCAGGCAAATGGAGTGCGCCGCTCCAAGCACTATGTCGTCAAGACTCCCCACAGCAGTAAGGCGATCCTTGATGCAAGCCAACACTCCATCTCGTATACACTTAGCCGCAGCCAGGCGGTTATCGTCGAGTATATGGAGGACCCAGACACAGACATGTTTCAGGTAAGAATTTAGGCTATACTATGACCAATGCCCATCGGATTTGATTTTAAATAAAAACCAGCCTTCTTGACGGTGATCTGTTAGCAGTATAATACGTGCGTTGGTGACCATTCACAAAATAATCGTTGCGCAGCCAGGTCAAGAAACATAGACCAATTGTTTCTAGCTTAAAACATCTTTAAGATGCTATAGAATTTCTTCACGCCCCAACGACAGACTTGGTTGGTCTTTTGTATTTATCTTTTGTCACTAGTTCGTTGAATGTGGTAACTACATTCATATCAGAGCTTTATAAGTAGCAAATAGTGGTAGCCATTATTTGTTAAGTATTGGGATGCCACAGTATTTAATACGTTTTGTATTATAGTTCGATATTTTTCTTATCCCTCCCCCGCATAAGTCGTCAGCATAGTCCACTGGTGTTAAACCTTTGGCAGTCTATCAGCATCTTGTTATCTGGCCGTTGAGGATAATTTGAAGACCTTATCCGATAGCTTCTCATGATAAATAACGTTTAACATTTACCTATCGTGACGTAGTTGATTCTTTGCCAAAACTAACGCAGAAATGCGCCATTTCTGTTATGTGTTGAACAAATATCTTCCACATTGTACATTAAGTTTATTCATTAAATTTGAAGAACACAGGTCTATAACAATATTCTATTGTGCAGAAGCTTATAAATACAACGTAATTTAAAAAAACCAACCGGACCTAATTTGTTTCTCTTGACGGAAACTAGAATAAAATATTTTTAGTGGCGAGACCCATTGATCTCGCCTCTAGAAATGTTTGAGAAACGTCTTAAGAAAACGTTAAAAAATAGTCAATTATTGCAAGGATTGACTGTGCATTACATGTTATTAGTAGTAGCATAGCTGTTTAGCTTCCAGTCGCACGCGTATTAATTAAATCTAGAACTAAACAGCTCCGCAGTAAAATATACATAATATCAAGCTGAATATCGCCAGCGGTGTTGCGGTTCCAGGTACTTAAAACAAAACTCATTAATTAACACCGATCGAAGCCCGAGTACGATCTTATAAATTATTTAAGCCTACGAAGTGGAATAAGTGCAAACTTACGCCATCAAATCAACAAGGCAACAGTTTTAAAATTATGTGCATGTGGGTACTGACATAAAAGTAACAGTATTTATTTTCAAAAGGCATTTAAACTTTGTAATATTCTCACCTCCGCTTTGAAATAAATAAACCATTTCTATAATCAGAAATGTTTTCAGAACTTGTACACATAACATCTATCATTGTTTTAGATAGTCTGTTAAAAATAAATGTAGACAATGAACCTTCCAAATAGAGTCTACTGGAGACAAGCGCCATTAATTTATTACCAGCGTGTCACAGAGGGCACGTCTCGTTTCCGTTTGACCTTTATCCTCTCCAATATAATGTGGATGAATTAATGATGAATATTTTTGTTTTGTTTCTATGAATGTTCTCTTGTAATGGTCATTATTTTACCTGAATTGGTTTTATATAGTCTCGTTGGATGTAGCTTAGCAAACGTGACTATCTATAATTGCTAATGGTGTTTTATAGGGATTTACTGTCAGGAAATCTTTGAATAGTTACATGGAGAATAAAACCATGCCCAGTACACAACCAGACAGACAATCATAATAGGTTTATTTGGTCCACCTGGCTGCTCTTGGCTCAAAACACTACGTACTACCGAAACATTGTGTTCCGTTGGTCAGTAGAATTGTAGACTCTTAAAAAGACGCTGTGTAGTCAGCAGGAGACTTTTCCTTACGTTAATAGCAAATCAGCCTATTTGGTCGGCAATCCTCAAATAATATTTCTGTTGCAAGCGTGCAATAACAGCGGTAACCGCTTTCCATTAGGTGTTCCGTATGTTTGTTGCTTTGACAATGATGAGCAGTTGCAGTAGACCAGACAAACGAATCACATCCTGGACTAAAACATAACTTACGAAGTGTAAGTGTGATATACTTCTGTAAAATACTTTAGAGATCAGTTCAGGTGCTGTTTATACTACCAAAATAAACCTTATCATACCAACTAGAATAACTGATAGTTGGCAAACTATCCAAACATACACTGTTACATCAAGATGTAACTACTACTGCCAAAATAAAGGTGCCGTATAACTCTGGCTAATACCTTAAACATATTTAAACCAGTTGTTACAAAAGGCTTCTTAGAGAGCAGGATGTCAATATATAAGGCCACGTGACTAAACAGTACTACAGCATTACCATTCGTTGTCCGGTTACAAGCATTGGTTTTCCCCAGTTTATCTTAAGGTAAACAGGCTTATTCAACTCACGATGACAGCTACTACGACGGAATATATTAAATGTTTCATTGATGATTTAGTTGCTACTAGGTGCGTTGAATCGCGTTGCATCATCGCAAGGAATTTAGTTTATACACGCTGTGATGGGATTTAAAATATACGTAATATTGTCTCATGTTTACGAGAATGTAATGCATTGGAATTTAACTACTTTAAAGCGGTTTATTTAAAAAACAAAATTAATAAACCATTTTCAATCTATTAAATTATTTGTATTTACACTTTACCTAACGTTTAGGTTAAGTTGCTTTTCAGCAGCCTTGGTCACAGGGAGACTGAGATGGTGGTCATCTTATTGTCTTGAAGTGTAATTATTTATAACGACTTAGACATAATAAAATTATTTCCGTCACAAGGTAAGTAGCCAAATTTACATTTCACCTATGCCTACCTCTTTGAGGGGTTTGTTCCGCATTCGTCCCTGATGTTTCGTCCCAAGCGTAGAAATACGAATTCGTTCCAAAAAATGTTCCATATATGCCCATAAATTTAAATAAATATTAATTTCTTAATGTAATTCTTGTTTCGTCCCAAACTATGTTCCTTTTTGTCCCTCTTTTTTTTGTATGGAGTTTTTGTTGTACCGTCAGCCTAAAAATATTTTAAAATACCTCGTTGATCTCTCAGTAAAACTTTGAGCTTATGATTGCATGACGTCGCGAACCTGACAACAAAAGATTAAAAATAATTTTAAAGCATGTTTTGTTTCGTTAACCATATGTAGTAATATATAGTATGTAATGTAGGACGAAAAAGGAATAATTTAAAAAGAGGGGCGAATGTGGAACATTTTGGAATGTGGGACGTAATGTAAGGGCAAATGCGTTACAAACCCTTTGAGGTTAAATATACATAAATATTAATGTACGAAATAAGACTACTGACTGAATTCCCCTCACTTTCTACGACAGCTCAGTTCTGCGACGCAAAGTTGATACACTTGACGATTTCGAAATTATATCACGAGACCTCACATTGAGTCGTCTTATCGGACGCCAAACATTATCTGTTTGTACTACAAAACATTCGAACAATGCGTTACACGAGCGCAAACAACTAGCTTTGTAACGCGGTTGCTAAACGGGGCCGTGTATTTAATTTACGCCGGTATGGATAACATCCCTCGATTCGGAAACGCTTTCAAAATTTCGCAATGCGCAAATAGTATCACGTCTAACTACTAACAGTGCCGCGATTAAAACAAAATTTTACACCAACTCTTTGGTTTGGTGCCAGAAAAACGCTGTGACCCTGTGTGATCGTCTAATGGAGACATCCACGTCGACATATAACGTTAAAACATTTTTACAAAATTAAAATTGGAAGCCAAGTCGTCAAGTCTCAAGGAGCCAAGTCGTCAGACGCCCCTGGATCATCGAAGCGATAGTACAGGGACTATGACAACTTGGCTATCATCAAGCAAAGTATTACCTATTGTTCTTTTATCAGTAATTTCTGAGTAACGGCATTAAGTCTGAAATACTTTGGCCTTTCACGCAGTCCTTGACTCTCTAACTAGGTTATGTGCCTCACGAGTGCCTGCCGAAAACATAAATAACTTCATATTTATAAGTAATTATGTAACAGTTCTAGAGATAAACTATTATAAAACTGTAACAAGGTTGTGCCTGTACATTATAGATGTTTTGTTTTCCAATTTGCCAGTTTGCCTGCTTTTCTGGTATCACGCAAAAAAAATAAGCAACATAATAATATTATGACATATTACTAAAAAGGACTTAACTACGGATTTTAAGGTGCTTTCCACATTTTCGTAGCTTGGGTTTCGTTAACGTTTTATTGAATTCTGGTGATATCCCGATGATGCATAGTGTCTGAGAGATCCACATACATACATAACATCGCGCACGGTTTATAGTCCGTCTGGACGAAGTCGCCAAAGAATAGGAAATAAAAATACCCGGTGGCAAAACAACATACAAGTAGCTGGCAAAATATGAAGATTATACACCTCTGCCTAATACTTCGGTGATATACATATACTCGATTCTAAATACATTATTCCAATTGGCAACAACAGTGACAAGCCCACATAGTTTCCACGCTTTTTATACTTGCGAACTACCTGTTTGTTGTTGTAAATCGTGTTGTTTACGTATTGCGTCGCGCTTGAGGCGGACTGTTTACACGTCGTCGGCGTGTCGGTGTGTCGTGCCGTCTCTCATGCTCTCGTATCTTATCTCGCATGTGGGTTAGTGCCCCCCGGGAGAACAATGCGTTGGTCCCAACAAGCGTCATTGTACACAGCCAGGAACATATTATCAGATCGTGTAGAAACCAAACTGGTGTTTTTGATAACCTCCTGTTGAAATAATTAAATCTATAATAGCCTACAGGTTAATGCACTGTCTGCTAGATTTTACCTATTATTACTTAGGTGCCACATGTGACAAGAAGATACGAACATGTTTGAATAGGCATGTAGCCAATAATCATATTTTTAAAACTATATTACCCACAAAAGTACTTTGTCATGTCATGAAAGCATAGGCTGTTACCAAGGTATAGCGCAGCTTTCTATTAGTGAAAGCTTTTTGGAATCGGTTCAATAGTGCCAAAGTAGTGAACTTCTTTAAAATAAAATAGTAGCTTTTACCCGAATCTTCGTTTGCTCGGGATCAGAATTTTTTCCTGTATGAATGGTATTCTACGTCTTTTTCTGTACCTCTGACAACGTGCATGCGAAATTTTATGATAATCGGTTGAACAGTTAAGGCGTAAAAGTGTCAAAAACAAACACACATTCGCATTTATAGTATTAGTTAGTATATAAATAAATATATCAAATTATATTTTTGTTGATTCTACGGTTTAAGGAATAATGAGGTCATGTACAAAAACAAATGTGATAATACGGCGTATGTTTGTTTGTTTTTAAATTGCTTATTAATTAGGTAGGTATATTTACGTTACGACTCGCATTTCTGTTCCAAGATGTAGGTATTGTACACACTCACAATCATATTATGTAAACAATGTAAGTGAATATTTTATGTTCACATTTTAACTAAAAAAGTTAGTCAAGAAGAACACTTCTCAGTAGGCAAGAAAATAATTTATAATATTACCCGTTGTGTGAATGATCTTGTTATAAACTACAAGGCAAGTTTATTTTTACTATTCACTTTCATAATTTTGTAAATTTGTTTACGATATTAAAATCACCTAGCTTCCATTTTTCAAAATATGTATCTTTAAAGATGCAACAAATTCGTCCTATTGCTTCCGAATTTATAATCATTGAAATGAGGAATCGAAACTCGCGATAGTAAGATGCTTTCTAGAGATCCTTTTATAGGGTTGATTTTTGTATTGATGAAACTTGGTAACAGAAAATGTAACGTGGCTTTACTTGCGATAAGAGGGCGAGCACTCAGACTCATTGCATCGTGAAGCTACTAATACTTAAAAAGTATTTATCTTAGCTGGAAAAAAAAGTGGCTAACTGAATGGGTTATCAAAATGCCTGCACAGTCTAATACTGTCAACGTGCGCTGACAGGCGACAGGAAATACCAGCTAATTAAGCTGTAATCCGCTACTTGCCCGGTCCATTTCGCTTAAGAATCCCCGCTACGGCAGATTGTATGAATTAGCTAGACTGTGAAATTAATAAAAATGTTTAATACCTTTTGACTACACGGATGGCGCAGTGTTCTAAGTGGTCGCCTCGCCAGTGCTAGGGTTTCGAGTTTTGTATGTTCAATCCTCTTCCGAAACAAACATTTCTTAGTATTCTTTCCTTTGTTTTAACTTTTGTCATGACTTATAAAGTCATGAAGTCATGACTCTGCAATAATTATCCCTATCGTTGCATAGAAAAAGTAGTGTATATCCACAAATTGTTGTTCCAAGTCTGTTAGTTTTTGTGTCAGCTGTTTGAATGTTTGTATTCACCTGCCACATGGGATTTATTCCTCTTTTTAAATCAAGTAAGACTGGTAGAAAAGACTATTACGTCGTCTTTTTTCATTCCAAGTGAATGGTGGCCTGCGTCCGCGCACTTGCTAATTTCTATGGCGCGAAGTTCGTTGCCGCCTCGGTCGACGCACCGTTCAACATCCTGTTCGTTTGATTGAACGCCATTTCCATTGTTGGTAACAACTTAACATCGCACACTTGCCCGCAAAATACTACAATGAGTACCCAAATATATTATGTTTATTTAACTTGCGAGTATCAATGCGGTGCGCAGCGGAAGCAAAGGCAAGCGGCTCATTACCATACACACAGTCATTATTTACATCTGTATATGGTGTTACAGAAATACGTGGTCGTGTTTAAGGATAGTAATGTATTATTTGTCGTAAAAAGAAACTATTACATAATTTTTTTTTCATTGTTTAACGTTTATACTTTACATAATAAAAAAATCCGATCTAGATCTTCCAGCGTTTCTCCTGTCAGATAGTAAACGGCCTTCCGGAAAAGCTTGATGCTCGTTAATAAAGTTGCAATAATTCGGATATCTTTGAAGATTAGGGTACCTACCTTGCTCGATACAATCTGCTAGCAGCGTTAGCATTGCATCGGGATTCTCCATAAATCAGGTGCATATTAGTATCTATCTATCTCGTCTAACGCATAATCTCTAATATATATATAACTTATTTTGTGGACTACGCACATATCCCATTCAAATTATAAGAACATGCAACAAAAAACCTTTTGGATACAGTCATAGTAAAAGTGATTACTATCAACACTAACAAATTGCGAAATATGGTTGTTGTTCAGAAAATGTACCTATGCATATTTTTGTAGCTACTTTGATTAGAATATAATACCATTTTAGAATCGTGGTTGGATGCGCCAATTTTTAAAAATATTTGCTATTATAGTGTCAATACTTTTTTTTTACCACGATTACTTAAAGTGAACTGAAAGTCAAAATCTTACATAATTTAAAAAAACAACATAGTTTTGGTTGATTTTTGTGTAAAAACTACAGGCATTCTGGATTTTTTAACCTTTTGAACGCCAACGTCGGCTATACTCGACATGCGCAAGCGTGCCCTGTGCGCCAACGTCGTCTATACTCGACAAAAAACAGGGCACAGAAATATACAAAATAAACATATTAAATCATTACTTTTCTGTATTTTATTGATCTAACTTAAAAATTGAATCCCCAATTATTACTTAATTGTACACAGCAAACAAAATTGGCATATTAGTTATTCAAATATTTGATCATAAAAACAATATATTAATATATCGATTTTCGGGCTTAGCGTACAGGACATGGAGCTGGCGTTATGACGTGGCGTTCAAAAGGTTAATGATTGTCATGGATAGTAGTGCTACTTATGTTGCCAATACAAAAAACCAGAAGTAAGTATTTGTAAAATTGTAGCAACGGTACTTAAAAATATAATAAGAGGGGTCCATTTTTAAGAATATAGCTTATATTTAAAAAAAAAACAAAGCAGAATTTTTGTTTTTCTCGAGTAATCCTTTTGGTGCCCGCTTATCGTTAAATTTTGGGACATGTTGTATATAAATATACAAATTTTAAGTAAAATAGTTGTGCATTTTGTCAGTATTGTTACGTGCTGGGTTCGACGGATAAGAATACAAAACAATATTACCGACTAAAACACGTTTTATTCTATCACACAATTAACTTTAATACACAACAAACACTATACTAAACTTTTTCACTGTAACTGCTTCAAACTCCGTAGTATTTTCGCTTCCGTTCGCTTCGATGAACACTTGACCGCTTACGATAATAAACTAACTCGGCGGTGCGGGTGCGCTCTATTTATACGTGGGTAAAGCGCTTCTGGAGTTTTCCAGAAAACGTCACACACGGCACGCAACAGCGCGATGATTCGAGAATGTGCCAGCGCTCTCTCCACTTAACTCGTATCGACAAATACGTAGTTCCGTAAGATGTCAATAGATGGTGCTGTAATAAATTATTATTAGAAGGAACTGCCGACTCTTCCCCACAGTGCCGTCAGATGGCACTAGCCGTAACAGTATCTATAGCAAACTTATCTGAGTTTATTAATTTCACAAGCAAATCTAAAGAACAAGGATCGAGATTTTAATATCGGTATAGTAAGAATTTAATCAGATATAATCGCGTCTTTATGTCACCAAAAGGATGGCAGTGGTTTATGCTTACATTATGCCAGCTATGCTTGTCTATAGATCCCCAATTGAGAATTGCCTAACAGAAAAACCCAATAACACTTTCCCAAGTTGGAAAACGAATTCGAAACCTAACGGTCGGTAGTAGGTAAAGGTAAGCGTACTTAAACAAACTTTCGGTGTAGTCTAAGTGTTCGAATTGTGAATTTAGTTGATGCCCGGGATATTTGCTTATACTTACTAAATAAGTCTAGGATATAGTCTACCTGTTATTACCATTTAAACCCATTCAGCCATCATTCAGCAGTTTACGCCTGATCGAGTAACAAAAATCCAAACATTATTACCATATCTCACATTTATAAATTATAACTTTAGTACGACAATCATCCAATACAAGTCATGAATGAGTACGTCTTTATGTTCTAAAAAAAACTTCGTTGATTACAATAATATTATTGTATCTGCTCATATTTTACTCGACGCATTCCATCTGACTCATTCTCATATCTTTCAACAAGCAAGTACCAAAAATTGTTTACACACATAATAAAATTGTACTGCCGATTGTTTTTGCAGACAAATGAATTGCTGTTAAAGCTTTTGTTATAATCTTTAATGCGGGTAGACGTTTGGGCTAATTCACTAGTAATTCTGGCTAGCTAGAAAAATTGTATGGCCTGTCAATTTCATTCCCTCCTATGTTATTGACGTAAAATAAAGATACATAAAAAATGATTTCGAATAATTTTATAGTTTAGAAATACGTTTTCTTTTAGGTTATATATTTTTGTAAACTCGGACTTAAAAGAATATTAGGAATAAGTCCTGTGTCGCGAAGGACTTTACATACAACTATTTAAACTATTACGTTATCCGTCCAGTCACAAAATTAAAACTCGTTTAGAATAAGTGCATGAAAGTTTATGCAAAGGTGTGTCAGAGTCATGTGTAGTTAAATATGTTTAAATGCCACGTACCAGTAATTGAATCTGTGTGCACCTTAGGTACTGGACTGCTACTGAGAATTAATTGATTACAGGCATAGACTGTCGCCTGAATATTCCCGAAAGGGTGGGCAGATATTTACCACATCAACATTTTCCAGCTATGTTTTAGTCGTACGTCTTACCGTGAGTTGGCACTGACTAAACATTCACATAAAAACATGTATAAATACTTGTTTTTTGATAATGTATCGCACTGAGTTCGCACTGTATAACACCATTCTGTTGTGAAACATGTTTGACATATCAATAATGTTAACAGTGCGAACGTCAAACTAGACAGATACATCGACAAAACAATAACAAATCTTAAATATAGGTAAGTGCTAACACAGATAACAATAAATCTTGAGATACATTCAAAAGTTTTGTTATTTGTCATTAGTGTGAACGCAACTAACAACAAAACATGTTATGAGATTTGTTACACACGATATGTCTCGAAACATCACATGTTGCATGTTTTTTAGTGCGAACAGGGGGTTAGGAAGCGTACCTAATGCTGATACCGGACTATTGAGATTTTTGCTATACGGAGGCTGGTAGACGACAATAGACAACACATTTTTCTTTTTTCGAGAACTGACTACCTTGCCTAAGCGGGTACCTAAACCTTACGCTTCAAAATTCTAGACCAACTAGTCAATCTGCTTTACTCTTTGTGAATTCGCCTGCCTAGGTGGTGCATCGGTAGTGAGTGCAACCACAGTTGTAAGGTGTCGGGTTTGATTTCTGGCACATGCCTGGCACAAACAAAGATTTATTGAGTTTATCAGTCACGATTTTCTTAGTACCTACCAGTGTGAAGTCTGGAACGGTGCCCGGTAGACGGCAATAATAGGCCCCCTACGATTCTAGGCCCAAAAAAATTATTATTGAGTTTTCCAGTCACAATTTACTCAATAGCAGCACAAAGTCTGAAACTGTAAGCAGTAGACGACAATAGGCCCCCTATTAAGCGGGTCCTGAAAACATAGCTAACAAAATGTGGGTGTAGTGCAATACTGCCTGTCTTCGGAAATATAGACGTGAGACTGTTCGCTATTACAAAGAGATGTATTTCAGTTAGTAAAAACAAAATTGGCACTATTTACCGATTGAGCAAGGTCTTGCTAACTGCGTAGCAAATGTACAATACATTTCTTGATTGTTTAAAATCGAATTAAATATGGTACGGTCGTATAAAAATGTTATGGCTGTTCACACCTATTAAAATTATCACTGCTATGCGAAACTCGTTCGCAACGTTCCGCGTGCATAAATAAAGCATAGCATCATACCTGTATGAGGGGTAAGCAGAACTATACCCTACAAAGATTTCGCCATCTAAGTTTCATCTTCATATTTATTTATTTACTAGCTTTTGCCCGCGGTTTCCGTTTCGCTCGCGTAAAAGTAGGTTTGATGGTTATGTTACTAGTACCTTTTTTTAAAATTAAATATAATCTATGTTAATTTTGTTAACCTGTGTTAATATAGCTTTCTAATGCCGAAAGATATTTTGAAATTGGTTGAGAAGTTTCGAGATAAATCGTTACCAACAAACAAAGAAAGAAAAATCTATTATTTCCTTTTAAATAATATTAGTATAGATTAACTTGGATTGGATTCTTATTCTAGTAAACAAAATACTAACACTCAATGTAAAACTTAAAGGTCACCATTAAAGTATAGTGTGACGGTAGCATCATACTCGTATAACAGAGGGTGATTAGTCCCTCGTACAGTTTCAGACTGCTTATAAATAACACTGTCCGAATCTGGTATCGAAGCCGAGGCCTCACGATCGTGGACAGTCAACTTATGCAGCCGAATAAACGAAGCAATAGTAATTAAGTTAGTTTCAAGTTCGTTGACCTAAGATCTAGCTTTATTTATAATTATGCAAATGATTTTTGTAATAGACCCAAGTGAACGGTCTATGCCGGCATCTTTCTCGCTAAGATCGCAGCTATACCATTATATACAAGTTTAATGGCATACTGACCTGAATGATAATGTAATTATTATTTATGGGCTAATTATTTTGTTATCTATGAAGATGCGTTAAGTAAACAAATTTTGGTTTGTTTATAAAACTATGTTGATAATTTTTGTGGCCTTACATATCTCGATGAAAAGATAAGATCCTATTGTCACTAGACTATGGTCCACAGACAACCATCCAAGAAACTAGACTTTACAAGCTCTGATGATTAATCCTACAACGTATATTATAATGCAAATATAAGTTTGTTTGTTTTGTTACGTTTTCACGCCCATACTTATTGATCGATCACCATAAAAATTCGCATACTCGTTGCCAGGGCTACAGACAGGAAATAAAGTACCTTTCATCTAGGAAATAGTATTGTTTCCGAGTGAAACAGTAAGCAAAAATCTAGCAAATTATAAAAATAAATATTCCATGTCTTGCGATGCGTACGATATCATGTACATACATAGCTAGTTTGACTTATAAATATGTGGTAAACTGATATTTATACAATTATATTTAGAGGCTGTAATTTGTTAAAAGTAGAAGCCGATCGTAGGAGAATGTGTGAATAATGTTTTCTCAATTTAATTGTTAACAGCATCGTTGACTAAGAAGTGCACTTTATTACATAGTAACGAGCTCAATGCTTCTCATACATAAATAACTCTAGGCACTCATAACTTTAATTAAAATTGATAGGTTCTTTGTACGAGGTAGTTGTTAAAAAGAATGCATGAATGCTCGCAAATGAACCAGTGAAAAGTTTGCAATGTTATAAATTCAACCTGCTATAATAAATTCATAATTTTCGCTTCATTTTATAAGCGATACGCCGTTTAAGCTCTCACTTGTTTCATATAATTTTATAGTCAATATTACGGCAAAGTTGTCCAGGTTCCAAATTAAAGAAAAGTTCCGAGGCCACTCGGTAGGGTTTCATCGCCAAGTAATATAACAGGGCCGTCTAAAATAACGGCCTGCTTACCGTTGGCAATGGTCCGGCGCGCGGGCGGTAATCATAAAAATTCACTGGTGCATCATCTTTGATGGCGCTAACGAGGTGACACATGACGTCACAGATGACCTGATCCGCATGTCAACGAGGGAGGGGCGTGACGTCAGACCTGGGGTGGGAGTATGAGACGGCGTGGTCGGGCCAAGGACGTCGCCGGGCCGACCGGCGCGCAACACCCGCCGCAATCGATACCGTGCCATGACAACCGCGATCTGCAATGAACTGCCTGTCCTCGTATCTAGACTAAGACATTATATCTAGATCCTAACATTACCTCCTATGTGAAACATTACGTAGAAACGCGACCAGAAATACCAAACAAACGTCAGTCATTACCTATCACCAATGGTATTTTATGAGCCCGCTTCCAAATGCCACGTTTTATTGATTTACCTTATCGTAGGCAATCTCAGGTATATTACAATATTGTGTATATTAAGTAAGGCCTTTAAGCCTTGTACATTTAACTAGAGCTTCTGTGGTCGATATACTAGATTTTATTAGGGTTCCCCGCAAAATCATGTTGAGGTTGGGCCATTCGTCTAACGGTCGTTCACCATCTCATGTATATTACATAGAGTTTATTTGCAACGTGTTCACCCCGCCCCGGTTAACTTACTTTCACTAGTGCTTTATCTTTGTGCAACCTTCAAGATCACGAACAGAAAAACTGGTTAGAGTTCTCATGACTACTCTAGATTACGTAACATGCGTAAATATGACCATGTAGTTTATGTATAGAAATAAGTGAATTCCTCAGTAATGCCTTGTTCCTTATCCAAGCATATGGCAAACTGGTTCCACAGTAAGACGCTTTGTTCTGAAAGAGGCAGAATACCATTTACTACACTCTAGAGAAGAATGTAATAAACTTTCCAAATTTCATTTAGACAAGGCAATAAATCATGAAGTTTAAACTTGATAGTTTTGTATTTATTATAGTGCATAGTCACTGATATCGCTACTCACTGATTGATGGTAGCTACGTATAAAAAACGTACATGCTACTAAAAACGATAACGTAAAAAGAACGTTTAGGTTAGTAATTATATCCGTTAAGACACTAGCATCTTGTTAAAACTTAATCGTCTCATATATTGCGTCCTATAACATTATAGTACGGCCAAGTCACCTTGAACTTGGCACAATATGTTTTAACACTCGTAAGTTCTCGCTGCTACAAGATCGTTATTTATATAAAGGGGGGCGGTATCCCAATATTTCTTTATGCGTTAAGTTCCATGAGCAATAATTACAGTACTATAACGCCATGCAAATCGGGCTTTATCATTGAGAGTGCAGCCTTGGCGAGAGTCCAGAACACATCGCGCTCCAACCGGTGAAAGTATTCCTTTTACATTCACAGCAATGTTACTAGATTTATTCACGTTATAACTTTATGATTTGAGTAAATATAGTTATTATATACGGTTCACGTTTCACGTGCATTATAATCATAAATCAAATAACGCGGCGTGCATACAGTGGCGACGTCGGCTTCATGCTTATCATCCTTTGTGGCACAGTTGCTATAGGTGAAACTTTTTCCATTATACGTCAAATCTAATGCTGTCCCACTATGCGCACCACACAACTTTAGTCTCCACCAGTGCAAAATTAAAGCGATACTTTACTCAGAGTTTGAAGGTTTTTGCTATATTGTTGTCAGAAACGGAACTTTCTTTATAATACAGAGTAACGGCGGGGTAAGTTTTCCTTTTATCTTTTAATGAAGTGTTTTATGCCAAAACGCTGCCGAACCGTTTACAAAGGACTATTTATATGGCTTTAAATTAATGTAAAACTTTTTAATTTACGATCAAAGACTTCAGATTTTAAATAAACAAACCGCCTTGTTTAAAAAATATGTGTTTCAGAATATTTTCTTTAGGGCGTTGAACTTTTTAATCAAAGCAGTATTCATTACTTTGTATCGTTTCAGAAATTTTATTTATTTATACGGCTTTTGTATTTGTTTACATTGTATTGATTTCTGTACAAGACCATTTTATTTATTTGAACGTATTTTTACATTAACTTATGTTAATAGATTGTGTATCTACTTGTAAAGCATTTCTATCAAAGCTTACTTACGTGAACTAGTTTTAGAAATATATAAACTTACAAAGTCCAGATCTTTCTCTGCAATATCTGTTCGCGAATGTTTTATAGACAAAAAGGCTAAATTATTTTATTGACCAAGCTGATACAACAGGTGGTGGTAACATACGGTACTTAACCTTGCAAAACTATCTAAAAACGAAATATAACAAAACATCACGTCAACTTCGAAGGTTCTGGCATAGGTGTATCACACCCACATATCACCTGCTATTTAATTAGGTCCTACGTTATAGCGTCCACGCACAACTCTAATCAACACAAAAATAAACAATGAGTCTGTTTTCAACGTTTTATCCTAACTAATATTATAAATGTGAGTTTGTTTGTTACACATTCATGCCTTAACTACTGGATCGATTATCGTGAAACTACTCGACCGATCATCATGAAATAATGCATACACGTTATCAGTGATACAGAAAAGGACATATACATACTCTACATCCAGAAAAAACTATTGCCAATCAACGTGATTACACTTACTCTGTCATACAGGTCCTCCTAGTGCAGATAACAGTCTCTCACACAGACTCACTTACTCGATCATGTAAAACCTAGTTTAGGACCTGTTTTTTATAACCATTCTGTGTGAGCGAGAAATAAATAATTATTATTATTGCCGGGCAAAGACGTGGGCAAAAGCAAGTTATTAAATAAAACGCAGGCCTAGTCGTGTACGATCGTATGTGGTGACTTTGAAAAGAGCACTTAGATTTGGGAGATGGTTCGGCTAGATGTCCCCTTGTTGGGGTGGGTGGGGTGTCGTCGAGACGGTTCATCGGACCCTGCCAGTTACGTGGAGTCTCGACGCTGCTCATTATCTGCTTTACGTCTAGACGATAGATGTTGTTGATCTGGACCAAAACAATACTACATCATATACGTTAATAACATACACTTGTATAGAGCCTAATTGTTTCAAAACAAGTATGATTAGTAAAGTACTAACTGTGAATGAGAATTATATTTTTTATTTTATTAGGATTTAGTTTTAAGATTCTGTTTGTTTTCCAAATAAGGAAAACAAACAGAATCTTAATACTATATCCTACGTTTAATATTAAAAACACTTATAATAGAGTAGTTACCTTACATGTTTTTGTTATTATAGTCAAATAGTTATATTACTCGAACTTTAAAATATAAAAATTTCTACTCAATTATAAATATAAACATCCAAGGGTTTCAAATCTGGTAGTGGGGGTAATTGTCAAATGACAGAAGGAGTATGAACGATACAAACTCTGACGTAACTGCTATTTGAATGCAGCTGCCTGAGGGAGATAGCGAGATATACCCACTACTTTTCCTTATATCCGAATTTAAAATATTAATTACTCCCTTATTGTGCAACCAATTTGGATGCTGTTTGCACAAAAAGATTTATTATCATTGCTATTTGGCTATAATCAAACATCGGCAACTACACTATTTATTTGTTGTATCAGAAAGATACTAGAAATTACATTAATAGGACAAAGAATAAAATGACTAATGACACAATTAAAAGAGTGACTTTTTATAGCTTAATGTGTTTGTTTGTAGTCATTAGTTTTATATTGATTTTTTAATTGGGTTACTAATTAACCTACTTCTTTTTGATCTCGTACAGTTGACATCAAACAAAGATAGTGGTGCCAATTCTGTTGTCACAAAATTCTCTTATCTTAGCTAAAAATCTCTAAAATTTAGTTTAGTCCTGTCAAACGACATTTCGTATTCTGAAATCGCTAAAAGTGACAGGACTAAAATAAATTTTAGAGATTTTTAGCTAAGATAAGAGAATTTTGTGACAACAGAATTGGCACCAGTATCTATTTTATAGATAAGTGACATCTTAGTTGGTTTGCACTAATAGATTTGTATACAGTTAAAAGTAAGTGCAAAAATGACACGAATCTATTTTGGTATGATATATTATGGTTGCCATAACCTATATATATATTAAATATTTGCGACTAGATTTTGCCCGAGGCTACGCTCGCGTGTAAATTTTTAGTCCTTCGGAAACAATACCTTTTTCTGATTGTAATTTACCCTATGTCCTTTTCTGTATCTCTGACAAGTTTTAAGCAAAATTTTATGATGATTCGTCGAGTGGTTAGGGCGTGAAAGCGTAAAAAACAAACAAACTCAAACTCGCATTTATAATATTAGTTAGGTTTTTTTTATATGATGTAGGTTTAATATCGCAGCTTAATTAAGGGCTAGTGTTCTTAAATAATTCCTAAATTATTATCATAACATCGGCGGCAACGCTACTGAATTGTAGGAACCTAAATAAGCGGCACCGACATATTCAGTCTAAAAAATAGTATCGTGAATGTCTAGACAAGTTTCTATTATATAATTAATATAATTATACGTATGCACGTAATTTTGCACATAATATATTATATATATTATTATGCAGTTGCTAGACCAGTTTTCCACGTAATACTTAATACGCTAATATGATAAAAGATTTTAACCATTTTGTGTTCAAATAAAATAAACAACTTGATCATGTTACGTTTCGTATGCACCCTATTGAGATGAACTCGCTTTAAATACTGTGTGATATTTAAAAAAAATATATAACCTGCCTCGCCATTTATAATCAAATCAGCCCTAAACAAGGCTATCATCATTTAGTTCGAGTGGTGGTGATTTAGTTAAGGAATTCATGCCGTGAAAAACGATACAGTATGTAATTTATTCAACACACGAAGACTATTATAACAAAACCGTTAGGTGTGTGCATTTGACCTCCTTGTGGGTCGACGGAAAGCCGCTTGACACTTGGCTTTACTTCCTTAATGGTTCACGTACAATTTTATTTTTTATTTAATATAATATTTATTGCCAACAAACCATTAATCATGTACGCAAAGAGGGACAAGGGCGGGTAGAGCCTGCGTCTTGGGGGTGCCGTACAGTTGTTATTGATTATTTTAATACACAACTCTATGTGAGTTGTTGTTTTAGATATTAATGTCTGTATTGCAAAGAGTTTATTTATATTCAAAAGGTAATAAGTACACAGATAAAGTTAAGAGTCGCTCAATGTTAATCATGGGATAGTACAACATAAACAAGTTTAAAATGAGAGTTAGGTATATGAATAAAATGTAGTGTAATTGTTTCAGTTTTCATTTAATCGGTTTATAATTTTATTGATAGATAACTTATGCTTAAATTATGATTAAAAAAGCAGTTCAAGACTAGGACTATTAATACCTATCATTCTATTATATTCTATAATTCTTCAACTTGTCGGTAAATCTTCTAGTAATAAATTGTATTGTTTTTAAGATTTACGTTTGTACGTACGTAGGTACTTACGATCGTGTAATTATAGGTCAACGGGCAAACCCCATAGATTAAGATAATTGACCTACAAAATATTATTTAAAAATAAAATGTATTTCAGTAGTAGGTACAGTTGAACTCGACAGGCGGACCATACAGATGCAACGAAATGGGCCATTATAGATTTTATCACAAGTCAAAGTAGACCTTTTACTTTGACTTGATAACAGATCGAATCAAAATTATTTATTTCTTGATACACTTTCAGATACTGTACACGTAAAATAAATTTACGGCCGCGTCGCAATAACTAACTTTTGTTATATTTGTTTAGTTATACCTATATGTATTTATTTTGACGATGTTTTAAACAAAAGTTCTAGTCGCTTATACATTCACATACATTTGCCTATGCCGTATAACATATGTACATACAATAGTAGATATTTAAATTACCATAGTAAATGCGAGACTGCGGCAGGGAATCTCAGTCGTCCTCCATAAAAAATAAATCTAAGCAATAAGATACATACAAAACATTCTCTTTGCTTCAGTAGCTACAATTTCCGGTTATGTTTCTTGCTGGTCGTGAGGTATTATTATGTTCAATATCTGGCTTTATTGTAGGAGTTTCCTGCAAAGCAATTTTTACAAATATCACGGATTCTGGAATCAAGATTAGACAGCATTAGGACCAAACCCTATTGCGTGGCATCTAGTCATGAATGACGAAATGTGATGAACTATTACAAGTAGTTAGAAGTCTTCGGCAACCTAGACAAGAAACTGTCAATATGAAAGACACATAGGCACTAATCAGTCGGGTGAAACAAAATGTATACTGTGACAAAAACATTGAATCCGCAGTCAGCCAAACGTCTTTTCATTTTAATTTCATTTCAAATGGAACTTGGACGCAATCACAGTGTTTTCTCTCCAGTACAAAAACAGTATCGGTTCCGTAAAAGGGGCAATTTCGTACCTCGGGGACCTCTCCAAATTGGGTCATCTGTGAAAGCGTCGTCGTTGGACAGAACATTCGGTTATTTTTTTAAGAGCCCTCTTTGGGACGGCTAATTTGAGTGTGCTTCGACAGCCTGCTGGTTTTATTGATAAGACTGGCAGGCTAAAGACTAAAGGTGAATTTAGCTCCCTCTCTTTATTCAAACAACCAACAAAGACAACTCAGGCTTGGATTAATAATTGCCTGTGAAACACACAATTATGTTTTTGTGTTGAACAACAAAACATTGCATAAAAGAACGCTCAGAATGTTTAGATACGTAAAAAATATTGTCAATTATTTAGTTGTTTAACTTCAAGCACGAATTACCGCAGGCATTTCTAGCCAATCGCCCTCAGGCCTAAAACACACTTCTGTTGCATTAGTAACAACTAGATGTGCCCGCGGTTTCACCCGCGTTTATAGGTACTGCGACGCTCCCGTGAAGTTATATAGCCTATAGCCTTCCTCAATAAATAGGCTATCCAATACTAAAAAAAATAACTTCAAGCACGAATTACCGCAGGCATTTCTAGCCAATCGCCCTCAGGCCTAAAACACACTTCTGTTGCATTAGTAACAACTAGATGTGCCCGCGGTTTCACCCGCGTTTATAGTTACTGCGACGCTCCCGTAAAGTTATATAGCCTATAGCCTTCCTCAATAAATAGGCTATCCAACACTAAAAAAAATTTCAATTCACGTCAATATTTCCTAAGATTACCGCGTTCAACCAAACAAACAAACAAACTCTTCAGCTTTATAATAGTTATTATTAATATAAATATATCTATTTTTTTACAATACTACCAATTTGTGGTATTGAAGGATTCGATTACACTAATATTACACATATACATATAAACAAAAAAATTATCAATTAACTACACGGACTTTTACCACATACGAGTATCGAAACAGCATAATTCGTGCATCTATAACGACAAAGTGACTACTAAAGCCACTGCGGCATAAACACATTCAGTATTTTTTCAAGAGCACGAGAAAGGACGTTTGTTCGATTGTGCTTCTCCGGCCATCTTGCTATATATGGCCTTTGTTTGCAGGACAATGGCGACGAGAATTGGGATGGTTTGTCGAGAACATGTGCGAATATGTCGACAATGGTAAACAATTGGCTACTCATTACGAATCATTGTAGTGATCATTTTGATTTTGTATAGAACATTATTCGTTGTTTTGTGTAGTCTACGTTTGTTTTTGTATACAGTAGGCAGTTTCACTATTTACTTGTTCAGGCTGTAAGTGTATTGCTTTGTTTTTAGAAGAGTCTTAATAACATGTCTTGTCATATTTGATATTCAACTTTTTAATAACTCTTGTAGAAACGGTTCCACTAAAAGAGTTGTCAGCGATGTCGCTGAGTTAATCATAAAGCGTGAAAAGAAATCAGAAAATCAAACGTTTTAGATACGTTCGTAAAGTATCTGAAACGTTTGATTGAAAACTAAGATTGAAATGTGTATACACTTTAATATTGAGACGCTTCGACGTCGATCGATTTCTTGTTAACGGTCCGGCTCCGATACGACTGCTGCTCATGCATCTAAGATTTTCATCTATTGCCGTCGCCGTTTTCGAAGGCTACGTGACGAATACATGTAATTTCATGTTCAGTGCATATCTCGAGCCTTACCACCATCTCTTAAACCATTGCCAAATGCCAATGCATGCGCGAAAACAAGACAGCGCTTTACAGGATGTATAACATTTTCTTATTCTTGCTTATTCAATGACAATACTTTAAGATTGGTGCTAAGCTTCCTGATTATGCTACTAGATGACTTCTTAACATTATTGCCTAAGCTTAAATATGCGTGGTAACTACAATAGAAACGTTTAAGTACTTTGGATAACGGACGTAGATGCGTAAGTCTATTAAGTATCTATTCTATGCCGTCAACAATGGCGACTGTAGCCAGTCTATACTGTTGTTTCTTGAACGTCTTAATTTTGGCAATAATAACAGCATCATCAGCCAACTATTTACTTTAACTAATTAGATGCACTGACACGGAAAATACTTAACAAATCCAAATAAGAAAAGCACTTGAATTAAACTGTCCCAGTGATTATTTTCGGTTGCATTTATTTCACAAACACTTTTGATTGTCATTTCACTAAATAACATACGCTCACAATAAAAGTCACCTACCTTTGTATGCGTTCTATTTTCAAAAGATTTAAAAGTATATTTATACTGGTCACAAATAATCAAAGAGGATTTAATTTGAGTTCTAACTATCCGCATTCTTTGCATTGTCTGTACTGATTTGCCGACAAAAGTTATGCGTTTCTATAATAATATCAGCCGGCTGCTATTCTCCATTCATGTTGGAATTCCCCCGACGCTATCCCCCGGGCTGCATACTATTAAAACGCTATAAGAAACACAGAATTTGACTTACAGATTTTTATACAAAGCGGACCATAATATGTATAGATGAGAATAAACTCAGGAAACGAATATCGTAGAAACCTTAGTAGTTATTTAAAATAACCTATAGCCTATAGTCTATGTTAGGTACACAAAGAAACTTACTGCAATACAGTCATAAGACGCAGATTTAGAACAGATGTCTTTGGGTCACGCATGTGGGTATTGGAAACCACAACACGGCCGCTTTGGCACTCGCGTCGGTGACCGCTGTAACCATTGCGCCACCCGCGTAATCTGTGATGTTATTTACAGTTAAAAATGTATGCGTCATCTTTCCCTTTGGATTTGGTTCTGAAATCCCCACACGCTTAGTTTATTTTATTAAATTTTTCCTTAACCGTTGGGATATTTTTAATTCGTTAGCGTCGGCATAATTATTTATCTCTTATAAATAAATTATGCATTTAAGAAATTAAGCAAAAAATATTAATGTGTATATTTATACTTTCATGTAGTCATGTTTGTAAGTTATTAAACATTATTTGTTTCTCTTGTTCCTCCTAAACTTTGATTAGAAACTGCTATAATTGAATCAGGCGTTATAAGAATAATTAAGTTGATTGTTTATGCCTATTATTTACGCCAAAACAAAAGATCGGACATATTAGCTAATTCTTAATATTTTCTGCCGGTTTCTTATAGTCTTTGTAATAAAGGGCATTTTTCTAATTTAATTACTTAAGATTATTTCTGAGGTAGGTAGAGTTGATCGACATCCCCTGTGGACTTAATTCTATCTCATTTCATCTCAGTCGCCCACCTATGTGCCCGAAAGAGTAGGAATAGGTATATTACACCCACGTTTCGCCAGCTATATTATCTGGATCCAAGTAAAATCGACCGAGCCTATGTTTACCGGGTTCAGATTCAGCCTCTGCTACTGAGAAATTATTGACAGGGTAATCCACTTTGCCTGAGAATCAAACCCGAGACCTCATGCACAGCAGTCGCATACACTCCCGCTGCAACACCGATGAAGTGCCCATCCTAGTGATAGTGCTCGTCAGCGTGCTGTGCCTACATTGTATAGCTGAGAAACCAACAATCTTTGTCCTAATGATGGCAGCACAACGATTTCCTTTTTGCAGGCCCCATTTTTTGTTAGTTTGCCTTGTCTGCGATGGCCGATCACTGTCAAGCAGGCACACGTTTGTCGCATTAAGGAGTCTGCCCACTACCCCTTGCTAGGAACGTGTCAGACAAAAAAATATTCTTTGTAAGGAAATGCATAAGACTATGCCCAGTAGACCGTTCCGTCACCGACCAGCAGTTTCTATAGCAAGGCGTATCGTGTTGCTTTGTGTCTGATACGTTCCTAGCACGGTCATGGTATGACACGGTGTAGTGGGCAGACTCCTTTACCATTAGAAAATAATTAGATATAGGCTGTCGTCGTTATCATTAACATTTCAGTTACTATGTTTGTCAGTAATTTAACCTATGGTGTGACAGTGAACACTGGCGGCCAGACACAATAGGTTTTCAATTTTATATCTGGCATTGATAGGCTAAAATTGTTACAGTATTTTATTTTGATTGTTATAAAATTATCTGTGCCTATTGAGACTATCGTTTCCATTAGGAGTATCATCCAGTAACAATAATTTAGATTCATATCACATCATAATTATAATCGACTTTCTTCCTCAATTAAGTGCGCCTCAATCTTTATAAAACCGCAAGCATATTAAATTGTAATCATTATCGTATTAAACACGAATATACGATGTTCCGTATAGAAAAACAGAGTTATGCAATAATGAACACAAAAATTAAAATTCTAGAACGATAATTATAACACTAGATTAATTTAAAAGCGAGGTTCCGCTCCTGTTACCCATCACTGTGTAAACAAATTAATTAAATGAATGCCGTAGTGCGCTTGGCTTACGAAAGAACAATGCAACTCATGCAACTAGCACGAAGGATGTCCCATTTCGTGGCATTCGCGTGGGCCGGGCTCATTGAGCGCCGGAATTCGTCCAATATCTGTCTATGTTTTACTACGCTGTATTGCGGTATAACTGGTGTTGCCAATTCACATTTGCCAACGACGGTTCTATGTTTTTGACTTAAGTGGTAATCTATTAGTAAAGAAGCTTAAAATGCTTCTGTACACGTATGATGTCCCTAATTGTACGTGTATAATTAGGGATGTGTGACTGGTTACTAAAATTGTATAGATTTTTTATTTATTTAATTATTGGAATGGGTTTATAATAAAAGGATCTTCTACTTCTGCTATGTATTAAATGTCGGGTAAATGTACAAATATAAAAGCTATAAAAATAATGTAATTGCAATGTATGAGTTTCTGGGTAATGTAAGACAATGTTTATAGAAAAAAGACCAACCATAATTTCTAAATGTTATTTTTGTTACTTAAAATATCCGACCATCAATTTAAAAATTGTATTGTATAAAATGATAATTACTTATTGTATAAAATGATAATTACAAAATTTGTTTTTGTATAGTTATACTATACAAAAACAAATTTTGACATAAGTAAAAGAAATAAAGACATATTTTTATCTGTAATCATTAATCACACTGGTTTTAAGAAAAACAAATTGAACAGAGATGGATCTGTGAAAACTATGTGGTATATAACAACACAACTGTCACAGGTGTTAGTTATATCAGTGAAGTAATCATGTAATTTAATCACATTTTTATTAGTCGAAATTAATATCAGCCATATCTGTTCATAATACTCTCAAGAAAATATTACATATCAAGATACATGTCAGATTTAGATTTACGTATCGAATGTTAACGATTCATTTAATTATAAATACCAACACACATTATAAAAGCATTATAAATACCAAAAACAATACCTTTAATCTAGTAATTGTAGATATTATCCATTTTAAAATTAGCTGTAAACATTGGAAACGGTTTCTAAAGTTAAAAAAGTAACGCGAGATCTCTGAGAAGTGGCAACACCACAATACTTAACTCCTTTTAACCTTTAAGGGCACTGCTAAGTACGGTATGAAGCTATATGTATGTACGAGCGTTGAGTAGGTTTCTTATGGTGAATGTTTCAAGCGACCTATGCTGCGCAATATACGTGTAGGTAGTATACAATTTGTGACAGCGTATTCATAAACTTAGAAAATTGTTCTTACGAAACATCTATTACAGTACAGCGTAATAAAACGCTTATTTACTAGCAGCCGCCCGCAGCTTTGGTCGCGTGGTAATATAAGAATAAATGTTAACTGGTAAACACCCTTTGACGCAGTTGCATACCCGTGTTTTGGTATATTACATATACATACATAGACTCACGACTGTTTATTCGTGGAGAGATAGGCATAAGTGTTCATTGCACCTACATTTCACCGTTTACATCTATATTTCAGGTTACACGTAATAGGGAGCGAGCCTATTGCGCTCCATCAGACAAATTTCTACACTCTAGGCTGCTACTGAGAGCTTCCTAACTCAATAACACCGCGCGCTTCGGAAATCCCACTCAGGATTTACACTTCCAATCCAACAAGGCATAAAATATTTATTGAGTGAGAAGTATCCATAATAAAGCGTCGATAAGCACACAGTTTCGTGTCCATATTATTAGTTATATCTATACACGAAAAACATCGTAACCCAAAAAGCAACGGTTTACAAAAGCGGGTATAATATTCGTGTATTGATGTGATGTATCTCGTATTGAATAAGTTACAGTTACTTCACCCACATTGTCAAGTATATCGGACAATCCAAGCCACTTGTTTATTTGACGTCCATCACAGACGACCTTTTCAAAAGACCTCCAACTTCCGTAGACACATCCTCCTGTAGAGGAAGCCACTATTGACAGTTGACAGCTTGCTAGCGGCACGTCGCAAGCAGTGAGACCTCCGGACAATTTCCCTACATTCACGTTTTCATATTACCTGTTTAATATTGGCCTATTTTCACGAATAGACTGTGTCCTAACTGGTTTAAAGCTCATAATGGCTTGCCGTGCATTTATGAACGGCCAGGTAACCTAATATGTCACTGGGTGTATCCGACGTGAGCAGTTGTGGCAAACATGTGCCTGGACGTGTTTGTGACATGTCAGGATATGAGAACGAAATTGTACGATTTTCTATACTAAATACATTACATTGCAAGAAATGTTAAACTACCTACATACATTGAATAATAAGGTTGTGCATACGAAGTGGCATACTTTGTAACATGGCTTTTACTACACACTAGCTGACTGAGTAGCCATAGAAATCTACAAGCCGGCCAAGTGTGCGCGCGTTTCGTTACTATATTATTATGGCAAACTTAATAGATCGCGATACACAGTAAGTGCACAAAATGGAGGACAATCAATACGAAAGTCGATTATTATTGATATTTCAGTTTTAAATTCCTTGTTCACTGACTCAGTTTTTTCCAGTTTGTTAAAGTATTTTACTCTTACAGGATATACACATTTATGCAGACCGACTGTCAACAATGCCTTGTAGTAACGATAAACTATATC
Organism: Catocala nupta; assembly: GCA_963675205.1. Classification (NCBI taxonomy): domain Eukaryota; kingdom Metazoa; phylum Arthropoda; class Insecta; order Lepidoptera; family Erebidae; genus Catocala; species Catocala nupta. Next base: position 21,641,346 of record OY776087.1, read on the forward strand.
TAGAACAACTGTCACTATTACTAATTGACGACTTATAACCAATCAAAAGTCGTCAATTAGTCATTCTGACAGATACAGTTTGATTCAGTCTGCGATCTAAAGAAATAGAATTAGTCTTATTTGCGTTTTGAACTACAACTCATGTTAAAGAAACCATATAATAAAAATATGCTATTATACTGAGCGGTCTAAAATCACCTTTACATTGATATTCTGTTTTTAGCATTGGTAATTATGTAAATAAGATTAGACGCCGAATTATTTTAAAGGTTCATTGTTCACATAATGCGATCTAATTATGTATACTGGATATGTTTGGAGATAGTCATGTGTAGCCCCCGTGAATTCGCCTACATGCCGCCTACAACCATACAATATACTGCACGCTCTGCCTTGGATCGCTGTCACAATTTGATTTAATTTGAATTTGTGCTATCTATCTGATCAACCTTTTCTAGCTATTAGTGGGCTACTGGTTTACTGGCTTTGATGTTCTGTTTATTTTGGATCATAAGAAAAAATATGTAATTAAGGGCTTTTATAAAAGGAAGTGCTACATTGCCAGTTTATTGGATTAATCCCACTAGCCGTTTGCTGATAGCATAGCGCCTCTATGAGAATGACATTTGAAAACCATATTGATTGCTAGCAACACGACAACAGTTAATTGTCTGCGATTTCTGTAGAGGAGATTTTTTCCTAACATTCAAGCATACATTTATGTTAATACTAACCAAATAAAGTAATTGATATAACGAGCGGTGCCATTCTCTAATTAGAATGCCGATTTTCTTCAAAACATCAACGTAATTAACAGTATTATTTGTATAGAGCTAGACTTATGTACAGAATATGCTCCAACATTACGCGATAACATGTGTTTAATTAAGATGAAATTAAGCTTAAGTTCACACCACGTAAACGAATCAATTACGGACCAAAACTAAACCGCATAGTGTACGTAGTGCACCGGTACACGTGACTAGATTAAAACAAGGCTACCATTCTCTACGATATGTCGGTACATATACTAACACACACAAATATTGATATTGTCTAAACCTACAGTCCAATTTACACATACCGATGTGTACCGGGAAATTGGACTATAGGTTTACTTTTAAAAATTTCTGTGTGTTAGTTTGTTTTAAAGCCCCTAGTTATAAATAGATCATTCTAAAAAGAAAATTAGAGCTATATTTTTATCGCAACTATTCAAATTAGTATTCGAATACTAATTTGAATGATATTCGAATTACTTGATAATGCAGAACATGGGCTGACGGAGAGTGTTGTGCAAATTGCTAGTCTAAAGTGTCGAAACAGTTGTCAGCAAAGGAAACCAATAGATAGTAGAGAATATAGTAACTAAGCACAGTGATGCCTGGAGAAAATAAAAAATTAAAGATCCAAGCTAATTTATTATTTGTGCATAAGCGAACAAATATACAGTTGGAATAATCCAGCATATCTGGCAACACGGTTTTGACTGATATGGGATTGTGAATTGCATACTAGAATTCGTGAAGCTTATTCTTAACAGTATAACGTTGATAGTTCTAGTTATCTATTTATGTAGCAGTATTTTAACTAGCTATCATAGGGATCAACCGACCGTGAAAGTCCACTGCAAAATAATAGAGCGGCACCGTTGACGATCAGCACAGCGACAGGGAATTGCTATATTTAACTAATCTGCTTGCGGGTTTATAGCTTGCAGTAGGGAATCGATCGGCAATTTCCATTTGAGAACAGTAAGTCTAGTTCCAGACTAGCATTTTAAACTTTAAATTTGCCTTGCTTTCAGTATTCAAATTCGACTTCTTATAATTTATAGCAGCCCTACATATAGTCCGAACAGCAAACCGCTTCCTAACCATGAACACTGGCCACTATAAAGAGATCCTTGAGATTGTACTGAACAATATTATGCACATCTTCAAAAGAGATCTCAGAATACTGGACAGGTGTATGGATGTATTTTACCCGTTATTTACCGAAAAATTACAGTAAATTTTATACTTGAACAATGCGTTTAATAATGTTTGTTTTGTACCTGAGTTTTTGTCACAGAGTTACAGGAAGCAGATGAATGTACAGCTCAGTAAACGGCGCTCGTACTTTATAAAGAATGAGGGTATTTTTGAGAAATGTAGTTTACATTACATGGCGCTACAACAGTCTGGCCATTTTTTGTAATTTTTGACAGGAGAGAAATGTGAAATGTTGGATAGGTACTTTTAAATCCTTCTTCCTCGAATTATTATGAAAGCCTTATTGCCAAGCAATGATTTTCTAATTTAGCCATATACAGCATGTTAGACCCCAACGGATAACGATATTCAAGTATTTCAACAATTGTTACTGTCGAATTGGATTTTGTTCGGGATGTCGCTGACCGAAGGAAACTCATTAATTAGCCTCATAAAATGGCATAGTATTATAACAGAAAAATTAAATTATATCAGAGCTATTCAAACGTAGAACAAAGTAATCTGTGACCATTACTTATTCATTTACATGCGCGTTCGTGAAATAATCTTTTTTCAACAACAAAGGCAGTCAAATAACCTGCATGAGATCCTAAATTAGATTGTAAAGCAAGCGGAGCGTGATGATAACGTCGAGTATCGAGTTTATGTTAAGGAAATAGCCTTCGAGTGGAAGGCTCGATTGCCAGTCGGCTCGGTAACACAGCCCCTTTTTATAAACCAACACCTGCGGTTACAGCGAATTTATACTACTGAGGGAGGCCCGGTGCAGACTGACAGACAGAAATGAATTATATTCATTGCCCCTTCTTTATTATTTTAGGACTTGGTGGAAGGAAATTGAACTTCGATAAGTAATACAATCTGGAAATGACTTTACGAATAACTACCTAAAAGTTATAAAGAGGACAGCTAGAGAACATAGTACGAGCAAAACGAATTCCCCTTACAAATGACAATCTTCAAATTGCAGCACGCGCCAGACACAATGGACCTTAAGGACTAAACGACTTAAATCTATTCTTACGCGACGGAATCACCACGTAGAATTTTAATTCGATCCATCTCTCGTTGTTAGCAATTACCTGATTCAACGGTCTATAGAAAATTTAAAGTGCTCCCAATTATTTTTATTCCGTTCTCCTTTATTGTCGAACAAATCGCTTGTAATTATAAAAAATATATGTAATAGTAATATTGGAGGTTTGGTTATCTGCGGTTAGTTGATATCGGTTACGGTGTGCAATTGCCTTAACTACAATGAGATGTCTACTAACGTTAAACCTCATTGCTATATATGTCTGTTTAATGAGTGTTTACGCAATATTATTTATTATATGATATTAAAACACTAGATTTCACAAATTTCTGCTGATAACATAACAAACTACGTCAACCGCTGTTTTCTTTAAAGAAACAAAGCAGAAATTATCATAACCTGCTATAGACTAACTATCTTTCATAGTTGTAGAAATACACACATCGGCATTACATAAATTGTTTAATTTGCAAGAATAACTGGATCGTTAGCATCAGAGAAAATAAATGTAATATTCATATCTACATGTGCATTGTACCAGTACATGCAATCAAAAATATTCGCCGCAAATTAAAATCACTTTAGCAACATTTTGCCTAAATACTTTACGTGTACAGTTTAATGCATACCTGAGGGATAACATTACCCACGGCAAAACATTACTTTGAAATGGCTACGCAATTACTAAGGCTAAGGAGCAATACGCATACAAAACACAACCGAGACTCGTGCGTGGCACGGCTCTTATCTCCTTGCACAAGATGTAATTATCGATTGTTTTGGTTAATATTTAACCGTGGATAGATTAGATTAGTCTTGCCGCTAAGGACACGCACTGGACACAAGTTATGGCCATATAACGGAGCGATAACCGGATAGTGTAATCTCAACCATCTTCGTTAACTCGTCACGCTCGCTGATCCAATTCTGTGGTTAGCAGGTAAAAAATATTATTCAGAGTCGCTCAGTTGAAACCTAGAGGCAGCTGTCGTTACGCAATGGGTTTAGTTTTACTCTGATTGTATTTAGACATGACAAATTGGCGTAATAATATTCTAGATACCGACTTGCACAGAATAGAAAACGATTTTGTTATTATATAAGAGCCAAATCGGATTCTTAGGGACTCAAGCAGCCTTTTGAATGCAGCTTTCGTATGGATTCAGGCATAAATAGTCATATTCAGAAATTGCTCACGTGACTCACGTTCTCGTTGCCGCAAACGATATAGTTTTAAAATATCTAGCTAGAAAATAGACCAATTCAAATAAGGTCTGAAGCAAATAGTTTTGGCTGCTAATAAGTATCTGTTCTCTGTATACTTATATACAAGTTTAGAAATTCATGTTTATAGCGATTTAAGACTTAAGAAGTACTTCTCCCTTCTCTGACGACTTTTGTTATACTATTTTGTATTCAAACTTTAAAAGTTGATCACAGTTTTAGTTTCACACAACTCTATAAAAGCAGCGTTGATTATCTTTATAACTTCGCAATTTATGTTCTGAACCAACTGTCACAGTTCACGTGCCTATTCCGAAAGGACAAGAAAACGCATGCAACGTTCAAGAAGATTCACACAGTCTATTTAGCCTTGAGGAAAGGTCAGCGGATCGATTGTCATAAAGTTAATTTCACAAGTGCATAATGCAGGGCCGTAATGTATGCGGGGTCGGTGGCGTGGGGCTTGTGACGCAAACGCCTCGCGCCTCACCGACTCGCCTCCAGTTACCCAACATCGGCAATGCGGCGTCGATCACGCTAATCTGCATTCTTATACTAGCCTGAACACCCCACAACCACTTATTATTGCCGGCATAACACTCAATTAACGCAATCCTGTTGAGTGATGCTTCTAGCTCGGTGAGAGGGTGGCGTCACTTGAGGGCCTATAGTCAGTCTAATGGGACGGACATCGTTGTTCTGAACCTGCGTTGCCTGGTTCAAGCATATTCAGCTTCGAGAGGTTTACAGAACTATACGCCTCAATATGACGCATAACAATAGTAATAGACAAATGTTGATGAATTCGTTTATCGAATTTTACTTTATTCTTATTTTCTTTATAATGTTTTCTAGTGTAGTGTTGCCCGTTTTAAATCCCATTTATAATATATCTCCCAGCGACGGAGTCACTTTAACAACTTCGTGAAGATGGTTGATAATTTTGTAATTTAAACTATCACACTTCAACGGTTTTCTCAACCAACTATTTTCGTATAGGTACGTTCAAGTTATTTAAATAGTTGTTATTGTAAATTGTTACTTCTGATATCGAATAGCTATTATAAGTAAATGGATCCAAAACTGTTGATATTAACCATGGACTCACTCGTAATTGAGAATAAAAATTGTTTCAGGAGCGTTATCTTTAAATACTCTTTTAACTGCAGTTTAGTAAATCGTTTTCTGTTGTCAAATTGAGCTCGATATTCTTGTAAAATACGATGTAAATTTTTTTGCTCTAGCCTGTTGATGAAAATAAAATAATACAGACGGCCCAGTTGGCGCTTGCACAGGGCACATGATTGCCAAATTACAAAATGGGACAACTAATCAACAAATATGTGTTTTATATAAGATAAACGAATCTTAATATGGTGAAGGAGGAGTATTTATATATTGTTTTGCAAATAGCAAGATTTCAACAAAGATTTTGCTTTTAATTCTTTATCTCTGGCTATGTATTCCAAGGCAAATAGTTATCTGTATTGCAATTAATATTTGGAGTGTTAATTACAATAACACGGTTTCCTCTGCCCTCGGTGGCTGTAGGAGCACTGACAGGAGGTTCGGATGATTCTCGTCATTGACAATCAGAGCGCTGCAGTCACTCTTCGGAACGAGTGACGTAACGCAGCCTTCACACTCCTCGAGCTGGCTGTTGCTGAGCTGCTAATCGCTAAGCGGAGTGTTTAATCATGGTCGAAATATCACCTTTCTATTTCCAATTTAATTAGACGTACATTGCGGCAGCGGAACGAATTGCCTTCTTTTTTTCCGCGCTTATAAGGAATTCTATTCCAACTCAAGATTTTCAGTTTTAAGACCTATAAATGTATTTCGAACGCATAAAACTCGCTTATTATTTTTAATATGTGTGGTGATCATTATGGTTTAAACGCTGCAACGTTAATAAATAAGGCATGATCGACATGTCAAAATATTTTATATAAAGCGAAAATATTTATTGATGATATATTGACTTGTAACTTTGCCAAAAACACAAATAACAGTTCAGTAAATAGACAACAGACGTACGTAAAAATAACAAACAAACTAATTGTATAATTTGTTGTGTATAACTTGTGCTTGTAGATAAGATATTGGTTTCTATTTCTCTCTGTTTTGACATTGTATAGTCGTTAATAAACATTTAAAAGTAATTATTTCAATAATGGGGAGATACTATAAAACCTTATTTTTGATATTATATCGTCAGAACATAAACATATAATTAGTATGGTTGGTTAAAAAGAAATGATTTCTTGATCACACGTTATTCCTCTGAAGGACTCTCGTCGGTCTGTCCCACATTTGTAAGAGGTAGCTTACACAAAATGTGTTATATTTTTATGGTCTTCTTAATGATCTGAATCCATTTAAGTCAATATGTACATATTCAATAATCTCTCTTTCGCTCTCTCATCATAATTTTGAACACGTGTGATAAAATTGTGCCAAATATTATAAAACTATAACTACAAATTATCTACATGTGAGTTCCTTTTTAAAACAATAGGTTTCGATATTGAAAGAAAGAACTCTAAAACAATGCTTTTTTTGCAAGCCACTTAACAGATTTTGATATGATTTCTGCAATTTGGTAGTTTTGGTTTCGAACTTAAAAATCAAGCCACATTAATCTTATTCCGTTTAGCAAAGCTAGAGTGTATTTCAAGTAAATGTCGTCACGGGCGAACGTTATAGGAAATGAATTCACGTGAATGTTGCGTAGTTCCGGACAAAGGCTACTTGCTAGAAGATAAAAAATGACGACTATCGTTATATCAAATTTAATGTATCTGGTATAAATTTGTTTCATATAATATCATTATCAGTCAAAGCATTGGGTTTCCCAATCTCTTGAACCAATTTATCATTTGAACTTTTACCCGTTAGATTTTATTATTTGTAGTACTATCTCGGGTATTTCTTTTGTCATTGGGAATTTCTTTTTACATACGTATTCTGGATATTGGTAGTCATATTTTTTTAAGATTTCCCCCTGTATTTTATTAGTTTTATTTTGTCTGGTAACAAACAGCGATAAGCGTTATTGGGTATTTTAAATACATATATATGTATTTAAAAATACCCAATAACGCTTATCGCTGTTTAGATCTAGATATTAGTGCTACTAAATATATATTTAGTAGCACTAATATCTAGATCTCGCGTCGTCTCGGTATTTGCCCGGTAAGCGTCTATAGGCTCTTTTACATTGGACTTAACACATAGCTGGTGAAATGTAGTTGTTATAAAACCTCCTTTGAGCGTTTACAGATGAGTATAATATACTGTATTTAAGAAATCTACAAGAAAACTATGTTGGACTTCTCTGGCTGCCACGTGCTAATGTATCAATGGAATACGCAGTGTGAAATAAATATGAGAGCCGATACTTTAAAAGCCGTGTAGCTTGTCCAGCTATCTCTACAACAAATTTCATAGAAATTTACTAAGTTGAACCTGTCGCATTTATTTCATTAGAACAGAATAGATTTAGATATGACTGCTAGACTGTTTTGATAATTCATTATTACAAGCTGCCTGTAACGGACTACTAGTCACAAAGCTAAATCAATTAATGGAAATAATGATATACTCGCTGCAGTTGTCACTTCGTATTAAATAACATCATTTAACTCGAAAGTGTTACTCTCTTCCAAGACTGGTTTAATTACAACATCCAGTGGTATAAGGCCAGCGAAATGCAGCTTTTTGCTCAGGTGGGTTTGCAATGATACAATTCGAAGGACTGTCATTTACAGATTAGCTTATATCTGTTTGAAAACTATCGAGTTCTATTCTGCCGAATCAAAAATACTTTGTAGTTTTCTTTCGTAAGAGCAAATTACATAAAACATTGGCGGATAAAACTAAATCAGTAGCACGCTCATTGCCGCTCTTTACTGCCGTACGCTAACTAATAAAATATCAAATGATATGGAATGCATACGGCTTATCGTCTTTTTAGTTAGCGGGCGACAGTTAACAATATATGAAGAACCAGCCCTTTACATGTATGGAATCTTATCTGTCAAGATTTAAAGTGCACCATTTAGCGGACGTCGAAACAGCGCACAATTGCGTGTATTTTTTTCAGACCTATTTTAAGCTGTGTAGATGTACACACATAGGTACGTCGAGCATGGCTAATGATGGGTTTACCTTGTTATTTAACATACAAATTGACTAAAAAGGTAGTTTTAAATAACATGCATATAGGCATTTGAGGTTTCTTCATATATGAGAACTTATTACTAGTTCTTTAAATAGAATAAAAATGGCAGTGATCACGCAGTGTTGTTGTCAGTGACTAGTACTGCAGTGACTTAAATGGATACACAGATCAAATTAACAACAGATTTAAATGTGCGAACCATTATTTTATTTCATGGTTTATTTATGATTATGCTATAATCAATGCAAATTCTGTGTGTGATGGTAAAACTTATCTTAAACATATGACTTAATTTTGTATAAATGTTTTCAAAATAAAGGTAATATTTTTTATGTTTCGGATAACTATCTTATAATGTTAAAATCATCAAATATACCAAACACAATAAAATTAATGCACGTGTGGTCATTAAAGGCCTTAACCGGGTAAATTGGCATCAGTGTATATCTAATATTTTATTTTTGCCGTTGCATCTGTTTTATAACCGTACATTCAACAATTAGGATATTTGAATTATCCATTCGCAAGCTCTAATTCTTGCATTACTCAACCTAAGTTTTCAACTTACATCAATCAGAATGTATGAAATATGTATCTAAATAGATCTTTTGTTTGTCCACAGATTGGCAGATCATCAGAATCGCCAATAGACTTCGTAGTGATGGACACAGTGGCGGGTGACAAGAGCGGCGACACGAAAGTGCTACAGAGCACAATATCGCGGTTCGCGTGTCGCATCATTGCCGACCGCAACGATGTCAATAATTGTCGCATATACGCCGCAGGGTTTGACTCCTCAAGGAATATATTTCTAGGGGTAAGTACAAATTAATATATACAATAATATCAGTCCTGTATTAAACTGTCCCACTGCTGGTCACGGGGCTCTTCTCAATGTAAAATGGGTAAGGCCCTAGTCTACCACGTTGGCCCAGTGAGGGTTGGCAGACTTCACATATCTCTTTATAAAATTATGTAGAACTCATTCACATACATGTTTCCTTACGATGCTTTTCCTTTATTTATTTATTTATTAAAAGCGAAAGATAATTAACTAGCTAATACATCATAAATTATTAAATTGTAAAAAGTTTTTAGTAGCGGCCCTGCAAATGTACCTGGTGGGTGCTAATATGCTCGCTCTTTATAACACGGGGACTTGAAATATTACTGAAAACATGTGGGTGTAATGCATCTCTGTCTACCCTTCGGCGATCTACAGGCGTGTGTATATGTTTTGTATGTACATACCATATATAGGCACATACAAGATGTTAATGTAGCTGATGCCCACTCCCACCACAAGGGGACAGTAGAGGGAGTCTTTTTTATGTAGTGGCCTGCCGTTTTTCACGACGGGCCAAAACCTCGGCGGGGTCGCGATTACATGTGAAAGCGATTCGCGCGGCTCCGCCGGCTCTGGTTATGTCGAGGAACACCGTGGACTAAACCTATAGTCGGTATCTTTCCCCCGGTGAGCCCGACATAACCGCTCCGTCGCGTCGCCCCGCGGAGCGGAAAGAGTCAAAGGATGACCCTCGTAAAAAAATCTGTTACCCATACAACAGATCTGTCTGTATTAAATAGTCAAATAAACCAACTATAGACATTATAAAACATGTACCTGCCATTAATAAAAAAAAAAATGAGTTACTCATTTATATTATTATTATCTATTCAACAGCGTTAAACAGAGAAATTATCGCCGATCTTGGGGTTCACAATTCTGGCACGAGTTTAGAACTACACTTTAAGATTAAGAGTTCACATATTTAGTCTGATGGCTACCAATATTGTTTATTAAACTTAGTTACGTATAGATCCTAAACACTGCTGTAGAGTACCTATTGATCATTTGTTGATATACCGTGTGTTATCTAGAAGTTTACCAGATAATATAAAATAAACTTTTATATAATTCTAGCTGTTTACCGCGACTTCGCTCACTAGGCAACAGAACTTTTTTTTTGGATGAAATGTACTTTTCTGTACCTACCTCTGACAAGGTTTATGAAAATTTCACGACGATCGGTCGAGTAGTACAGTCGTGAAAGCGTAACAAAAAACAAGTTTCACCGAGGTAAACTTCGGTATTATCCTGTATTCACAGCATATCAAGTAATCTGGAACTATAATTACCTAATGCAATTTATTATGCCACGAAATCAAATTTAAATTTAAATTATTATCGAATCATGGTGACGCAATACAGCCAGATTAACTTAAATCATTGATAGATCAGTAATCCGTGTGAATTGCGAGCACAGCGATTGTTTATTATCTATGTATGTTTCTACAAAATGCATATTATTGTAAATAGACATTATCAAATCATAAACATCCGCATCTGTGTAAACAACATAAGTTATTTTGCGATTAGATCTAGATCATAACCAGCAATAACCAAGAATCTAATTGTATAATAAAGAATGCTAATTGTCGATTTCTAGGCCTTAGATGACAGAATAGATTGGCAGGCTCAAGTCAGAAATCTCAGGCTAAAATCAACGGAGTCAACGATCGATAATTTAGTTTTTTATACGCACATGTACATAGTATGTTATCGGTCGTTGTAATGGCAATATGATAAAGTTTTTTGATCTGCACTTAAAGAGATGGACATAACACGATCCTAAAATGTCACACTCCGTGATACGTCCACCAATAGTCTAACTTGCGACGTGCATAATTGCATTCGAATATGATCGAATGGATTCTCATCACTATAGGCTAGTACGTGCCCTGGGTTCTGGACCATATAAGGCAGGTATCATAATCACTCGTGCACAACTGTATTTTAATATCTTTCGGATGCAATTATGCGCATCACTAATCGCATTGGTTGGTACCTGGGCCTCCTTTCAGAATATACTCAGTTAATAATTAATTATTAGGCTCGATATCATTACGTATCGATTAAAAAGCTTTTATTTTTGGTATCAAACTGCTAAGTTGGTTCGGCGGCGTAGACGAAATTACTATTCCTGATTGTGAACTCCACTCAAGCGTTTTTATAGTCAGGAAATTTCCGTAAAAGAATAGCAAAATTGTCCCAGAAGGTTCACCCTCTTATTAATCGAGACCAAAACTGGGTAATTTTGAGAATAAAATGTTTCTACCTAGGCCATGGGAAAGGTATCGGAATACATGTTATTATACGCAAACCTTGAGGCATTTCCAGGCAGTTCCATAACAACGCATAACAGTTACGTCAATCCTGTTTATCAAAGTATCTTAGTTAAAGAAAATAATTCAACTGCACACACGCTGCTGACGTAATCCGTAGGCGGCTGACGTTCGGCTCGTGAGCTCGTCACGTAAATGTACTCCTAATGCGAACGATTTACTCGTAATTTGCTCACAATGAGTTTCCACTTAGATACAGCCATCTTTTCATACAAAGATTGCCCATTTTTTAAATGTTTTCAACCTTCAGACGTTGAATGAGATAATTTTCGATGGCAATATATAACAGCAAACAAATCAAATTTTGTGTCTATACGACGCGGTTGGACAGATTTCTTACTAATACGACTGAGTTATAAAATATTTGATTCTGGTACCAAATATTAAATATATATCGCAGTACAAATTTTTGAGAACTTACAAGTATTCATACTATAATGGTTGCTGATTTAATAAGTCCCACGGTTCTTATTATCTCCTTGTTCTATATGAAAACCCCTTTAACCCTTTATATCTAAAAACATAACAGATAGAAGAAAAATTATCTGATTTAGTATGCACTAAATCCGTCGATCGTCTATTAGATTAACGGCTGTCTGCAAATTTTATTATCTACCGATGTTACCGATCAGTTGGTGTTACATCCTGGACACATCTTGCTTTTCAGAAACTTAAGGTAGTCGATCGAAACTTAGATTATACTTATTGATAATGTAAAAAACAAAGCATTCATAGTATGGCGCGTGTATATTTTAGGCTTAGTCATACACATGTGTGTATCGCACCCACATTTATTTCTATATCTTAAGCCAATGAGTAAGCCTCTTGCATTTTTCAAACCTAGTTTGATACAGTGCTGTTACTAATTATTGATTATGATTTATTTCCTTTTATTAATTTGCTTGGCTATACCTATAGAGGCCGGCAGTAGTTGGTGACGGGACAGCCGGAGATCGGATTCAGTGGCATACTCTGAGCGAATCCTAAAATATTGTTTTTGTTCATCAATCGTGAAATAGAAGCGGCCTTTTTATCGCAGTGTTATGCTTAATTAGCACTGAGATTACAACAGTCAGCAGAGTCAAGCTCTGCAAGCAATGACGCTATGAGCATTGCGAGTATAGTGACCACTTGCACTGCAACAATCAGATAAAAGAGATACAGTTAAATACCGTAAAAATAATTATAACACTGAAACTGCTCGTTTCTGTCTTTTTTGTGTAAATTGAGTTTTAGCTAATGCACTAGTAGGTGCATAGTTTGAAGGCTTTCATAGTTAACATATGTATACCCATTATATTTCAGGAAAAAGCGACGAAATGGACAGAGAACCACGAGATAGATGGGCTCACAACGAACGGTGTGCTGATAATGCACCCGCGCGGCGACTTCTGCGGCGGCAGTGCCACATGCGGCCCGTGGCGCGAGACCTCCGTCGGTGGCGCCGTGTTCTCGCTCAGGGAGAGCCGCTCTGCACAACAGAAGGTACTGCAATCTTCTACATATCATCTTCAGTTTCTGTATATTCCATGCTGAGACGGATCAAAGGAACTACTATGTTTTCAAACTCTAGAATCTTGGTGCACTTCAACATGATTCATCCTCTGCATACGGTTCGATACATTTTTATTCATAAACATTCCTTTGTGAGAGTAGAGGCGGCTATTAGGTAACGCATAGTAAGACGAGCCAGTGATCAAAATGTGTCCAAGTGCCAACTAAACTGGTGGTAGACATTCATATAGAAACGTCGATAATGGGATTAAGGTATATAGCGCAGTCATTCCAATTCCTGTTTCCTAAGAATCACTTTTATTCTCACAAAATTCCATCTCGCGAACTACGTTCCTCTAGGCAAACGCATGCGACTAATTGGGTAACACAGGTATTTTTACGACATTACGGCACACACCTATTGCAGTTTTACTGGAGAACGACCTACCTAGGTAGAAAAGATAACAAGCAAATAAACGCGTAGTGTGTCAGACGAACCAATTAATGCTATTTCTTGCATACGATTATTTGATTGTGTGAATATGCGTTGATGTTATCAACCTCCACAGAAACTGCCAAGTTATACTACCAGTAAATCAAAAAGCTTAGCAAAGAAACAAAGAAACTAGATTTTGTGAGGTGTCTGTATTGTCTCATTCGCGGTTTTGGTATTGTATAAAAGAGTTTAAGTACATGGGTCATGCAGACGTAGATGACGTATGGTATTGTATTCGGAAGGGGTTTGACTACCCGCATGTGACTACCGAGCGTGACGATTACAAAGGGATCCTCAATGTAACTGACGTCGGTACGCATGCGGAACAACACATAAGGTACGAGTATTAATAGCTCTCCATTACGTAGATGCCAGTTAAAAGTGGTGTTTTAGACCAACATTTCGCCAACTATGTGTTAAGTGTACTATAATAAAAGTTTGTCGTCTACGGGTATTCAGACACTGGTCTGCTGACAGAAAACTCAGTAATATTTACCAACTCCGTATGCACACCCGAGACTTGACGCCGGTCAAAATAATAAACACAGACTTATGCCACACAACCAACAAGGTAATCTCAATTACGAATTACGTAAAGTTTTCAAGTTACCAAATATAATACAAATAATTTAAATAAAAGTGTCTGTTTGTAATGTCAAAAGAACACTTTTAAAATTAGCTTTTTACTAAATGCATATTAAAGTATAAACGGTACTTACATCTAAAATCAATTTTTAAACCTTTTGTCTCTCTGTTCGTCCGTTTGTTCCGGCTAATCTCCGAAACGGCTAGACCGATTCTGACGGGACTTTTACTGGCAGATAGCTGATGGTATAAGAAATATGACATTTTATTTAAAACAATAATTAAAAAGAAATCCTCGATGCCAAGTCGCGGGTAACAGCTAGTGTATAAAAAATATCGTTCGAGACGGCCACGTTAAATGTAGAGGGCGGCCAAATTTTATACACGGGCACAGCCCACTTACAAGGCTCACTTACTTAACGTGAAACTACCCTAATTAAGTAATTACATACTCGATTTAGAACACGAGCCTCGCTCAAAGACCTTAACTAATGGAAGAGGTTGTTTACACAGGATAACGACTGCAAGTACTCGTACAAATAAGAAGGCGCTTTCGGCACTCATAGGCAGTTGCGTTCGCTGATCGGTGCTGGCTTCGAGGCCGTGTGAATTATTTAAGTGTGCTTGGATGACCAAATTCAAACTTACGAAAGAGAAGAGTCTCTACGCCGGTTTTGATTGGAACTGAAACGGTATTAGAAGTTTTTTGTAAAATCAATGGTCAGGTATTATAACCGTTGCTTTTGACTGCCTCTTTAGCGCACCAAGAGTGCGTGCGACTGTTGTGCATGAGTTCCAGGACTCGATACCCGTGTCGGGCAGTGTTATTTCATTAGACAAAAGTTGCAATTTTGTTGTGCAGTGTTATTATTGCACTATACGATAGTGACACGCCCATACGACTAAAAACAGCAGTGATGATTTTTGGCAATATAAACGGGTGTGTGTATAGTACGTCACACACTTGACTGTCCTTTACCGTACGAGTATTTATGTAATAATACAAAAGTCTACAGTACAAAAATATGTATATCACATGTCTTGTAAACATACCATCTGTTTTGCGGTTTTGCGTTTAAACCATATCAAAGCCTGTACGGGAAGGATGTCGCGTTTCGTTTCAGGTGTCACTTCGTTTACACCGACATTGCTAAGGCATCGAATATGTTCGGAATTTGAAATATTAAGCCGTGGGAATCCCTTACTCGTATTCTCGTTACGTTTCCAATAAACAATTTATTTATTCCATGTACAATTTTATTATATTCCAGAGAGAATATAATGTGTTTTTGTTTTGTTTATAGGGCCTACCCTGTCAAGCGGAGACGAATGTTTTGAGAGACGGCACAATGATAGACTTATGTGGCGCGACATTGCTCTGGAGAAGCGCTGAAGGACTGAAAAATTCACCGGTATGTCGCTCGTCAATTACCTATATAAATACTTTTATTTAATTTTTAAAGTGTCTTACTATAAGAATTACCATGTCGCAACGAATTTTATAAACATCTATGCAACGTAAAATACTTTCAAACTCGCTACAAAAATTTGTGGAACATAACATTTATTTTTTTGTACAATTGGATATGATTGCGCGAGCTGACAAAGTGTCTATTCAAACTAACGTGCCATCCGTGCAGTGCATGCACGATATTTTGCAAGACCTTTGAGAGGTTTGAATAAAATGTTTAGTATTTCGATAAACATTGTGCGCCTACCACCAGATAGACCTTCAAAGATAAGAATAAATAGCTATCGAACCCACGAACTGTTAATCGCAATTACAATGCTTTATCCATTGTGTAAATACCAAAAATATTAATATTTAATTAAAAACAAATACAGGAAAAAGATTATGATCGATTCATTTATGGTTTTCCCTGTTTCTGATACTGATTATTACAGATCTGATATTTTATAATGATCTAGTTTCACGTTTTTCCTTGGAAGTATTTTACTGCCTCGAAGATATAATATAATACAAAGTTACTATGAGGACACCCGGCAATTTTAATTTAAAAAAACAACATGTGTTTGCTTGCTTCCCCTATTGATTCGCAGCGGCACACCGGCGGCCAGACACAATAGGTTTTAATTATGTCTAGCATTCCAAGATTTGCGAGTTTACAAACACATATACCTACTTTAAATCATAATTATTTTGATCTATGCAGAAATCAAATAATTAAAGGCAAAATGACTTCCATCAATTTAAATAATATACTAGACCTACCTCTTTCATCCATTTACCAAGGTAAATATAATATTGGATATCCTATAGTCAATTCTACAGGTAAAGTGGTAAGACAATATTGATTTATAGCTATTGGCTATTGGCCGAGTATTGAACACAGACCTTCAATGACCATATTCACTCTCTGCACTTGGTCACGGTCATAGCATTATTGCGTGGTATCACGCTATTCTTATCATATTGTTTTATTATTATACTTCTGGGTTTTGCCCGCGACCGGGATGAAAGTTCTCTGTGCTATCTATGAGACAGACTTTTAATATATGTTCTGACTAATATTATAAATGCAATGTGTGTTTGTTTATTACGCTTTAACAACTTAACTATTATGATGATCGGTCATATTATCATGAAATTTCGCAAATACGTTGTCAGTGGTACATAATCATATTCTGGTTCCTTTAAAAAAAGTACTTACTCTTCTCGAGAAATACATAATTTATTTATAAAATATGGATTAAAGCCTCGTATCCAATAAGCAACATTTGATGCGCGATATGTTACACAACATTGTTGCTCGCGGCAACACGGAACTTTATTTAGCAACGTTGTCTGTCCACGCATGACTAGTTGTCGATAACATCTCACCGGAGGAACTAGTGTTGATTTCAGTGGTTTTTCACGTCTCCACTTGACAACATTTGATCCTCAACTGCATGTTATACAGAAATAAACAACAAGCCGTGCGTCATGTTGCGCGGCAGCTGGCAACGTCGCCTGTTGTTGCGCAACGTTGCCAATCTTGTTGAGCATCACGTGTTGTGCGTCAGTTGTTGCCTAGTGGATACGAGGCTATATGTGAACGAAGTCGCGGGCAAAATCTAGTAATGTATAGTAACGAGTTCGGTGTCATATTTTCTGTTGCAAGGATTAATTATTATAAATACGAATGTGGGTTTGTTTGTTTGTTACGCTTTCACGCCTTATCTACTCATAACTCGAACGATCTTCATAAAATTTCGCATACACATTGTCAGGCACACAGAAAATGACATAACTTTTATCCAAAAAAAAAACTCTAGTCTTATATTATAAAGCTGAGCATCACGCCATGGGAGCGGATCATCAATGAAAAATGTTGCAGAAACGGAGAATATTCTCATATTTGAAGCAGACGAAGCTAGTATTATATAAAATTCCATCGTTCCAAATAAACTTAATGGTTATTCGTATGTTTTATCTTCATATATTGTTCTTGTATTCTTAACTTATGAGTAATAATATGTTGGCAGACAAAACGCGACTTGGAAGCGTTAGTAGACGAGTTGAACGCTGGGCGGCCGCAGTGTCCGGTGGGACTGAACACGCTCGTGATACCGCGCAAGCTGTCCACCGCGCACCAGGACCTCAACCAGCCTTACGTGTACCTCAACTGTGGACATGTGCAAGGTACTTACATACTACATACCATTTACTGCCATAGCATGCTCAAAGCGGCAGTAGCGCAATGGATCCTTATCCATTGAGCTACCGCGAGGTCGCTGGTTCGAATCCCACCCATTGCATTACCGACTTGAATTCACTCCTAATACAAGCATTCTAGCTTAGTTGGAACGGTTAACAAGAATACTAGTTATTTGAACCCAAAATAGAAAGGGATCTTTAAAAAAAAAATGTTTTGTCATGCTTACCTATTTATGTTTTGTTTGAAATAAGAAAGGAATGCCCGCGCGATTTTAATGCCTGGCTTCGGTATGGCTTGTGCGGTGTGCCGAACGCAAGGATGCCTTCACGTCAAAGTTGCTAATTGTACAGTGTAGATCAGATTTACTTTATTAAAAACATGGTAGGTATGGCAAATATATTTTTATTTTCAACCATAACGTAAATAATAATATTATATTAGCTTTGTATGTAAATTGTCCTACTGCTGGCTACGGGTCTCTTTTCAGTGTTTCAAAGGATAGACAATGGTCCACCACGCTGGTCGAGTTAGTATAATTCACACATGTTCGAGAACATTATGGAGAACTCTGAGACATGCAAGTTTCCTCACGATGTTTTACATCACTGGTAAACCAAGCAGTCATTAACTATTTAATACGTTGCATGCCTTGGGATCAAACTAAAGAGCTCTGCATGGCAGTCTAATGCTCTCTCATTATGCTATCGCTGCTACAAAGATACGTAGATAAAGAATATTAAAAATATTGATAAAGTTAATAAAAAGGAAATCGTGTAGGGGAGATACGCTATGAAACGGACGTTTAACTTTGGAGTATTATAACATACCGCAGTGAAAGCCTAGAAACTCATGATCTGGTCGTAGAAATTCAGAGGTAAATATACTATAAGTAAAACCCCATCTTCTAAGAAAAAAACATTTATTTTAAGAATTATCACGATATTTTTTGCAACGCTATAATGTCCGTTTCATGACATAAGAGGCAATGAATAGGATAGTGGGTGTCTTGAAACGGACTAGGAAGCGAGCAATACTTTATGTCATATAAATACACAAAGTTTAAAATATTCTTTCCTTTTATCCAATATATTTAATTTAACAAGTCAAACAGTTTAGTATAATATAAACTGAAATAAAAAATAACAATCACAAAAAATCAAAAACAACTGAAAATATTCACTTAAATTCTAATCTTATGATAAATATGAGAGCTTGGCTTCAATTTGGTTACCTACAATATAAGTAGGTATCAAAAATATACCTTGAATGAATATTAAGAGTAATCAATCACAAACTGCTATGTTTCTGTGTCCTTATATCCTATAATTAAAATAATCAGTCTAGTCATTAAAATAATCAGTCTTCCCGTTACCTATGTGAGTATTAATTGCAATTATTACAAAAATAATTATTCATTCCCTTTAGGCCACATGTCTCGTGTGCCCATTTTTTACAAATAGAACACATAAGCCAATCAACACTGCTACATAAATAAGCCCCATTACAAACAGTGCAATAGTCATCATCTTTGTTGCTTTTCTTTGCAGTTTCTTTCGCCTTGCATTTGTCCTTAGCCTTAGAAGTAGATGGCAGATTACATGGAGACCCTTTAGATATAACATCCGAATCATCTGATTCTCGAAGTGAAAAATCCGAATCCGACGACTCTGAAGATGACTGTATTAGTTTTCTAATATTTTTAAAAGTTTTCATCTTGATACTCTTTTGTTTTTTCTTTTTAGCTGATTGTTTTTTTATTAATGCGTCCTTCTCAGGCGTGTCAGTTATTACCGTGCTCTTCATCTTCCTGGGTCGATTTTGAGGTTTCTTTCTAGGCAACGCTTTTGGATATGGTCGGATACATTCAGGAGATAAAACCGATGGATTCGGTTCTGAGCCTGTCATTTGTAAAGTGAAGTTAGAGGAGATAGTAGTTGATGTTTCGGGAGCATCGAAAGTAGATGGTTTTTCAGCAGAAATTCTAGGAGCATTATCCGTTGACATTTCTGCATTTTGGAGCTCAGCTTCAGGTCTGTCAGTGACAAAAGATGTTAAAAAATCGTCCTCAGTAAATGTATTTCTATTGAATGGGTGAATACCAGTTTTCTGAAATCCTGCTATAGCATTTTCCATAGAAAATGCGGCAATATACGCAGTGTTGGCAAATTGAGCCACTTCATATATGGATACTGTCTTGCCGGGATTCGATAACATCCATGCGTTCATGGCTTCCCTATATCGAGCCTTAAAAGGTCCATAAATAGAAACATCCAGCGGCTGGAGGCGATGGCTACAGTGAGGAGGAAACGTTAAAATTATTATATTATTATCTCTAGCTATGGTGACGATGTCAATTGTTATGTGGCTAGAGTGGTTGTCGCACAGTATTAAACAGGGGTTTTCTTCAGATGGCTTCACATATTTGATGAAGTGTGTCATGGCCTTGTAGAAAGTTTCCTCTGTTATCCAACCACTTGGATTGGCTAACCCCAGTGACCCTTTTGGGCCACCTTGTAACATAAATTCTTTAAAATGAACTCTAGGAAATACAAAAACCGGAGGTATGGTGCCACCAGAAGCATTAATGAATCCGAGCATTGTCACTAACTGTCCTCTCTCTGCCGATGTCACCTGGCCAACTTGCTTACACCCTCGGGTGGCAACCACTTTTGGTGGGTTGGTCACTGTCGAACATCCAGTTTCGTCTAGGTTCCAAATCATGTGAGGTTCAATTTTTTTTTAATTTAATATATTTGCAAGATTTTCGTAGAACTTACTTACGTTTTCTTGATTAAAAGATGTAGCCCTAGATAGAGACGTGTTTTCTGGTTTGCGGACTGATAGTGACGCATTTCTTTTCATAAAGCCACGAAACCAATCCTTCGTCGCCTTTTGCCGCTCAATCCATTTTTCGGGTGCTACCTTATTTGCAGCTGCAAACTGGTAAGCAAGTTCTTTCACCTGATTTGTAGTTAGTCCATAGCACATCTTCGAAGATCTTTTTAAATAATCGGCTAGTTGTTCCTCTTGTTGCTGGGAAAATATTCTTCTATTTCCAATATTAGGATCATGAGTGAACCTAGTTGAAGACTCTTTAGCTTTCTTGACGATATCCGCTAAATATGATTTCGATATCTTATATGCTAATGCAACTGAGCGAATCGACTGGCCTTTTTTTAATACCTCTTCCACAGCAGATTCTATCGCAGCTTTCCCTGGACGAACTCTCTTCTTTGGCGGCATCTGATGAATAAATAAAACTAATTTAGGAGACTAGGGGTACAGGAGTAATGAATCGGACAGCCCCTGACGCTTTGAACCGGACATCCGTTTCAACGCGTCGGTACCTGTCCGATTCATTGCAATACCAACCTTCAAAATATAACTAATTAAATTGCAAATAATAAGTATTAATAAGATTATAACTTACCGTTCCGTGTTATTTTGAGAATATGTTACAACAAATACAATCATCACATATTTTAACTCACTTTATTATACAATTTTAAGCCAGTTTGTAATTATAGGAATTTTTTTACAAGAAACGAGTGCTTCAAGAAACCTTGTGCAAGTAAACAGAAGTAATGGCTGCCGGCGACTGTCATTATTGTGGGTTTGTCTATGGTCATCAGTGCTGTCAACAACCAAATGATATGTAAATTTTCGTTCAAAAATATTAAGATATCTAGTAGTGTCCGTTTCAAAACGCGTCCGTTTCATTGCGTATTCCCCCTATAAACGTTTATTTCAGTTAATGAGCTCGTCAAGTTTAGTTGAATATTGACCTATATCATGAACATGGAATGTGACAGTATGGACAGTGACAGAGGTGTGTTGTGTGCAGGCGAGCACTCGTGGGGCGCGGAGGGCAGCGAGGCCGGCGTGCGGCGCTGCCCCATGTGCCTGACGGCCGGGCCCGTGGTGCGCGTGTGCATGGGCATCGAGCCCGCCTTCTACGTGGACGCCGGCCCGCCCACCTACGCCTTCAACCCCTGCGGCCACATGGCCTCCGAGAGGACTGTCAAGTTAGTCCACACATATACACATACTTACCTACTCTTCTGTGTTTATACTAAACTTATTATAACGAGTGCTATTGGTTATAACATTTATTTACAATAATGCTTATTTTTGTTTGTCAACTTCTAACTGTACATATCTTATAAATGGAAGGCACTGACACTTGTAATACAGTGAATTTCACTAGCACAGGTGCTATCGTTACAATTAAATTGAGTTTCTCTGGACCAGCCATGAATATTATTGTATATGTTTTTCAAACTTTTACAAAGTAAAAGTTATTATTATATTATTATTATTATGTTTACTCAAACACGATTACTCGCTGTCCAACGTCAACATGTGATTACACGATGTTTTTGCATAGCGAAGATATACGCGTGAAATTGTAGTTTTAATAATAGCTTACAAATATTTTTGATAGATATAATAGGTGTACTAAAAATCTTCAATCTACGAATTTACTAGCACTTTTCTGATAAAAATCAGTAACAATGCAAAAAAGAAATACACAGTTATATTATAATTTATAACCTAAAACAAAAGGGTCTTTTAATTATTATGCCTCCAAATTATTTTTTGGACTGTTATGCCTATTTTTTTTTAGGTCTAAATATTATAAGTGTAACGTTGACTTATAATATTGTTGTCCACAGATATTGGGCAAGCGTGGACATCCCGCACGGCACGAACGGCTTCCACGCGATCTGTCCGTTCTGCGCCGCGCCGCTGCAGGGCTCGCCCGGCTACGTGCGGCTCATCTTCCAGGACAACCTCGACTGAATCTCCCATACACGCGCACAGGTAACCTACCGCACTATACTTGGCCATTCTAAACTATAGGTACATGGTCAGGTTGGGCTTTACTTTTATTGCCGACTAGGTTTTGCTCGTGGCTTAGCTCACGATAAGAAATTTAATGACAAGATCTAGATATTGTTAGTAAATTTATATACCACGAGAGCAGTAGGTAAATTTTTTTGGAAGAAAGATTCGTATCCTTACACGTGTATACGAAGTTTCATGATTATCGATGTAGTTATGGACGTTCGCATTTTAAAATACTTATTTTTGGGTTTTCTTTGTCGTAATTTTAGCAAATTACTTTGATTAATTTGATTACGCAATTGTGACTTATAGTTATCTAGTAAATATATGTGCATTAGGTCTCGGTTTGAATCGTCCATGACTCAATGCCTGGAGTTTGGAAGTTAACAGTATTACACCTCCATGCTTTAGATAGCATGTACATTTGTTAGTCCTGCATCTGATCTCTCTCGGATCGTGTCGGATCATCCCATCGGGATAGTTAGAAAATAGAGAACACATTTGTGTTCTCACATACGCTTGTGCACAATGATATCTCCTTTGCAGACCAGGCGTAAAGATTCGCCGCCATTATTTACATTATTATATTTCCAATAAGCATATGCATATCACGGAAACTAATTATAATTATCTGCTGATTGTAATCATTTGCATTTATATGTCTTTTATACTGTTTACCTGCTGTACTAGTCTAACTAGGTACATTAGTTGTTATACCGCCCTTCAGTCAGTACTGCATAACAAAACTCGTCATTGAACTTTATAAATTATTCATGACGGTATCTGATGTTATTTTAGTCATTGTAAACATTTAATTAATTATTTACAAATGCTATGTAACTAGTTATAGTGCTGGTATACTTACATTGTATTATTTAATTATTTTCTCGCACATATTACGGATTTAAACGTTTGTAAACAATTATATTGAAGTTGATACAACTGTATGTCTTCATAATGCAGTGTAGGTTCAGGATGAAATATCTCGTTAAGGTGACAATGTACTCTATAGGCATCGAGCACATTGTCATTCGGTAACCGCTTACCGTCAAAAAGGCCGTATGATAATTTGCCATTTTTTTATAATGGCTGCAACACCTTGTTGATATGAGATGTAAAATTATAAAATGATATTTAATTGGTTTTGTAAAAGAGTGGCTGTGAGATTCTTGCAGGAACCTAGCTACTCATCTAAATGTAGCTTTAGTAACTTAGTTAACTCACTAACCTGTATATTGTGACGTTCATAAGATTATAAGAGAAAACATTCTACTTAACAATTATATAAATTATGAAATAGCCAGTATCCATATTTTTGGATTCCAACCTAGTCATATACATCCTTAATGGTTTATGTTATTAGTATTATGTTGTAATATAAACGAATGAAACAATTGTTGTTGCAGGTCGTCGACGAAATCACTTGACGTGTGCGTTCAAAGTGCATTAGAAACGAACGTGTTTATGACGCGGCAGCCATAACGCTCCGAGCTACGACAGGACACTCAGCTTCTGCTCCGTTGTAGTACCATCGTCCCTCGTCATGGCGATCCTCAACGCTTTGAGGTGCTCCCATGACCAACACCGGCTATGCACCTCCAGTCAACTATCTCACTACACCGTGGCTTACACCTCCGACATTACTTGTTTGCATGATGTGATTGACTAGACTTAGACAATAGATTATTTATATAACTATATGCAATTATTATTATTTATTATATTCGTTTCGCAGAATAAAATATGTTATATCATCGAATATTAATGATAATATATGAATCGCGCGTGTGTATGTAACTGGTCGCGTTACGTTCATATATATGTGTTTACGGTCTCTGTATGTTAACTTAGGAAATATAAATTCGCGATAAATATATTTATTTGTTCTTATACAACGTGTAAGATACGGCAAAAGAAAATTCAGGAAATACAAAAATATTTAAAAATGCTTTGTACATTGCTGTGCTGATTTTAATTGATAGATTTAATGATTGTTGTAATTATGAATGAACTGAATTATTTAATAGAGGTTTCGTTTGAAACTTTTCTAGATTATAATAATTTTTTCGATAGCACATGTCTCTCAATATTATTATGAATCCACCTGTACTTTTTGTTTGGTATTAGTCTATCAAGAGACAGCGAGGCCGCCACTTCCGCGGTACTAACACCTACTCTCGGTCAACAATAGTTGAATAATTAAACAAACGTCATTGATAGTATAGTACTAGCCCTATTATAGTAAGGATAAATGTAAATATTCAATGTATGTTCATTTCTATACATGGTAGTTAAGAGTAATTTATGTTGGGTTTTCCGTAGTGTGTGACATGTTTCATAGTTAAGTATGAGCCAGCCTTCTAGAGGTAAAAATAGACACTAACTCGTGTTAGCTTCAAATGGTAAAGGTGTAAGCGATACTGTCAATTGTGCATATCAATATCTACGTGATTGACAGATTGTTCAATTACAAGAGTTATTGAAGGGGTAATGATATTTATAATTGGCAATATTGTTGCACCTTTAGTTGATATATGTTTAATAAGATTCAATGTTTCATTTCACTATGGTCTCATTTCTTATTTGACAGTTTATCACCTTGGATAATATAATGTAAAATATATACGGATACATAGAATATATGCTGTTCGTTTATTTTTAACACGATGTTCCGTTACATCAGCTATTATAATGATATACAATGGATTGTTATATTTAAGAGACAATTTGTATTTGAGTGAAATGTTCTGCAGTAACTGGCTGTTATGACAAAATGAGTATAATATAAAATAACATCCAACGATGTTAATACTAAACGCTGTGTGTAATTACGCGGTACAGTCATCTGCAAAGTTGGATCGATAACATAAACAAGACTTAAAACTGAAAGCCATGACTAATTTGAATATTCAATAATTGGTGATTCAGTTTGACAATGTCGCACTTTTGCAGATGACTGTACAAGATTATATTGTGAAAATGATCAATGGTCAGCTCGATCGCAATCTCAAGGCTCCTTAAAGAACACATCTGATTTCATACAGGAATTAGATCGAAGTTTAATTAAGTAAGACCATCATACTTGAGAATGTAAAAAAATATTGTAAGTTTTATAGAAGTAGTAATCGTTAGCTTACGGAGTATGAAAATTTAGTTTTTGTACAATCGAATTCGGATTCACTAGTTAGGGATTACACGTAACATTATTGCCTTTGATTGGTGACAAATTAACTACTACTATATATCCATACTTATAGTCACTGTTCAACAGTTTATTTGTTAAACTATGTTTATTTATTTAATGAATGACTAAAGCTGGTTCTACTAAAGTAACTTAGACTACATGTCTTTCAATTCATAGTAAGAGGATGTAATTTTTACAACAGTCAAGTGGCTGTACCTACTTGCAGTTACAAAAGGAAGACTTATTAGGCAGTTACTAAAAATTGAAAGATTTGTTAGAATGAAACAATTGACACTGTTTTTTTGCAAATTGCAAATGCCCAATTGTCTTAACTTTAATGTTGCCACAGATTTTATTCTAAAATGTTACGATTAAAATGACAGTGCCGACAAAATAACGTGCAAAACTTAGATTCGTAGCACTACTCCTCACATTGTTACTAGAAAGACATGTAGGTATAAGTATAGAGGAAAATCGACGTAATTCTAATCGACATAACTTATTAACTGTTGAACAATAATTGTAATTAAGAGGGTACAAGGTATAAATAAGAAGTTCCTTCGAGATAATGAAATAGTGATGTATTAGCGACGCTTCACCAATGGCATGACAGCAAATTCAAATATATTCCATTTGCTAAAAATCGTTGGTTAACTGCCGCCATGTTTCACTATTATCATAATTCGAATGATCTACGCGTGATGACCAGCTGTTATTGTGTACTGTACAAAACGCAAGCGGATCACACACAATTGTTTTAGAATATAAACATAAGATTTTCGTAAAAAAATGAATGCTTATTTAAAGAGTCGATATAACGTAGTCGTTTAAATCTGCGTAGGAATGTTATCAGCCATCATAATGATATAACTATGATTTATAATTTTATTTTTAGTATGGTTGCGTAATTTAGAACCATGATGCTACAGAATATTGGACCATACAAGTAATGTATGTAGTGGTAATATCTGTGTTATAATGTTGCGTTCCCTTAATAAGTGTTTTGGATTAATTAGAGTTATTTTGGTTAGAGTGAAGATGTTATGTGAAGAATGTAGTCAGTCACGCTTTATGTCTACTATTCGTTGCGACACTCTCAAGTCGGCGTGATACACACTCCTCACTTGTCAGTGAGTTCGTAATGATGAGATACTATGGTTGCCACGACTTTAGTGTGTGGTGCACGAACGAACTTGAAATTTATTAGTGGTCATAAGAACTGAATGCTAGCCTTAATTTTATTTATAATGTGTACCTAAGTACTAGGGCTAACAATAAATCGCTCTTTTTAGTTAGAAAATTGATGGCTTGTTTTATTTCTTCACATCTCCTTTTTACTATTATTTAAATGTCAAAGTGCCCTGCTTTGTAACCCTAACATGTGTTTCGTGTAAATGGACCCATTTTTTGTCAAAAGTATGAGGATATTATTATTAGATAATATTATTAAAGAAGACAATATTAAGAATAAAAAACTAAATGGCATAAATATATTTTATTATAAATATACGTATTTAGTAACACTAAAGGCACTACGCTCGCACAAACCGAATTACTTAAAATATCCATCCATTCACAGCAACGTCGTAGAAAAGAGATTCTAAGTCGATGCTTTACAAAAATAAATAAATTGGCATAGGACTGGTCTAATCATCATTATAATAGCACTTCGAACAAACTGCACTGCCACTGAATGCTGTTTGTTCTAAATGCTACTAATAGGATATGTGTGGAATCTTCGTTACTCCAGAAGATTCTTATATTCTGTGCATCCGTTTTGATAGTGACGCATAATCAGTGCTTCATATTGAGTAGGTATAGGTGCCATTATTTGTGTCCTAAGTGCTGAAGTAACGTCACTAAACTATAAGAATTAGTTATTAAAATAGCATGATACTGCAAACATGCCTTAAAAACCATTCCTGTCCAACCTAAGTCATATCGTATCTCATTGCAGTAAAATAATTATTGCATATTAAGTTTAGTAGTGACTAGAATCCGTACGTATTGGTCGTACGCGGTGGCGACTGCTAGACCGAGGTGGTCCCTGTTCCAATCAAGAGCGTTGATGGGTTGTGAACTGATGACCATACGCTGGAGTTTCTTGAGCTTACCTGCTACACCATAAGCGACCCCTTGGGCGTCGGAATGGTAACGGTTTTCAGGGTACTCGCTGAAATAACAATGTATATTTATGTATAATTTCGATTATATGTGTTTTAATGCTATACTCCATTTGGTTAGGTACTTAACTAAAGGTAAACAATCTTGATGTGACTTTTTACACTAACACATATTAAACAAATAAACTACTGCTTAAACTAACGGTTCAATTGATTTAGTAATCGTTATTGTTCTATTTACATTGATTTAGCAGCATTTTATTTTTAAACTGAGTTTTTAAATAAAAAGACTCATCAAGATTGTTTACCTTTAGCTAATTACCTAACCAAATGGAGTATAGCTGTTCTCTTTGTCGGCCTCGGTGGCGTAGTGGTTAGTGTAACCGACTGCCACGCCTGAGGTCGCGGGTTCGATTCCCGCACAAGTCAAGCATTTGTGTGCATGAACATGGATGTTTGTCTTAGTCTGGGTGTTTCTATGTATAATATGTATGTATTTACAAAAAAAAAGTATATATATGTCATTATTGTCACATGCATCAGGCCATAAATTAAATAGTATAAGTTATTTTCAATGATAAATGTTTGTGATGTGGCAGTACTTTTTTTTTTAAATAAATAAATAAATATATGTATGTACCTATGTTTATCCATTGTCTAGTACCCATAGTACAAGCTCTGCTTAGTTTGGCCCAGATAGTGTATGTGGTAGAATATATAATTATATATAACATCATTTTAATAAATCATCATCATTATGGGCTGAATAAGATCTGATCAGGTTCAAATTTATCAATGTTGTGATAAAATAGAACCTGCTCTATTGCAGCGCTTCTTCAGATCACGCTAGTTAGATAGCGCTGAGTTCAGTTATTGGTTTGCTGATACGATTTAACCGAAATAAAAGCGTACTACATTATGTTTTACCCGCGTCGGTTTTCATATGCCACCACAAAAAACTGTACCTGCTCAATCGTTGAAACAGTATAAAAACTTGATTTGATCGTCGGGATGTAAATTATATGTACCTATTATATGATTGTACGTTCGTTTGCCATAATTTACTACGTTATAAAGCTAAATTTAAAATTGTCGTAAATTATTTTACACTAACTGGGAATGTGACTGGATGGCGAAAACGGGAGATCGGGCCTTGTGGCGCACCCTGGGGGAGGCTTATGTCCAGCAGTGGACTGCAATAGGCTGAAATGATGAACTGGGAATATCGAGTTATGGCTATGAGAGCCGTGGTGTCCGCTCTTCGTCATATGTACATATATGTATGTGTGTTATGTAACATAGCAGACTTAACTCAGGGAGTACCACTAGTTTTCATAGCTCTTAATACATTTGATATATATTTGATCGACGTCATTTCTTCCCATACATATTCTAAAAGCACCTCTGGTAGCAACGTCGATGAACTAATCAATATGTAGGTATGCAAAAAGAAGCTAATGATCAAGTGAGAGCTTTAAAACTCATGGTGGACCTCCCTAAACAATATTTAAATAGACTACAAATAAAATAATATATTGTTATCACTTACTATTTCCAAAGAGAAACTTGGCCATTGCCTGCGCAGGTGACGAATAAGTCTCGATTCTGCGGTACGTGCCGCGCCACCCAAATCGTACCGCTTTTGGCAGAGTTTTCAAGCACCTGTAGAATTAGAATATAGAGGTGCAGGTGCTTAGCATTTTAATTGGCTTCATGTGAATGAATATTCACTTACTTTACTGACTTACCTGTGCAAATCCTTTGCTAGGATTCTGTGTTCTGACATCAAATACATGAAACTTGCCTTCTAGAGTAGTTGCTACTAATTTGTTCATTGGAATGTCTCTGCGGTCAAATTCTGTGGAGCATACCTGTGAGGCAAATATCAAATCGTTATTTTGACATTTTGACAGTATCGCATGTGTTCGTTTCACTTTGACCACCACCTTTGAATTAGCAATGCAAATCCAATTAACTCCTAAAATATTTCCTTATATTATAAGATACCGAACAAGCAATTTTCTGTAATATGGCTGTTATTGCC
Source organism: Catocala nupta (assembly GCA_963675205.1). Taxonomy (NCBI): domain Eukaryota; kingdom Metazoa; phylum Arthropoda; class Insecta; order Lepidoptera; family Erebidae; genus Catocala; species Catocala nupta. The sequence continues at coordinate 21,671,402 of OY776087.1, forward strand.
GGCAGTATATTGCACATTGCAGTAAAATAATACCCGTTTATTAGCCCATTAAAGGAAATAGCACTTTACCCCATTTTTCAAGTTGCACTCCCATCTAAGTGACATGGTCCGCAGATCAAACATCTTGAGGTCGCCATTATCGTAGCCGGCGACGACGATCCTCTCAGCATCGTTGAACGAGTTCCCAAACGAAACCGTCCAGCAGTCACGGCTCGTTTCACCCTTAACAGGCTGCATGTTGGCAACTGGTTTGCCTCTTTGGCGAGGATCCCACACTTTTACTGTGCCTGAAAATACACAAAAATCTCCTTAATAGTATATTGAAGTTGTGTGAATATCCTCAGACATTAGTGTAGAGCTGGCACATCATTATCTTCTTATTTCTTTTTTAATAAAACATCTCCATGCTACCTATGTACTAATCTCATTATGTGGATGTGACACAATCTAAGTCATATTTAGATGAAATAAATAAAAAAAAAATTTGGTATTCCTACTTAATAAAAATTATAGCATAAACAGAATCTATAGTAAATGTTATTTTACAGGTATATGAATAGTATACTTATCACTTTTCTATTGCTTGAAACTAAATTAAATTCTTCAATTCAACGTATCAATATACTATAGATATATTTGTTTTGGTTCATTGATATTAATTAAAAGGAGATAATCTTAACTTAAAAAAATATAGAATGAGTACCATCTTTGCTTCCGGTAACAATTTCAGGTGCTCCACAGTTTACTGTGTTGCCTCCCATTGCATCTATGGAGTTGATGATGTCTGTATGTTCTTTTGTTATGTACACTTGGCAACTCTTCTCAAGATCCCTAGGAATTATTATAAAATTTATTTGTTGATACACACATCTATCTTAATCAAGGCTGCTTATAAATATTTACATAACTATGTCTTTTATTTAATCAGCCAAAGAGCAGCCTGCCCTTTGCCTTGTTATGATATTGTGATCTATCCAGAACATATCTAACCTCCATGGAAAGTTTCATATTATATTATTACCTCTTTTATGCAACCTGCCATTCAACTAGAGACCTCGGACTGTTAGTTTATTGCTGGTTATTTATAATTAAATAAGTAGGTAGCCTATGAAAGAGTTACATTTATGCCATCTACTACTTATTGTGCAAGTAGCATAACCGCTAATTGACACTATAATATATGCTGGCTTAACTTATCATTTAACAAACCTAAGAAAAATCTTAAATAAGTTATGGGCCATGATTGTAAAGTCCATTCTAAAAACAGTGTTGTTTTCCTTATATTTTAAAAAACTAGTGTAATGTACGTGGAAAATCAGTCCTAGTTGATATTTTAAAGATTCAGATAAACTCACCATATTTCTAAAGTGCCTTTGAAATCACCCGTTGCTAATCTTCTTTCTACAACGCTGCTTGCTCCGAACGTCCCACATTTAAAAGAATTAGGTCGTTCTATGTCTTTTATTTGCCGAATCTCTCCAGATGTTATTTCAAACACTTTAATAGTACCAGTACCCTTTGGGTAGGTGCCGATAACAACAAACTTTGCAGAACATGGTATCCATTTACAATCAAAAATGGAATGATTAATGTTATGCTCTATATGCGTAATTATCTGCGGAGTATCCAAATCTTCCATATTATTTTATAATGTTTAAGTTCTATAATCAATATTTTCTCATAACCTTAAATAATAAACAGTTCTCTGTTGTTATGGCAACAGATGACAGCGATCAGTGTTTAAGTCAAAAATATTGTAGAACAATATCTTTGGTCTGAGTGTTGACACATTTGACATTTTATCCATTTAAAACCGATTTTGGACTATTTAGTATTCCATCCATGGAAATACCGTATTGGAGGAGGCATCTCAAATTCATTTTTGTAACACTAGTAGAGTGCATGTGTTCTATCTAACTCACTTATATTAAAAACATTCCATGATGTATATTATACATATTTCTTCTCAATTAATATTGCACAGAAAGGTGTCGTTCTTCTAAACGCCTCGCTCAAATTGCAGCAATACGCATGCATTCTAACTCATGTCATAAAAAAATTACTTGTAATGTCTCTTCAAGTACTTAATTTTAATGCGGTTTCTATGTCTTTCGATGTCTTTATTTATTATTACCATCAACGATTCTGGACTGCTGGCATCATTGAATTTATAGTTTATATGTCACACTGTGATTAACAAAATAAAAATATAAATACAAATGCATATGGTATTGTAGGGATGTGCTGTTGGTAAATTACTTCAAAAACTTATTATTAGTTATGGCATGTATATTATTAATAAAATACTAAAAAAACATTTATAGTTTCACTCAAATAATATCGAAAAAGTGTTAAACATGTAACGTGGTTACGTGGCAAAAAAGTAACTTATCATTTTGTTTTACTTATAATTAATTAGGCTTGTTAATGTTAGTTAAGTTGTAATTTATGATTGTTCATGAAGTCAAATAATATGATATCAAAATTTTAGGCCTATTACTTATCTTGTTTTGTTGTTATGTTTTGATTTTAAGAGATATTTTGACGAGATAGTAAGCAACACCAATGCCTAATGTTTCTTTGGTATACAGTGTGACCCGCGTTAAAGTGCAACCCCGAAAATGGGTGAAATTAGATCGAAAACTATCGACGAAAATGGATCTAAAAAACTTCTAAAAAAAAAACTAATTTTTTTATACGCCACTGAACATTTGTTTCCCGAATTTTGACCTCTATGTACAAATAAATTTATTCCTCCCAAACTCGCTGGCCGATTTTGATGAAATAAACGACAAATCAATGCCAAGTATTTAGCGATGAGAATAAAACAAAAAAAAACAACAAAAAATGGCTTTAAATACTTCATTTTTTTAAATACTTGTGAAAAAAGTCACTATTTTTCACTGTTTTTTTCAATCAACTCAAATTTCTATGAAATAAACCCCTACATCTTGATTTGTTTTATAATTTATTATTATTCTTGACTGTATTAGCTTTCAAAAAAAAAATAATCAAACATTGTATCTCTAAAAATACAGGAGTTACGAATTTTTAAAGTTCACTACTCAGAATGGGCAAATCCAGGTAGAGACCCTTTTTTTATTCCTTTGTTATACCGGTGGTCGGCTGCTATTGTGTTCAATGCTTGGGGAAAAGGGAAGGGGTATTGGTACAGTCCGGCAGTCGCCCGCGCTAGTCCGCTCCGATCACATCGCTGCTGCTGTACGTCAGCTGTTGTTCTCGCATTAAAGTTACAGTTTTTCGTTGAGTTTTCGTTATTGACTACTTGTTACGTTTTTGTTATTGACTGTTTGTTACGTTACTCGACTGTTTTCGTGGTTGTGCTGGGTTGAGATGCCGCGATTAAATGCATTCTCCCCGTGAGAAATCGCTGACATCCATTATTATTATGGAATGTATGGTGGACGCACAACAGTCGCTCGATCGGCATACGTAAATGCATTTCCGAACAGACTTGCACCGTCGGCAAGGAACTTCCAGGAAGTTCATCGGAAGCTCTCCGACATCGGACTTGGATTACAACACACAAGACGTGAACAAGAATCCATTGTAATCGACACAGCGATAGAAGAAGCGGTTTTAAGTACCTACCGTTTTTGCCACTCCTACTATTAGTACGAGGCGTTTAGCTTTACTTCACGGCATATCACAAGCCTCAGCGTAGAGAATCTTGAAGAAAGAAGGTCTACATCCATATCATTATCAAAGAGTCCACGATTTGCACGGGGATATGGATTTCCAATCAAGGTGCGTTATGTCGATCTGGCTACAACGACAAATTCGTCGCAATCCACAATTTTTAAAAAAGATTTTATGGATGGATGAGTCGAAGTTCATCAGGAATGGCATCACGAACGCTAGGAATTTGCACGAGTGGACACATGATAATCCACATCTGAAGAGGGCCTCGTCATTCCAGGTGCAATTTTCAATAAATGTTTGGGCAGGTCTACTCGACGACATGTTGATAGGACCAGTAAATTTACCAGCGACATTAAATTCGGAACGATTCCTAACTTTATTAAGGGATGAGCTTCCCCGTCTGTTAGAGGATGTGCCGCTGGCATCGAGACAGGGCATGTACTTGCAAATGGACGGCTGCCCTGCTCACTACGGGCGCAATGTCCGTGAATTTTTAAATAATAATTATGCCAATCGCTGGATTGGGCGCGAAGGCCCAGTGGGCTGGCCAGCCCGCTCTCCTGATCTGACGCCGCTCGACTACTTTCTATGGGGCCACATGAAGCAAAAGGTGTACAGTGCACCTGTGAATTCAGAGGCTGAGCTTCATGACCGCATCATGAGGTGCGCTGAAGAATTGAAAAATGAACCGCAACTTATACGGAGGGCCACACAACACATATCATTACGCGTGGCAATGTGTTTGCAACAACGCGGAGCACATTTCGAAAACCTAATACATTATAATCTAAGTCAACAATAATTAATAATAAATCATTGTTTTTGATTAATTTTTGTTTTATTTCAACTGTCAACTAAAACGGAATAAGCTCATTGGAAGCTTATTTCGTTTTGTTATACACCCCAAGCATTAAATACAATAGCAGCTGGCCACCGGTATAACAAAGGAATAAAAAAAGGGTCTCTACCTGGATTTGCCCATTCTGAGTAGTGAACTTTAAAAATTCGTAACTCCTGTATTTTTAGAGATACAATGTTTGATTATTTTTTTTTTGAAAGCTAATACAGTCAAGAATAATAATAAATTATAAAACAAATCAAGATGTAGGGGTTTATTTCATAGAAATTTGAGTTGATTGAAAAAAACAGTGAAAAATAGTGACTTTTTTCACAAGTATTTAAAAAAATGAAGTATTTAAAGCCATTTTTTGTTGTTTTTTTTTGTTTTATTCTCATCGCTAAATACTTGGCATTGATTTGTCGTTTATTTCATCAAAATCGGCCAGCTAGTTTGGGAGGAATAAATTTATTTGTACATAGAGGTCAAAATTCGGGAAACAAATGTTCAGTGGCGTATAAAAAAATTAGTTTTTTTTTTTAGAAGTTTTTTAGACCCATTTTCGTCGATAGTTTTCGATCTAATTTCACCCATTTTCGGGGTTGCACTTTAACGCGGGTCACACTGTATACATTAAATTTAATCAACAAATTGTGCATTTTATTTTAGAATTATTCATGGCTAAATATGGTTTTATAGATGACTTTTTAGTATTTTCCTTGTTGTGTTATATCTTAAAGCATTAAACATGTTTAATGCTATAAGTGTTATATTTATATCCAAACATATGTGTAAAGAGATATCGATATATCGATGTCTTAATATTTGCCTTATGACATCCCTAATGACAAGTCGAGTTGAAAATGTTGAAATAATGCCAATGATGGTTGTTTTTCTAATAAATTACTTGAAGTAAACTAGCGGTATCCAATTCATACGTGTTAGTAAATAATTCATATCAAAATGGGTGATAAACGACATAAGCAAAGCGTAAGTAAAAGAGTTGAACTGATGTTGTTGCTGTTTTAAATTCGTGATATATGCCTCATACTGAGCTATTTTTCAGAAAGCTGATATAGCCAAGCAATTCGACCTGCCTGAGCGTCAGTCGAAGATAACAACGTTACTTAATCAGGCCGGTCAAGCATATTGTATATGCAGATCTTCGGACAGCTCGCGGTTTATGATGTGAGATTTTCCTATATTTGTAACTCTAATAAACTAAATTAGCAACCTTCTTTCTGTAATTATTATTGTTGGGTAAGTTTTGTATACAATCTCTACGATATTACTGAAAGTAATAGGACACCATATATTATGTGTAAGAAAATGCCATGACTGCCTTGTTGCTTGTTATGATTTTCAACTATTGCTCTCTTCTTATTAGCCAATCATGGCAATCCTACAGGCTTTTATCTCTCTTGTGTTTACTAAAATGTTACCTGTTTTTTTACAGAGCATGTGACTCTTGTGAGGAATGGTATCATGGTGATTGTATTAATATATCAGAGAGAGAAGCAAAATATATCAAGAACTATTTCTGTGATCGCTGCCGGGAAGAAGATCCCAGCCTCAAAACTAGGTTCAGGCCGCAGAAGAGAGAAAATGATGGAGATATTGGTAACTCATTGCTTTGTTATTTGTTATATTGTTTATAAATTGCCTGCTCTAGTGATTGATGATCATTTGCTTTTAATTATATTATGTATTGAAAATAATATTTTGTTTTTGACAGTGAGTGACAATCCATGTAAGTCTTAATATGTGTTACATAGCACATTGTATGTTATATTAACACTATATGATAATTACCAATGTTATAAAATATTCTATTGATCTCTTGGCCCATATCTGTAAAATAAACTACTGTAATAAAATATTTTATAACATTGGTTCATCAGTGAATGTGCAGACATTTTGTTTTGATCAAATTTGCAACAGTTAATTTATAATAATTGTAGTTCATTGTTTATAACTTTCTTATTTTTTGCCATGCACTTCTTTATATCTTCAGTAGATATTATATTAAAATTATCCATATTATTGTTTCACACTTTGTTGTTAATTTTATCTAAATGTTACTGATATTTTTACAGACATTTTTAGTATCTTTACATGTCATTGCTGCATATATTGTCAATGAAGAGCATGGTTTTAGCTTTCTACTAGAGACACTTTTAATGTTATTAATCTCAGAGTGACACCTATACAGGTTATGCAAATGACACTTATATTGTCATACTACTTGAATTTGGCCACAAATTACTTAAAACTCGATGCCATCCATGACTTGACACAAATATTATTATTGTCCATCATACCTAGTAGAAGCATAGGTTTCCGTGCTCTGTGTATCATACTTGCAAAGGTTTACATTGAAATCCAACTTTTAAAATGTGACTTGTAAATGTATTTTGTTTTTAAATGAGTCAATCTTTAGTTTATGATATATGTATTATAGCTCGAGATGATAGAAAAAAGAAACGTAAGGAAAAAGACCATTCAGAGAATAAATCATCAAAGAGACCAAGCACTAAAGATGGTTGTGGAGATTGTTCTGGCTGCCTGCAGATACATGATTGTGGACAGTGAGTATAGCAGCTTTATTTCACATGATGTATATACATGCATGTACATTGTCATAGATTAAGGGTGAATGCACATCTATGGAATTGATCTAATTTAATTAAGGTTAACTAGTGTTTATGTAATGAAATGCTTAATATATGACTTTTTAAGATTAATATTTAGAATATTTATATATTAAACATTTAGTAATTTGCAATCCAAATTGCTAGCAATTTTGGTTGCAATTACTAGCATTCAAGTTAACTCTCTAGTCAAGCTTGTGTTAACACACATATAAGGAGGACCTACATTATTTATTAATGTTGGTCCTGCAAATAGTTAAAGTCAAACCTGTAGCGGGTTTGACTTTGATGGTAGCATATTTAAAGATGTGAAAAATCACAACAGTGGTTTGTCACTATGTTGTAATGCATGACTGAAGAATGCAAAATGTGCATCCATTCTTACTAAAACAGAATCATTACTTACCTATGACATTATCAAGCTGGCTCACATAAAGTATGACATACTTATCTCAGGCACTGGAATGAAAGCAAATATTATGATATGTTATTGAATATTATGAAGAATGAATTATTAAACACTTTTGTTCAGTTCATACAGTTGAATAATGATGTATAATTCTTTTAGTTGTGATGCATGTGAAAACATGTATAAGTATGGGAGTGCTAACAAGATGAAGCTCAAGTGTAAAATGAGGATGTGCATTAAAAGTAAAAAGCCTTCTAGACAATCCAGGTATGTTGTTAGATTTATTTTAGAACATGGACTTTGCAGTTTGTTTTGTTGTTTTGCCAAATATTTTTATTGCCAGAGGTGGCAGATAAATCAGTACAGCACCTAATGGCATTTGGTAACTAATGCTAGTGGCGAAGGTAGTGTTCCTTGGATATTAGGAAACTGGCAAGCTACTGCCTACCATGAGAATAGAAGCTATATTGAACATTAGTCAGAATGCAAATCTGTTTGGCAATTGAATTTGATGGAATGACTATCAAAATGTATGAGGCCAATATTAAGTACTCCTAAATGATTCAGGGTGCTACCAGCAGTAATATGAGAGAGGGGAAGTGTTAGGACACCGGAACTTGTGTGGCGTGCGGCGCCTATGGCTCGAGGAACTTGGGTCCTGTATGGCAAATGAACAAGTTCAAATTGGGGTTGATTAAGTTTCTTCTGCTTTTTGAAGTATTATCCGTTTTGTCTATTTTCTATGGTTATAGTAAAACTATGAGGTGTCGGGAATTATTTTAAATTCTTCTAATTCTTTTAGTAGCAGTAACCGGGTGAAGAAGAAGCACCACGAGCGTTCGGAGCACTCCCCGGAGGAGTCGCTGGCGCACCTGCAGACGGCGTCGGCGCGCCAGTGCTACGGCCCGCAGTGCACGCGCGCCGCGCAGTTTGCTTCCAAGTACTGCTCCGCGCAGTGCGGCATGCGCCTCGCCACCGCCAGGATATACCAGGCAAGTGCTTTCTTCGTCACACAGCGCCACCAGCGGTCATAACGCTGGGCAGAACACCTGTTGCCACATTACAAGATGTGCAGATTGTAATATATTGTGTTTGCTACAGGTGCTCCCGCAGCGCATCCAGGAGTGGTCGCTGTCGACTTGCGTCGCGGAGCAGAAGAACCGCAAGGCGCTGGAGGTGGTGCGCGGCGGCCTTGCGCGCGCGCAGGCGGCGCTGCGGGCGCTCGACGCGCAGCACCGCGACCTCGACGCGCTCGTCGCGCGCGCGCGCACCGCCACCATCCTGCACACCGACGACAAGGTCGCTACTCTCTACTCTCTACCTCTACGTCGAGCGCGCGCTCGACGCGCAGCACCGCGACCTCGACGCGCTCGTCGCGCGCGCGCGCACCGCCACCATCCTGCACACCGACGACAAGGTCGCTACTCTCTACTCTCTACCTCTACGTCGAGCGCGCGCTCGACGCGCAGCACCGCGACCTCGACGCGCTCGTCGCGCGCGCGCGCACCGCCACCATCCTGCACACCGACGACAAGGTCGCTACTCTCTACTCTCTACCTCTACGTCGAGCGCGCGCTCGACGCGCAGCACCGCGACCTCGACGCGCTCGTCGCGCGCGCGCGCACCGCCACCATCCTGCACACCGACGACAAGGTCGCTACTCTCTACTCTCTACCTCTACGTCGAGCGCGCGCTCGACGCGCAGCACCGCGACCTCGACGCGCTCGTCGCGCGCGCGCGCACCGCCACCATCCTGCACACCGACGACAAGGTCGCTACTCTCTACTCTCTACCTCTACGTCGAGCGCGCGCTCGACGCGCAGCACCGCGACCTCGACGCGCTCGTCGCGCGCGCGCGCACCGCCACCATCCTGCACACCGACGACAAGGTCGCTACTCTCTACTCTCTACCTCTACGTCGAGCGCGCGCTCGACGCGCAGCACCGCGACCTCGACGCGCTCGTCGCGCGCGCGCGCACCGACACCATCCTGCACACCGACGACAAGGTCGCTACTCTCTACTCTCTACCTCTACGTCGAGCGCGCGCTCGACGCGCAGCACCGCGACCTCGACGCGCTCGTCGCGCGCGCGCGCACCGCCACCATCCTGCACACCGACGACAAGGTCGCTACTCTCTACTCTCTACCTCTACGTCGAGCGCGCGCTCGACGCGCAGCACCGCGACCTCGACGCGCTCGTCGCGCGCGCGCGCACCGCCACCATCCTGCACACCGACGACAAGGTCGCTACTCTCTACTCTCTACCTCTACGTCGAGCGCGCGCTCGACGCGCAGCACCGCGACCTCGACGCGCTCGTCGCGCGCGCGCGCACCGCCACCATCCTGCACACCGACGACAAGGTCGCTACTCTCTACTCTCTACCTCTACGTCGAGCGCGCGCTCGACGCGCAGCACCGCGACCTCGACGCGCTCGTCGCGCGCGCGCGCACCGCCACCATCCTGCACACCGACGACAAGGTCGCTACTCTCTACTCTCTACCTCTACGTCGAGCGCGCGCTCGACGCGCAGCACCGCGACCTCGACGCGCTCGTCGCGCGCGCGCGCACCGCCACCATCCTGCACACCGACGACAAGGTCGCTACTCTCTACTCTCTACCTCTACGTCGAGCGCGCGCTCGACGCGCAGCACCGCGACCTCGACGCGCTCGTCGCGCGCGCGCGCACCGCCACCATCCTGCACACCGACGACAAGGTCGCTACTCTCTACTCTCTACCTCTACGTCGAGCGCGCGCTCGACGCGCAGCACCGCGACCTCGACGCGCTCGTCGCGCGCGCGCGCACCGACACCATCCTGCACACCGACGACAAGGTCGCTACTCTCTACTCTCTACCTCTACGTCGAGCGCGCGCTCGACGCGCAGCACCGCGACCTCGACGCGCTCGTCGCGCGCGCGCGCACCGCCACCATCCTGCACACCGACGACAAGGTCGCTACTCTCTACTCTCTACCTCTACGTCGAGCGCGCGCTCGACGCGCAGCACCGCGACCTCGACGCGCTCGTCGCGCGCGCGCGCACCGCCACCATCCTGCACACCGACGACAAGGTCGCTACTCTCTACTCTCTACCTCTACGTCGAGCGCGCGCTCGACGCGCAGCACCGCGACCTCGACGCGCTCGTCGCGCGCGCGCGCACCGCCACCATCCTGCACACCGACGACAAGGTCGCTACTCTCTACTCTCTACCTCTACGTCGAGCGCGCGCTCGACGCGCAGCACCGCGACCTCGACGCGCTCGTCGCGCGCGCGCGCACCGCCACCATCCTGCACACCGACGACAAGGTCGCTACTCTCTACTCTCTACCTCTACGTCGAGCGCGCGCTCGACGCGCAGCACCGCGACCTCGACGCGCTCGTCGCGCGCGCGCGCACCGCCACCATCCTGCACACCGACGACAAGGTCGCTACTCTCTACTCTCTACCTCTACGTCGAGCGCGCGCTCGACGCGCAGCACCGCGACCTCGACGCGCTCGTCGCGCGCGCGCGCACCGCCACCATCCTGCACACCGACGACAAGGTCGCTACTCTCTACTCTCTACCTCTACGTCGAGCGCGCGCTCGACGCGCAGCACCGCGACCTCGACGCGCTCGTCGCGCGCGCGCGCACCGCCACCATCCTGCACACCGACGACAAGGTCGCTACTCTCTACTCTCTACCTCTACGTCGAGCGCGCGCTCGACGCGCAGCACCGCGACCTCGACGCGCTCGTCGCGCGCGCACGCACCGCCACCATCCTGCACACCGACGACAAGGTCGCTACTCTCTACTCTCTACCTCTACGTCGAGCGCGCGCTCGACGCGCAGCACCGCGACCTCGACGCGCTCGTCGCGCGCGCACGCACCGCCACCATCCTGCACACCGACGACAAGGTCGCTACTCTCTACTCTCTACCTCTACGTCGAGCGCGCGCTCGACGCGCAGCACCGCGACCTCGACGCGCTCGTCGCGCGCGCGCGCACCGCCACCATCCTGCACACCGACGACAAGGTCGCTCTCTACTTTTGCGACTTTGTAACTTGTCGTCCTACGACTTTTCTGAAGCTCACAATTGACGTGCGAAAATACCAGTAAAAGTGAATTGAGTTCATAATTACTCTTGAGTTTTATTAATAATCACATGTAATGATTAATAAACACTTATGTTGTAAAAAAATATTCCATTTGACATTTAACGATCTGCTGCTTCTTCTTTTGCTCTCATTATATTGTTGATAATTAGTGCTCGACGAATTAGAGTATTTTTAATCTGGTTTACTAAGGATATTCCTAATTCAGCCAGAGAACATTTCAGCATATTTACCATATTTTTACCGACAGGATGCAGACGACGAGACTTCAATGTACTGCATCACGTGTGGTCACGAGATCCATTCTCGAACAGCCGTCAAGCATATGGAGAAGTGCTTTGTGAAGTACGAGGCGCAGGCGTCGTTCGGTAGCCGACATCGCACGCGCATCGACGGACAGAGCATGTTCTGTGATTACTACAACCCCGTCAATGGGACGTACTGTAAGAGATTGAGGGTATGTATAAAAATATTGTTACTTTTCTTTAGAATGACGAAACGATAGTGTAAATAATGTTATTTATATAAATAAAAGATTTTGTTAGATAATATCAATGGGCTATCAGAATAGTGTAATTATCAGATAACTAATATTGTACATATTAAATTATTTAAATTTAGCTTAGCAGACTTTTTTTATTAAAAGGAAATAATACATATTCAATTGAAACCTTGTTTTTAAATAGCCCAATAGTGTATTGTAATATGAGACGCTATAGTATCTTGACGTAATCGCTATTTGCGGACGCCATCTAGCTATCTTCTTCTCACGCCCATACCTAAGTAGCGGTTACGTCACAATTTGTATCTTGCATCTTTTTCTTTGACAAGTCTAGCTGAAACCAGATTTGAAAGACTATTATACCAATTATATTCAGTGAATTTAAAACACTAAATCAACGTGTATTACATTATCTAAACTGAATCTAAAGTATTTCGCTTCTTTTTCGTAGGTAATGTGCCCCGAACACTTTAAAGACCCTAAAGTAGGTGACACAGATGTCTGCGGTTGTCCACTGGTGCGCAACGTGTTCGACCCCACTGGCGAGTTCTGCCGGGCGCCCAAGAAGTCATGCTTGAAACATTACCAGTGGGAGAAGCTACGACGAGCTGAAATCGACATGGAGAGGGTCAGGCAGTGGCTCAAACTTGACGAGCTGGTTGAACAGGAGAGGAGTATAAGGCTTGCTATGGCGTCTAGGTATGTTATAATAATTATATACGTCAACATTGTGAGTGAATGTTATTGTTATACATATATGCACAGTCTAAAGGCTGCTTCAACAAATGTGAATTACAGCTGGCCATGGTTTCAGTTAAATACTCCGTGCTGCTGTTGAGATTTCGTATAGAAAATCCGATAGCATTTCGAAGAACCCAGGAATCGAATCGAAACCACACAAAAGATTGTTTACATTTTTACGACGAGAATCTGGTTTCGATTGCTAGATTTTCTAATACTCATTCCTCTAACAGTATGGCTTAAACGAATATTGCAGTTAACATGGGCTAAGTACATTCAATATCCCGTTGACTGTTAGCTGAAGTTTTTATCTTTGTAATCGGCTATGCCACTAAATATGTTACAAAAACCGTTTTATCATTAGTTTCATTGGCCATTTCTGTTCGGCAGGGCGGGTGTACTCGGCCTAATGTTACATTCGACCTACAACCATGAAGTCATGGAGCGCATCACAACCAAGGCGACTGAGAACGGCAAACTGAAGGAAGGCTCCTGACATACGCGCCCGGCCAGGGAACCCAGGGACTCTGGCCGTAGGGAACCGCCGCCTCAAGATGAGTCGCAGCCCACTACCTAGCGTATTTCAGTCACTGTAACTATTTAAATATATATATAAGATTATTAATAAATGTGATTGATAGTAATTTCGGTTTTATTTCTTCTACCCTCATTCTAAAATAAAATAGGAGTTATATGTACCCACCTAGGATCCTAGATGCAGTCCTTTTAAAACAGTTCTTGCGGCAGAAACTAAAGAAATACAGAGAGAAAGATCATTTATCTTGTAGGCCCTGTAGTCAGGAAATCATCTTGGGGATATTTGTTTAAGTACCTTATTAACTTTTCAGTGAACTTCAATATCCAAGTTCCAAATATAACTAGGTGAAAGCCGACTTTAACATTAAACGTGCTCTATTGAGCTGAACTACCTAAGAGTTGCTGCCACAGCCCGGGCATTTTGTTTCTCTGTAACACGATCTAAAGAAGTGTGTGAGCCATATCCTAGTTCACCGCCCTGTGTCAGCGTTTACCCTCGGGACCAGACAATCCGAGACAAATGGATGCGTCTAGTGGACGCCGAATCAAAATAGCATATGCCAGACGAAACATCTATGACAGGATAAAATGTTAGTTACGTTTCAAGAGAACATATATCAAATATGCGTTAAGATATCGATCCACGATATCTTAATGCATATTTGATATATGTGCTTGTCACGGCCCGAGGGTAAACTAGCTCACTAGTCACAGGCTGTAAAGACTGTGACGTCTGTCACGCGGACCGATTGCGCCTTAACGGCTGCGCGCGCATCGGAGCGGGAGCGGCCGCTGTATCAAAGTTAAGTGGTCCACTGAGCTACTGCCGGACCACGTACGAAACCTTACTACTAGAACCACACCCTAATACTTTTGTATAAAATATAATGCGCGTAGGTACTGTTACCAATTATTGTAAAACTCCAATTAGTTATAGATCTGCTAATTGCGAAGTATATTGTTTGAATTATCTCCGCTACATAAACTTCCTTGGTCGACAACGTCCCTAAAAATGTGTCTGAACAACGTTACACTGGTGCCCAATTAATTATATCCGTATGGATTGAGGATCCACTTCAGATTTTAAAAGGAAACTCACCTCCTTGTTTAGTAATAAAGCAAATAATTTTGTAGGCCTAATTCTGAAATTTGTAGTAAAACTATCCAAAGTTATATCAATGTGAAAGTGGCTCCTCAATCTAAACATCTGAATTGAGGAGCCACCTGGAACACAGAAAGTATTTAATGAATACTTTTGATAATTTTGTATTATTTAGTAGTAATTGTGTACAGTACCTACTAGAATCTGAGACCAGTACTGTTCATATTCAAGAATATACAATACTTTTAATGTGGTTCCTCAATCTATACATGAGAGCGTGAATTTCCATGAAAGTAATTGGTTAATTTATATTCCACTCCAAAAACATTTAGTAGTAAGTGTGTTCGAATTTGTAGCATATGAAGAAAGTAGTAAAACTGAGTGAATTTAGTAAATAAACGCATTTTATTTGGCTCCTCAAACCTGACGTTCTGCATTGTAAATAATTGACTGTACATAACTGAGATCACAACGGAAACAAAACCCAGAGACACTAACATTTAGTATAAATGTCTACTAAATACATTTACAGATGAACATTGTATATATTAGACAATTGAAAAACAAATTAGTTTTCCTTTATTCCTTAAGAATTCGCTATAAGGGTGACCATGTTAAATGAAACCAGGAGGACTAATTTATGATTTTTTTTTAACAAATCTACAATATCGAATTTTAGGCATATACAAATATCCTTCATATGTTTAAGGTGTTTAGTAATCAATTTCGACATAAGTTAAAGAATGAATTAATATTGGTTGGTCAGTGCTTTTACGAATTTTACAGTGAGAATCATAGTCGTCGTAACAAAACATCTCATCCTTCGTTGGGTAGTGACATTTATAGTGGCCCATGCCAGCGTCGCTAAGTGCAGGGATAAATTTTATAACACCTATTAATGTATATGATCTACTTGAAATCATTATAGATTCTGGTACCTCGTTTAGTCGAAACCTCGTACAAACATTTATTTCAAATGAAACTGTGTTTGATAGAGTATATTTGCACACTGTTTGGTGATTACAAGACGTACAAATGTTTTTTTCTTGTGCAATACAAATTGCATCTCTCTCATCACTCAGATTTTTCTTCCAACTACTCTCAAATCCTACAAAATCATACTAAATTATGATAAATATTCATTCATGATGTTCCTAGTTCTGACGTGGCTCCTCAATCAAAACATTTAGATTGAGGAGCCACCTTTATATTCATATAACTTTTGAAGTATTATACTACAAAATCGAGGATCGATCCTAAATTTTTTTAAACTTACTTCTAAATAAGTATATCAATTTCATTAGGATACGAAAAATGGCTCCTCAATCCATACCGACATAATTAATTAGGTAAAGGTTTCTTTTTTTGGTTCTGGCTTTTTTTTCTGTTCTGTGTTGTGAAAACCATCCAACAAGGTAAATGATTTATATTATTTTTAAAGTGTGAATATATGTTAATCGAACCGCGTGCGCTCATTTCTTCATTACTACATTTGAATGCCGGTCTCGCTGCGCCGCACCGGCTCGAAATTGCTTTTCTAATCATCCATATTACACGCGCAAACAATAATCAGTTCTTGCGTTATATTATTCTTGGACGGATTTATATTTGTCTTTCTTTTTAGTATGTCATTGTCATTATTTTGTTACTTTATAGACTTTTCTATTTGAGTGGTTAGATATAATTTTTACGCTTATCTCGTACACGTCGCGTATTGTCTTCGGGTAAAATGGCGTACGAACTCTAATTCTCGTGCTTACTAAAAGCAGAGCTGCCATTTGAGGTTGGCCTAAGAGGAGGAGAAAAGGCAAATACCGTCGATGAGTTACGAAAACAAATTGTTAAGCTCGCTCCATGTTCTCCCTCCGAGACCATTCTCGAATCGTATCTGCTCTCCGAAGAGGATATCGTGGCCCTCAAAATTTCGCTATTTAAGGCTAATAATAGGTAGCATTAAAATGCAATGGTCTTTTAACTAGAACGGAGTTACTTTTACACCATATTTACCATAGATTAAATCGTGTAAGTCCTGACAAATTACTCATTGGTCTTTAAGGTGTAATTTTATTTTATCATTGTAATAGGTACATGTTCTTTATCGAGCGGTTCACAACCGAGCGACATACCAAGCCGATTAATCACCTTGTTTAAGTCGTATGCCATTACTATTATAGCTAATTACTTAATCGATTTGTTTGCGTCCGTTAGGCGAGCTCTTTTGCAAAACTTTATTCTAACATTCTATCATCTAACATCTAATTAAAATTGTTTTAGACACTGAAACTGACACCACTTCCACTACTGTTCCAGGGTACCTGTCGGGAGCTGTCTGCCGGAGAAGCGGGAAATCCTCGGAAGGCCGAATTTTCCCGAGGAAAAATTCTCTCCTAACGAGAGGGGTGTGTCACTCAACGGTTGCGCGAGCGTCGGAGTGGGAGCGCCCCTTTCCCTCCAGCGGTGGCATATATAAACATGGCCACGCCCTGGTTGGAGACTCTTCACCCGGCCGCCGTATCAAAGTTATGTGGTCCACTGGGCTACTGCCGGACCACGTACGAAGCCTTACTACTAGAACCACGCGCTGTTACTTTTGTATAAAATATAATTCGCGTACTGTTACCAATTATTTTAAAACTCTAATTATAGACCTTCTAATTGTTTGTATTATCTCCGTTACATAAACTTTCATGGCTGACCACATCCCTAAATAAATGTGACCGACCAGAACAACGTTACATTGTAAGTCCGGACAAATTAGAGGTGACATAGAGGTCACCTGGAACGAATTCCATATTCTATACTCGCAACTTAGGCCCTTAATTTCTCAGCCGGCTGAGCATGAACTGCAAACGAGCTGTTAGATGGATAGCAGTAATAATAATAATAATGAGCCTAATTTACCTACCTCAGAAACGTTACATACATTTTGGTCAAACATTTGGTCAAACCCAATACAACATCAGCAAAATGACTGGATAGAAGAAGATAAAGAAACATTGCGAGATATACCAGAAATGAAATTCAAACATATTCAGTTAGACCTTCTAAAGAAAGTAATTACTAAAACACACAATTGGAAAGCTCCGACAATATACACAATTTTTGGTACAAGAAGTTGACATACACTCACACACTATTAAACACACACATCAACGCATTCTTTCAGTCACCTGATACGATACCACATTATATTACACAAGGCATCACATGCATGCTACCAAAAGATTTATCAGACTCAGCAAACCCTGCTAAATACCGACCTATTACATGCCTACAGAACATATATAAAATTATAACATCTTGCTTAAGTGAATATATCCATGAACACATACAGGAACATAACATTCTGGCAGAAGAACAGAAAGGGCAAAAACAGCCAGGGTTGCAAAGAACAACTCACGATTGATGCCGTAGCGTCGAAACAGGCACATTTCCAAAAACGCAACATCCACGCCATGTATATTGATTATAAAAAGGCGTTTGATTCAGTCCTACACTCTTGGTTAATATATATATTAAAACATTATAAAATACATCCCACAATCACCTCAATTTTAGAAAAATTATGTCCAACTGGAATACGAAATTAAAAATACGCAATCTGAATAAAATCACCGAAACTGATTTCATCCCTTCCAAGGTGATATTACAAATACCTCAAATTATATTAGACTCACCAAACTTCAAAATGTACTGGGATAGAATTATATTCACAGACAAAACAATACATCATAATAGACCGGACATCACACTACACGACAAGCAAAATAAAGTTGTATATCTCATTGACGTAGCCATACCTAACACACACAACTTAAGTTCTACTCATACTAACAAACTTGCCAAGTACGCAGATTTGACGATTAAACTCAAAACCTAGTGGCGAGTTCATATGGTCAAGACCATCCCCATAATCATACCCAGCACAGGCGTCATACCTAAAACACTCCATACAAGCTTAAAAACACTAAACATCCATTCCCTCACATACACTACTACAGAAGGTAGTTATCTTAAATACATGGAGAATTCTCAGAAAGTTTTTATCTATAGATTAATTACCACGCCACCAGAGTTGTTTTGGCCAAAAGCCCGCAATTCTGGCGAATTTCCCCAGTAATGGGCGTGGATAAAACCAATAAAATATAAATAATAATAATAATTTATTTGTAAAACATGAGAATACAGTTACAACAAATTTTAATGTAGGGTGTTGATATTTTATGCGGTATGTTCATGTTTTGCCATTTAATTGGCGTACAAAAATTTTACAAGGCGTATATTTTACATAGATGTACTATGTACTTAATAAACATTTACTGAAGTTATACAAAGTTAAAGAAGATTTACAATATTATCGGGCACGCCACGATTGTGGCGGTAAGACCCGTGTTTGAGGAGTGGCTGGAGAGGCGGCATGGCGCCCTCACCTTCCGGCTGACACAGGTTCTAACTGGCCACGGTTGTTTTGGCCAGTTCCTGTGTCGTATACGCCGGCAAGAGACGCCCGGTTGTCACCACTGCGGCGACTGCCGCGACGTTGTAGAGGACACGGCGCTGCACACTTTGGCGGTTTGCCCCGCCTGGGCATCGCAGCGCCGTGAGTTGATCGCGGCAGTCGGATCGGTTGCCCTCTCGCTCCCGGCCGTAGTTCAGTCTATGGTCCGGAGTGAGAGGTCGTGGAGCGCCGTCGCCTCCTTCTGCGAGGAAGTAATCTCCACCAAGGAGGCGGCGGAGCGGGAGAGGGAGCGTTTGAACCCTCTCCCCAACCGCAGAGCCGGGCGCCGGAGGGCGCGCGATGACCTCCAGCCACCCTGAGGTTTGACCTGGGGGTGGCGGGCTTTGTGGGCCTGCCCGCCATCCGTTCAGCACCAGGTCCGAGAGGCGGCGTGCGTGTTCCCACGCGCGCCTCTGTGTCGTGTCCGTCTCCCCTTTAGGGGGAGACAGTAGGGCTTTTATATTGTGTAGTGCCTATCTTGGGTAGGTCTTGTTGCGTAGTGGCCTGCCGTTTCATACGGCGGGCCGTAACCTCGGCGGGGTCGCGACCGCATGCGAAAGCGATTCGCGCGGCCCCGTCGATAGTGGTTTTGTCGAGGAACACCGTGGTAGGTTTAGTCGGTATTCCGGGAGGTACATTGTCTTTTAACATCTTTCTTTTACCCCGGCGAGTCCGACATAATCCCTCCGCCCGCCCCCGCGGAGGGATATGCGTCATAGCATTCCCCCACGTAAAAAAAAAAAAAAAAAAAAAAAAAAAAAAAGATTTACAATATTATACAAAATAAAAACTAATTTAATACAAAATAAGGTGAAAACAGACTGTTAACACAAGCATAAATGTCATAATATTGAGTTAGTTTTAGCTTTAGCTGTCTATAAAATAATTTATGTCATAATAACATTTCTCAATCAATTCTTTCTTTAGTTTTAATTTAAATTGTTTTAAGTTAAGACTCTTTATAGATTTAGGTATTTTATTTTATATTACGGGCGCCAAACATAGTACACTTCCATTAACAGTATAGTCATAAGTGTCATAATGCTTCCATTAATTTACTTACTTACGAGCGTAAAATCTGATAAACTTGAAATACTTTTAAATAATATTAGACCGTGTTGTGCGAGTTCTCGTTTGACCACGAATGTTGTGGATGTTTCTGGCTTGATTGCTGTGTGCAGAGATTTTGAAGGGTTCCATGAGCCGTGGCAGGGACTTCCGTGAACCTCCTAGGGCGTCTGCTAACACCCTAGCACCTGAGTTTGCATACAATTAAATACCCACCTTGTTTCATATGGTCTTCTAATAGTCAATCAGAGAGCTACCGCTGACAACATTATCTCTAAATTCACCGATATTGCACAAAAGTTATTTCACATTCTATTGATACAGGTGATTGTCCTCCTATTTGTCAAAGATTTTATCGCATGTCTCCCGATAAACAACGAATTTTAATTAAACATCTTGATGAAATGCTCGCAGAAGACGTGGTACCAGATTTTCTTTCTCGCTCGATACTTATTTCTACTATTACAAACGACATTGATGGAAATATTAACTATTGACTGAATAAAACATTTAAAAAATGTGTCACGCGGGCCGGTCGCACCTCAATGGCTGCGCGCGCGTCGGAGTGGAAGCGCCCCCATTCCCCCCAGAGGCGGCATATATAAACACGGTCATGCCCTGGTTGAAGACTCTTCTGCCGGCCGTAGTATCAAAGTTTACGTTACACTGGCGCCCCACGTTGGGCTGTTCTGGTCGGTCACGTTTTTAGGGACGTGGTCGACCAGGGATGTTTATGTAGTGGAGATAATTCAAAAAATATACTTCGCAATTAGAAGATCTATAATTAGAGTATTACAATACAATTATTATTATTTAATTATTATTATTATTTACCAATGTAACAGTACGCAAATTATATTTTATACAAAAGTAACAGGGTGTGGTTCTAGTAGTAAGGCTTCGTACCTACGTGGTCCGGCAGTAGCTCAGTGGACCATTTAACTTTGATACGGCGGCCGGCAGAAGAGTCTCCAATCAGGGCGTCGCCGTGTTTATATTGTCGCCGTTAAGGTGCGACCGGTCCTCGTGACACTTCTAACTGAGATGTGGACCAACGTTTTAGAATTTTGGAAACCCTACACGACACAACACAATAACACAACACAACTTATTTGGCTGCGATCTTAGGAACGTTGGATGTTTTCCTAGCCGTAGCGAGCCGTAATACCGCGAAACATATATATTCCAAAATTCGTTCTGGATTTCGGTATGTAACCAATGTATTGTTTTAAACCCTTTCATGAAGCAATCCGAACAGCGGAGTAATGTTATTTGAAATAATGAAATCCGAATAAACTACGAGCTAGATCTCGATGGGAAGGTTTAGAGATTAGGATTCTGCTATGCCGCACAAGCGAAGCATATTTTAAACTAGAAAAAGACTGTTATTACTAAAAGTAGCATTGTGTGATATAAATGGTAGAACAAAATAATACAACTGGCTGATAAATACTTAACTAAGTAATTGCCTAGTTCCTGCGCGCGGCTTAGCTTGTAGCTTCCCTATAGGAACCCATTTTCGAGATATAAAGTATTTACATGTTTATCCCGGACATGGTAAATCTGTGTGCTAACCTCCAAATTCGTTTAATTGTATATACACACGATTAAGGAATAAACAACGAAAAATATTCACAATCTTTCACATTCATAATACAAATAAGATAAAAGCACTATTTTCGTCTTTAATAAAACAAAAACTTTGGCTATAAATTGCATTCTCGCCACCCTAAGGCATGCGCTCGGATACCCTTCGCTCAGTCACCCTGCATTATCCGGAGTGTGAAACGCAAGCATTATCTCCGGTTCCGCCTTATTAAAATCATATTAGTGCATTGGCGTAGAAAAGGCGCTTTTAGGCGCGTGTACATAATAAAGGGATATTTGATTTTTAAGCTTATCTTAACCAATTTTTAAAAAAGCGCATCACTATAGTTTAATTTTGGGAGTTATAGACCATATACAGTACTATACAGTCGTAAATCTATGTAGGTATGTACCTACATAATGACATAGGTATGTACATATATCATCGAAATGAAAGACAAAGGTTGAATGACACCTAGATTTTACCAGCTATCTTTTTAGATCCCTCGTAACGAAGAACCGATCTATTGCGACCGGACAAACATAAGACTTTGCTCCTATTTGTTACTTCTATTACCGAGAGTTGTTTAAGAGGAAAACGCAATGGTAAAGCTGAATTTTGGTATAGCAGATTTTAGCAATAATCGTAATTACAAATTTATTATAGAAATTGTTGACGTAGCCTGTTGATCAGTAGTGAATTGCGTCATTGCTGCATTTTTTTTTAATGTGGGCGAATGCATTTTCGCATTCCTCTCCGCTGAAAAGGGGAGCGGAGAGGTTATGTCGGGCTTGCCCGGGAAAAGATGGAACGTGCCGGGTACTACCGACTAAACCTACCACGGTGTGTCAACTCGCTGCCTTGAATGGTGGGTGGGTCGCTGGAACTGAAACTACATCAGCGACCCACCCAGCAGTGTCCAACACAGGCAAGAATTTCTGCCTATGTTATGGTCAAAAAACTGCTGTGTGAAACCTATAGTCAATAACGTCGCAAAAGAACACCGATTCCTACCAAGGATGCTTCGCGAGGCTATTGAAATTAAAAAACATCCTAATTTCAATAGAGAAGATGGTTGGAATGTACCACCAGCTTGAGATCCAGTAATTCAAATAGTCAAACCCAAGAAGAAGCAAAACACAGCTAGACTTCATGATACTTTGAGCTCATTCTGCGTAAATTGCAACAAGACAAAGATTAAATTATGTTCGGGTACTTTAAAATAACTAGATACACTTCAGAACATTGGGACAACTACCATCTTAGTCTCCCTGTGAACATGGCTGCTATAAAGCAACCGAAACGTCGGG
The DNA here is from genome assembly GCA_963675205.1 of Catocala nupta. Classification (NCBI taxonomy): domain Eukaryota; kingdom Metazoa; phylum Arthropoda; class Insecta; order Lepidoptera; family Erebidae; genus Catocala; species Catocala nupta. Next base: position 21,694,402 of record OY776087.1, read on the forward strand.
GCAAAGTGTTAACTTAAATATAAATAGTTTTAATTAAATTAAATAGATTAATAGTAGTAAAGTTCAATTATAGGGCGTACAGGGTAATGAGAGCGGTCGGGTAATGGGAGCGATGGTGATTGAACGGCAAAAATGCACATTTACGCGATCGTAAGCACTCGGCCGTTTCCGTAAGCTATCGATAAACTTCGCCTCACGCGTACGAGTTGTTAGTGCCATTCGATAAGTAACGATGGACGACTGTGTGTTTTTCGCTCCACTCTTATAAAAAACTGCCGATTGTCAGCGCCAAGGTAAGCATGAAGTTATATTCTTATTTTATTATGTTTATGCTTATTACATCCCTAGATTCAATTACTAACAAGTCCAATTGGTTATTATGATTAATAATGAAATTATATATTTATGTTATAACTTTTCAAAGTGGTGGTCAGCGGGTAATGGTAGCCTAGCATGGCTCCCATTACCCCATTAACTTCCACAATATATTTTTAATTTATATACATATACCTTCTTTTTATTTTAGATGCCACGTAAAAGAACTCGCACATCCACAAAAGCTGCTTGGACGGCTGATACATTAGAAAATGCAATCACTATCCTCAGAAGAGGAGGCATTTCGGTATATAAAGTATCTCAGCAAACTGGCATACCTTACAGCACTTTAAAGTAGAGATATTCCCCATGAATGCTGGAGTTTGTGATGATGACTTCATTGATGACGAAGCTGGGGCTGTGCCTATAAATGACGCCCAACAGCAGCCAACTAAGGTGACTTCTATTCCATCCACATTAAGGCAGACAGGTAATGAGCAACCATTGCCCTGCAACGATTCAATCTATTTCTTGCAATATAGAAATTCAACTAGTGGTTCAGGAGGAAACTGCTATAAGCCCAGCCCCAATTCCAACCATATCATGTGCAACAGAACGGCCTACTATTCAGGAACGTATAACGATCAAACAGTTATTGACTTTGCTAATATTGTCTCCATTGTAAGCCTACTGCCACAACAACTCATCTCTAATAAAGAAATAACGTTGAAGAACAAACAGCATTCTGAAATTTTAACAAGCACACCAATGAAAACAGTATTTGAAGAAAAGAAGAGGAAAAGGACTGAAAAAGAGAATAAAACAAAAACAATTAAGAAAAATAAAGGAAACTGTGAAAAAAAATTGTGAGAAGGGAAAATGTAACAAACGGAAACTAACCAAAGATAAAGGGGTTAAAAACAAGGAGGCTACAACCAGAAACAAAAGTGCTAAACGAACAAAACGAATTTATTTAAAAGTGATGATGAAGATTCATCTACTGATCAAGTAGACGAAAATGCAATTTGCGATGATGAATCAGAATATTCTGAAGAAGAAGCTTTATGCGCAATATATTTAGATATGGAAAAAAGTGGAGAGATGTGGTACCGATGCAGAAGTTGCGGAAACTAGGCCCATGAAGAATGGCAATGACAGTCCAGATTCTTATATTTGAACATTTTGTTTAGAGCCGTAAAATTTTGATCTTTTGTTTTAGTTTGTAATTTCGTCTTTATTTCTTTGTTTTGTTAATAAATTATATTTTCATCTGCGTTAGATAATTATAGTTCTTTGTATTAATAGCTAAGATCTCATTTAAAGTATGATTAGGTCAAATTTTGGAGAAGAGTAAATATCATGGTTCCTATTTCCCGTACGAGCGTGTGTCGGGTAGTGGGCTCCTATTACCCGCATGTGTCGGGTAATGGGGGCGACTGACTTTTTTTGTAAAATTGTTATTGGCTATAATTGATTATAACTGTGATTAAAATATACTTTTATACTCAAGTTATAGTTCCTAATTAAAAATTATAAGAATGTTAACAAATGTAATTTTTATCAAAATTATCCCTTAGTAGGCATTACCCTGTTCTCCCCTACCTAGTGCTAGAGTTTTCAAAAAAAAGTATAAGTGTTTAAAGTAAAATAAACAACGCGACAAAATCCGTGTAAAGTGTACGAGTATAACATTCGCGTAAACATAAGACAATATAATTTTGTATTGACCAGAATTGAATTTCTGTTTAAAAAACGCTTTCTAAACACAAATCAGTTGTAAGCCCTATAAACAATTTAAAATGGAAAAATTTGAACACTTGCGTGACAAGTCAGACCCCAAAACAATTAAATTACAATATCAGTGTATTAGTTATCATATCAAAACATATTTGGCCCCCTGTGACACCACGTGCGGCCGCGCTACGGTCCCCCTTTTAATAAAGCCCCTTTGTCGTAATTGAAGCGTGTAATCAGTTGACATGTTTTGTTAAATCTCATAATTTGACACAGATCAAGACCCCTTGTTAAATGTTGAGTAGTCAGATTTAAGTATTCATCTTCATTTTTCATCTTCATCATTGTAGTTTAAAAATAAATTTTCAGGTTGCTCTTATAAGGTGCTGTAAACAAACTTAATAATTGAGTGAAATAATAATGTTGTAAAAAAGTTAGGTGGGTTTAAAATCCTACCTAACTTTTACCATATTTTACCATTACCATTATAAAAATAAACCCCTCTAGGACAGTCGTTATCTCATCATGAGACTAACGCGATATCGGAGAGCACAGTATACTAGCTTTAAAACTATCACCTTCGCCTTGTGATATAAACAAAAAATGTATCACCAGGTTAAATTAAAGCGCACAAACCGCAGGGCAGCTTGTGGCGGGCTGAATGTGAGTGGCGACACTGCGGTCCTGAATGCCTCAGAGAGTTGGTTAGGGCCTCGTTCTCGGCTTGCCGTTACTGGTTGGCCGGGGTGGAACGTCAAGAGCGCCCGCAGGACTCTCAACTCTGGCTTGCCTTGGTCGGCCGGCCAGAGGGAGGCCGCTAGAGCTATATGCTGGGGGTGGAAGTGTCATTTTCAAGGGCATAACTACGGGGAAACCCGCTCTGGGTCTCCGTTGTCACGAGACCCGTGATGGTGAAACCGGCGCCGCACCGCTCGACACCCCTAGCCACTTGCACCGGTGTTGCCCTCTGCTGCTGGGTTGTATGCCTATAGTGGCTTATCAGGGGGCCCATCTAGTGAGTTGGCGAGTCACCGTCTACCCATTGCATTGATGCTATTAGAGTATTCAGGGCAGACGCCGTTTTTCATCCATAGTTAGCAATATACCGGTCCACCAAACACCCATACCTATAGCCCATATATTAGAATCCATACGTAACAATAGTCCTACGCCTGCTGCGGCTAGTGCCGCTGTAGGTGTTCCATAACACCTTTGATTAAAACTCTCGAAGACCCTCTTCACGTTAGACCCATGTCTCCGTGTAAGCCTCCCAAAGGGCCAGGTATTCCTAAATAATAATCGTGACTTAACTCACATGGTCATACAGTTCATCCATTTATACTAATGCAGAAACACTAGGATAGTATATAGTAGTGTAGGATACCATAGCTTCGATATAACTGAGTGGAAGTAGAAAATGCAAATACTCCTTAAACCAATACGTCACCCATGACGCCATGGATGACGTAGTGAATTAAGTGAGCTTTGCTAGTGCCAGTGCTCCGAGTGTTCTAGGTTCGATGTCCACCCGGAAAGAAATTATTTGATCAACAAATATAATTGATGTTCTTTGCGTCTGTTGTTTCAATATTTGTGTAAGTCTCCCGGAATCATTCCTAGTATATCCGTATACGGTAATAAAAAAGTAAGAATAAACCGCATCGGAATTCGTTGTAAATGTTTTTTAAAACGTATCTCGTTTCCATTTTTTCATAAAACTCGGACAAAAAAAGATGCCTATATTAATAACTAGAATATAATTTCGGATACGAATTTTCAGATTCGAATAAATTTCGTTGAATTTTATTAAATATCTTTAATGTTCGGACGCAGCTTCTCTATATTCTTATACTGGTATGTATGTCCCTAGTAGGTATATCATATCATAAAATCTGCGAAGATTGGTAGAAACAACAGAACCTCGTAACAGTCTCCCCGTAAACATGGCTGCTGAAAAGCAACCGAAACGTCGCGGAAAGTGAAAATTAAATCTAAATAGTTTTATAATTTAAATAGCTTACATAGAAGTAAACAGTAACTAGTAAAAATGTTTAACAATAGTAGTTTAAAGTTTCAAAATTATGTAATAATAGTGTTTTATAAAAAATTAACAACGCGATAAAATCCGTATAAATATATTTAATTTCAAACAACACACCACCACACAAATTTTACCAGCTATGTTAAAATCTCTTACCTACTGGGTGTCTCCCTTATATTACCACTGGACTAACTTACTTACTTACTTAGCTGTTAGTAAGTTTCATGTTTATTACTCAAAGAAGCGTAACACTTTACCTACGTGTTACGTTTCTTGACGTACATTGAACGTATATCGATGAAACCTGACACACAGATAGACTAACACATAGAATACTTTTAATCCTGATGTATGCTCTCGTAGGATATAGGTACGCGGCTAAGCCACTGGTAGAAGATCGTATTCTTAATAATTCTCATTACATTCTACAGTTGTACAATAAAATTGTGCCATAATGCACCTGCACTAAATATAAGTAATTTGAAGCGCGTTTGCTAATCTGTTACTGATCATATCGCATTAGCGGGATAGGCGTGAACCGAGGACAGATGGCAGATTTGTCACGCCACCCATTGTCCTATTTATTACAAAAATTGACGATATTTGTCAACTTTGACGCGAAATTGGTGCGGATGGGGTAAAGCCGGATCATGATTTCGTGGGGAGCGCTTGAAATGTTACTTTTAGATTTTCACAGTAGGCAATTGCTTTTTCTTTTCATTATGACCCTGTTTCACAATCTGTAAACTTAGCTTTTATTGTGAAACTTGCTATATGTAGGTAAATTTTATTCATAATAGTTTGCTTTATTAACTTTCCATTAGCAAACTTAGAAAATCGGCACTTATTGTCAAGTAGGTATAATTTCAAAAATTAAAAAGTACTTCAATACTTTTCCTTTATTTCTGAAAATCTGCTGCTGCTAACGACGTACTTTTTTGTATATTTATATCACATATATAGAAAAAGCTACTATAAATTAACCTACGTATGTTATTCGGGAGTGGTATCTGTTGCTAAATAACTCTACCCTGTTACAGAAGATCACAAAATGTTCTGTTCCCCACAATACTTATGATGGCTTTTTAGGGAATTCCTAAAACAGTACAGTGCTCCTGAATTGTGCTTGTAGAACGACTTGCAAGTTCGTCAAGGTTCGAGCAGTATTTTTGCTGTTGTAGTTCGATTCCCGCACAAGTCAAACATTTGTGTGCATGAACATGGATGTTTGTCTTGGTCTGGGTGTTTCTATGTATAATATGTATGTATTTACAACAAAAAATATATATGTATGTATGTATGTCATATAAGTACAATAAATAACTTAATTCCATATAATTAATTCTTAAAAGCTTAATATTACGCAGAATGTAGGCTGAAACTTGACTTAAAGCAGCCTAAGTTGTTTCGGTTAACACCGCCTATTCGAAAGGCCGGTTTATGATTTACTATGCTGTAAGCAATAAAGCAAGCTCAAGTTTAAAATAAGGAATTTATTGCGAGCAGAATTATAAATATTTTATTTATTAATGTGGTGATAAAAAGTAGTGATGGTAAGTGGTCACCGTAACCCGTGGACTCTAGGAGTCACTGTCAATGATTGGATCAATAACAACTTGCTTCCCTGCTGATAATGCATTTCCTTTTACAATTAAGAGACAGACTTTGTTTATTGAAATTAAACTACTATATACGGATTTTATCGCGTTGTTTATTTATCACTGTATTACAAAATTTTGAAAATATTACACTACTACTACTATTGATTTTATTTTACTAATTTATAAGCTAATAAAATTATTTAAACTATTAAATTTATTTATTTTTGGTTTACACTTTCCCCGACGTTTCGGTTGCTTTTCAGCAGCCATGGTCACGGGGAGACTCTATTAGCTTATAAATCAGTGACTTTTCGAGGGAGTTAACAAATTGCAATTTTATAGTTTACGTTTCAGTAATTCGAGAGAAATTACATTATTTACCTATATTACGCCAAAAGGCATACCAAAATAAATGTTTTATTTCTCCAAAAACCAAAAAGTTACAAAGGTAAGTAGATACAAAGATGGATAAATTTGACGGCCTTACCATCAGAGTATCGACTACCTCGGTGTCTCGGATAGTTACCGGCGGTCAAATTACAAAACATTTGTGGATTGAAAACAGGTTATGGCCTGAATGGGCATAAGTCTAGGTATACCTATAGATACTAAGCAACTTATAATATTTGTTAGTTACTAAAAATTTATATCTAAGTATACTAAAATTATAAAGCTGAAGAGTTTGTTTGTTTGTTTGGTTGAACGCACTAATGTTAGGAACTACTGGTTCGAATTGAAACATTATTTTAGGGTTAGACAGCCCATTTATCGAGGAAGGCCATAGCCTATATAACATCACGCTACGATCAATACGAGCGGAGCATCAAAGAAAAATGTTGCAAAACAGGGAAATTTCTCTTATGTGAAGCACACATAGGTGCGCGGGTCAGCTAGTATTGTAAAAAATTAAGGAAATAGTGGGAATGCCAGGAGTAATTTTATTGTCAATCAATTATGTCAGGCCACCGGCAGCTTGCTGCAGTTTAAAAAGTAAAAAAAACCCAATTATTTCGGTAGAATATTAAAATAGTTTTGCCTACTAGCTTACATCGCAGGCACTAGGTATACAAGACGATACATGAATTTCGTGTCTTTTATAAATTTTGAGAGGATAGAGTGGTTTTGATGTAAAATCCTGCACAGTAGTCGATACTGCCCGCCTACTGCACCTGCTGCGACCAATCATAGCCCACCACCCTCATCTCACCCCTTTGTTAGCCAATCAGCATCGAGAAATCTGACGTTACTATGGCTAGGGGTGATTTTTGGCCCCTAAACACGTAACATAGACTTTAGCCTTCTGTATTTACGGTCCTATATCGTTTGTATTTGTAAATTTAATAACTGTGATGGTCATATTTGGGTATACCGTGAAGATATAATAATTTGATTTAGTCCAGTTTGACATTTAACGGGTCGTAGTCGGTCCTCCAGCAGTTTCTATGTGGATGCTCAGTGGCGCGGAGGTGGTGTGTCGTTTCATCCAGGTGTGTGTACAAAAGTATCAAGATTCATTTCCCGCTGATGTCCTACGGCAGCGAGACGCCGCACGTTTGGAGCAGCTCTGCAGTAAGTAGCCATTTTTTTATATTTATTTATTTGTCTGGCATGACAAACGTAATAAAGCATAATACTATTACAAAGATCTTATATTAACACACTTACGTAATTACACTACCAGAATCTTTAGCCACATAATAATTTTAAAGTACAATCGTAACTTGGTGCAAGCAAACCTCAGCAAACAAAGTAAACAATCTTTTATAAGTTATACAACGGATTATAAGTTAAATTTAAACAAAATATTTTGCGAATTATGATAGTACAAATATGCTTACGACTCGCCTAAATATAAGCGGCTGCCGTAGCCTAAAATCGTTTGCTGTACCAGGGGTCTTACTTGCACTTTGCCAAGCCTGGAGTAAAGGAATTAAAGATGATAGAAAAGAAATCATCAAAAAAAAAGGGTTACTAAATAATTAAAAATATTTACAATTGTAAATATAAATCAGAACTTATAGTTGTAAGTTCATGTAAATATATAAAAATGTAGTAAAAATCCTTGTGTTCGATTCTTGTAAGGTTGTAAGTGGTTTTCGAGTTCCTTAAGGACCCGTTGTGTATATATAGGAGTCAATGCATGGCCACTATGTGCATAGTGGCCGTGCAATGATTCCTACATTAATATAGAGTATTCAACACGTAAGCGTACTTTTAGTATCACAAACGTGTATAGGTTAAATATCGTTATTGCTTACTACCAAAAGGGTTGTAGCGGTCTCTTCATAATAAAGTCGGTACGCTGCCAGCACAAGGGGCAAAAATCTCCATATCATCTTTGGTCCCTTAAATACAGTTAAGGAGCATAAAAAACAAATGCATTGCAGGAATGTAATTCAAGGGTGTTCAGCTATAAGGCAAATACCTTCACCTAACAGAAAACAATAATTGTCTTCTGTTAGGTGAAGGTATTTGCCCAGTCAGGCTGATTATTTTATTGAAACAGGAGCAACGCTATGCGATACTACTCTTAAACCTAATTGTTTAATTAATTATTGAGGTAATTAACCCGGTGAGTCGCAGCGGCACACCGGCAGTCATACACAATATGTGTATATTTATGTCTAGCATTTCAAGACTTATCACCAGGTTAAAATAATAGTCGTTTTTTGTTTTGGATTCGGATTACTATTTGCTTCCTATCTGATTGACGTTGTATTAGCTTCATCAAATATATGATTTGTGTCATAATCATCACATAAAACTTATTAACGTGTGTTGTTGTGTCAGGGCAGCGAGGTGTCGCCGTACGGGCCGCTGTGGGACGCTCCGCCGGCGCCAGTGCCCTATCCCGACATCCTGGCCTTCCCGCCGGCCGACCTGGGTGAGTTACAATATTTCAATACAAAACTACCATCTACCATCTATTTTATTTGCGGTAATAGCTGCAAGAAAATCGATGTATTTTCACACTCTTTTGACTTCACTTTGAAACAAAATCTGGTTAATCTTTGTTGTCTGCTAACGATCGTTGGCAGATGGCGTGAAATTCAATAATTTGTGCCAACGATCGTTGGAAATACCAGTAAGCGTTTTAATAAGACAATCCTAATCAAAACGTTGGTATTTCCAACTTGCTCATATTATCCCGTAATTTCATACGTGTTTGTTTTAGTGAGTTTTTCTATAGTTTAAAGTTTAAGGAACTACGGTGTGCATGTCATCATAAGTGTTTTTAGTGATTTTAGTAAATATACATATCATTAATCCAACAAATAAGGCATAAATTTGATATTTACTAACTTCATTAAATTGGTAATATTAGAAATTCTATCTAAGCTTAATTAGAAAGAAGGATTTGTTATTGCTTAATAAAACAATACTGTCCCCATTGTTATAATTACAGTAAGTCGTGTTACTTGTGTTATGAGTTTATGAAATTTTTAGAGAACTGTGATCCTGAAATCATGTTCTATATGGAACATTATTCTTCTTTTTCATATCTTAATTATTTACAAAGATACGATAAGCTTAATCATAGTAAATTTTAATCATATGAAGAATCAACCGTTCGTTAAAATAATGACAATAAGTAGATTTACTGTATTAAAATTATGTTTTATTTTATATTTTTCTATCACATTTACAGTAACTACTGTCACGGTAGTTTGACATTATTTAAATATGGTATTTATGCTACACATATTCACAGTAAGTATAGTTACTATAGAGTAGAATTACACAAGTTATGAATAGTCATAACTATTGTAATTTATGACCGATCACCACATTGCGTGAACTTAGACCAAAAGCTGCTTCACGAGGCATAACAGGGGAAAAGAAGAAAGAGCTAGGTACTGGAAAATTTGGTCCCATTGATGCCAGAAAATAGACCAGAATTTTGGTTGAATATACCAAGTTCTACAGCTTCCTATCATTTTGAAGATTTAAAAAAATATTGCCGCAATTTTAATTTTATAGAGATAAAGATTTTTTTATTGCATATCTGTGTACAGTAACTGATTGTATTAATAAAACATATGTTTTCGGACCCAACAGTTTGTCCATATCGGACATGCAACAAATAAGGACATAAGGCAACAAAACTTAAATATTATAAATACATTTCGTATCATTACAATAGCTTTTCAAAAAAATCTCGAATGTTGTAAAATACATTTTCAATTAACCACTTTTTTAACTTAATTTTAAATATAGGTATATCCATTTAATTCCTTTATAGGTAGCTGTTGGTAATTTGTTGAATACACGAATAGCGCTGATATAAGTACTCTTATAGAACATCATATTATTTATCGTGGGCAGATATATATCTATTGTATTTATATCTACTATGTATATTGCTCCGTGAAGCAGATTTAAAATTAAAATATTGCATGTTATTTTCACGAATAGGCTTAATTATTCTAAGACGTAGATACTTTTTTTTTTTTTTTTACTTGGGGGAATGCTATGACGCATATCCCTCCGCGGGGGCGGGCGGAGGGATTATGTCGGATTCGCCGGGGTAAAGAAAGATGTTGAAAATATAATGTACCTCCCGGGATACCGACTAAACCTACCACGGTGTTCCTCGACACAACCACTATCGACGGGGCCGCGCGAATCGCTTTCGCATGCGGTCGCGACCCCGCCAAGGTTACGGCCCGCCGTATGAAACGGCAGGCCACTACACGAAAGACCTACCCAAAATAGGCACTACGTCATATAAAACCCTACTGTCTCCCCTAGAGGGGAGACGGACTCGACATAGAGGCGCGCGTGGGAACACGCACGCCGCCTCTCGGACCTGGTGCTGAACGGATGGCGGGCAGGCCCACAAAGCCCGCCACCCCCAGGTCAAACCTCAGGGTGGCTGGAGGTCATCGCGCGCCCTCCGGCGCCCGGCTCTGCGGTTGGGGAGAGGGTTTAAACGCTCCCTCTCCCGCTCCGCCACCTCCTTGATGGAAATTACTTCCTCACAAAAGGAGGCGACGGCGTTCCACGACCTCTCACTCCGGACCATAGACTGAACTACGGCCGGGAGCGAGAGGGCAACCGATCCGACTGCCGCGATCAAATCACGGCGCTGCGATGCCCAGGCGGGGCAAACCGCCAAAGTGTGCAGCGCCGTGTCCTCAACAACGTCGCGGCAGTCGCCGCAGTGGTGACAACCGGGCGTCTCTTGCCGGCGTATACGACACTAAGATGTAGATACTAGTTAATGTAAGGTAACCCTCAGGTTTAAAAATATTTCGTAAGGACTCTGTACTATGCATGTTATATATTGTTCTAATACACCTTTTCTAGAGAATAAATGTGGATTGAATGTTTGTCGAGTTTCCCCAATAGATTATACCATACAGTAATAAGGTATAAACATTGCCAAAATATGCATTTCTGGTTACTTTTGTATTTGTTGTTTCAGACATCAGACAGGATCGATAATGCATAGCAGGCGCTGGTTATTTGCTTGCTTATTTTTCAATGTGTGCCTTCCAGTTTAAATGTTGATCAATAACAACACCTAGAAAATGTATTTCCTGAACTTCTTCAATTTTGGTGTTACAAACAGTTATGTTTAGTAGTATAGGTCTACTCTTGTAATTTCTGAATTGTATTAATTTTGTTTTTGACAATTTAACTTTTTAAATTCAACGATTGAAACCAGTCAGTTACAGTTACTAAAGTATTATTTATTTCATTTTGAAGATCGTTTGGATCGTTATTAGAGATAACAATTGTCGCATCATTGGCATATATAATGCATAGATGGTAGCTCATCGAGGAATAAGAGGGGTCCCAGTATATTGCCCTGAGGCACACCAAGTTTCACCCATTCAAAATCGGATGTAATGCCATTATTTTGGTATTTTCATTAAATATTTCGATGGTAGTTGCTTGTAGTCTATTATTTAAATAATTTTGTATTAATTTTAGGGCTATACCTCTTATTCCTAAGTCTTCTAGTTGATTTAATAGAATATCGTTATTGACACATCAAAAGCTTTTGTCACATCGATGAAAAGCGCAACAGATGGTTTTTTATTGTTAACTTTACCCCAAATCGTCTCAAATAATTTGTATATTGCCAAAGACGTAGTTTTTAACTTTTGTAATCCGAACTGATTTATTTTTAATAAATAGTAAGATATAAAAAAAAACTGAGCCATCTATAAATTACTTTTTTAAAGAGTTTGTGGTAATGGGGTGTATGATAATGTTCTTGATTGGGTGACTTAAATAAAAATTGTCCAACTTACGGTTATGGTTTAATGTCCGTCACACACAATACACTTAAACACGGATACCAGAGTCAGAAGGAGAATGAGTTATAAGCACAAGCACACAAGCATAGGCGGTATGAAGATATGAAATTTGATTTTAGACGAAAGAAAGAAAATAGTTTAAAGTTCACAGTTTATGACGAAAAGTTTGAAGAACACAGTATAGAAAGGCACAATAAATAAGCACATATAAGCTACTAGATAATGCGATAATCTTATAATAACAATATAGCATTCGCGACGATCTATGAAGTACGTGTCTATTGTCTCAAACATATGTCCGAACTGGCGACTCGTACCTCTGCGCTTGCACTGACCGCTAAACTCGTGAAGGTCGACGAACGGGTCTTACATATGGAGTCTAGAACAATCGACTCGACCGGGTTGCACGTTTTCATTCTACCAGCGATCTGCCGGCACGATAATTATGTTTGTTTATGTATGTGTATTTAGTAAAATTGTGTATATAATTATGTAATGTATTAGTGTGTGTGTTTGTTATTGTTCATTAATTCTATAATAATTAATTATATAAAATGTTCTAAATATATAAATATGTATTACAAATATATTTTACACCGTAGGTAGCCTACATCACTCCCCTCCAGAGACCGTCAAGGGCGATAAAAATCAGGGAATCTGACATGACGACCAGAACGAGTCTGATAATTTCTACGGCTATCAGTGGCACTATTTTCGTTTAGGTCACTTTTGTCAGCTAATATGTAGGCAGGTTTTAGGCGGTCTATTGAAACCGTAACCTCTTTACCTTTAATTAGTAACTTAAAATATTTGTCACTTTTACTTAGAACTTGGTGTGGCCCTGTATAAGCTGGTTGTAAGGATCCACGAGATGCGTCTTCACGTAAGAAAACGTGATCTGTGGTCGCTAAATCTTTAAATATCAATATTTTACAATGGCTGTGACGAGATGCAGGGGCAGGCTGCAATTTTTGTGCGAATGCACGAATACGGGCAGTAAATTCCGTGGGATCGGTGGTACCTACATCCTGAGATATGAAAAATTCGCCAGGTAATCTAAGCGGCTCACCATAAAGAAGTTCGGCAGAAGACGCCTGAAGATCGTTTTTAAATGCGCTTCTTACGCCAAGTAGTACCCATGGCAACGATTCCGTCCATTTCTCGCTCGCATGGCACATAATGGAAGCTTTAAGTTGCCTGTGAAAGCGTTCCACTAGACCATTGCATGCCGGGTGGTATGCCGTCGTTCTCTTGTGTTGAAAGCCAGCAATTTTAGAAAGTTGGTCGAATAGGGCTGACTCAAACTGACGACCTCTGTCTGTAACAATATTTTTGGGACATCCAAATCTGGCTATCCATCCAGATACCAACGCTTTGGCTACAGTTTCTGCAGTAATGTCGACGGTAGGGATGACCTCAGGCCATCTGGTAAATCGGTCGACTACGGTTAAACAATATTTGTAACCTTGAGAAAGCGGCAACGGACCTATCAAATCGATGTGGATCTCAGTAAATCTCGCTCGTGGTAAATTAAACGATCCTAATGGGGCTGAGACATGGCGAGTGACTTTAGCTCGCTGGCATGAGATGCAAGCTCGTGCCCACTCACGGCAGTCTTTTCTCATACCTGGCCAAACAAAACGCTCTGCTATTAATTTGGCAGTAGCTGACACGCCAGGATGACTGAGAGAATGCAAGCTATCAAAAACTTGCTTTCGTAACATTTTGGTGACAAATGGCCTGGAAGTCGCTGTGCTGACGTCGCAGTACAAATAAGTACAGCTTCCAGGTATTTGTACTCTCTCCAGCTTCAACGAAGAACCTTCTTGTAGTACCGCCTTTAATTCAGAGTCGGAGGTTTGTGTTTCCGCTAAACGTTCAACACTGACTGGTGACTGCAATTCTTCCACACGAGATAAGGTGTCGGCTACAACGTTGTCTTTGCCAGAAATATGCCTTATATCGGTGGTAAACTGAGCTATATAGTCTAGATGGCGGAATTGTCTAGGCGAACAGTTTCTTTTCCTGTCATGGAATGCGAAAGTGATCGGCTTATGGTCAGTGTAAATGACAAAGTGCCTCGCCTCTAACATGTGGCGGAAATATTTAATGGCCTCATAAATGGCTAGTAATTCCCTATCGTAAGGAGAGTACTTTATCTGAGAAGGGCTGAGCTTTCGGGAAAAGAAAGCTAATGGCTGCCAACCATCAGTATCAAACTGTTGTAACACCGCACCGATTGCTATGTCAGATGCATCGGTAACCAAAGCGAGTTTGGCATTGCAATCGGGGTGAGCTAATAAGGCAGCGTTGGCTAGGCTTTGCTTGCTGTCTTCGAAAGCTTTTAATGTATCGCCACTTAAGTCTACGGGATGTCTGCCTTTCACATTGCCAACTAGAAGATTATGAAGTGGCGCCTGAATTTGGGCAGCATTCGGCAAAAATCGCCGATAAAAATTTATCATGCCCAAAAAGCGTCTGAGCTGTCGGACATCTTTAGGTGAGGGAAAGTCACGGATGGCTTCGACTTTAGAGTCAAGTGGTTTGGTGCCTTTGGCCGAAATACTATAACCTAGAAAGGTTATTTCCGGGACACCGAAAACACACTTGGAAGTGTTGACGACCATACCAAAGTCCCTCATCCTACTGAATATGATACGCAAGTGCTGCTCATGTTCGGCTTCGCTGCGAGAAAACAAAAGAAAATCATCAAGAAAACAGTAGCAGAAGTCGAGTCCTCTGGTCATCTCATCGACAAAACGCTGGAAAGTTTGGCCTGCGTTACGGAGTCCAAAGGTCATATAAGGGAACTCATACAAACCGAAAGGTGTTGTAATGGCGGTTTTCGGAATATCGTCCGCGCTGACAGGGATCTGATTAAATGCCTTCACCAGATCGATGGTGCTGAAGATTCTGCAACCTGCAATGCTGTGAGCAAAATCGTGAATGTGTTTAATTGGGTACCTGTCAGGTATGGTTCTCGCATTGAGCATACGGTAGTCTCCGCATGGACGCCAGCTGTTGTCCTTCTTTGGAGCAAGGTGAAGAGGTGATGACCAGGGGCTTTCTGAAGGTCTAGCAGTACCGTTGGCTAGCATAAGTTGGAATTCCTGATTGGCGATTTTCAATTTATCTGGCGCTAAACGTCTAGGTGAACAAGTGACTGGAGGGCCTGGTGTCGTGCGTATGTGGTGTACGGTGTTATGTGGTGTAGTGCGTGGTGTACCGGCTGGTCGAGTAATTTCAGGAAACTCGTCTAGAATTTTGTGATACCTAGAATCGCCAGTTGAGACCTTTACAGAAGCTATAGAGGAGTTTGATCGATTCACGGCAAATGCAGATACATTCGTATTACTATCTATTAATCGTTGGTTACGACAGTCAACGATTAACGAGTAAAAAGATAAAAAGTCTATTCCTATAATAGGTTTACTCACGTCAGCCACAACAAAACGCCACTTAAAGTCTCTACGTAAACCTAGGTTGAGGTTCAAGTCCACATATCCGTATGTGTTTATGGCTGTGCCATTCGCGGCACAAAGCTGGTAATTCGTAGATGCACGGCGCTCACGCAGTAGACGACGAGGGTAGACGCAGAGGTCACTTCCAGTATCTACCAGGAATTGCGTCTTCGAAGACTTGTCTACGACGAACAGGCGACCAGTAGAAGTTGGGCAATCGGAAGTCGCCATTACCGACTGCCTGCAGCATTTCCCGCCTTGTAGTCGCACGGCTTCACACAGTGGTGCGCACTGCTACCAAACTTACTGTGGTACCAACACACAGGAAACTTGCGGTAGTTTGAGTTAGACCGGATCAGTGATCGGCTGCGTCCCCGGCTACTGCTACGCTGACGCTGCCTTGGTCGACCTTCTCTCATGTGCGTTGTGAGGTCTTTCATCGCACGCCTGAGTTCCGCAATTTCACACGCCAGCTCATTGACGGTTGGTCCAGAAGTTGAAGTGGCAGCAACGTGTACGGATGGTGCTGCTAAGTCCTGAACTCGGTCTGCCAGATCTGCTAAGGCCTCTAGGGTAGCCTGAGGCTGTGATGCTAGAAGCGGCTGGATGTTAGCAGGGAGTCGGCTGCTCCAGATGGTGCGTAAAAAGTCCTCGGGTACATTAGGTCCTGCTAAACCCTGTAGATGACGCAGAAACTGTGAGGGCTTCCTATCTCCAAGCTCCTCGTGCATTAGTAGCTGCTTCACTTTACGCTCCTGCGAAGCTGACAATCGTTTCACGAGCTCTGCCTTCAGCTTGTCGTAACGATTTTGCGACGGCGGAGACATAATAATGTCTTTCACCTCTTTGGAAATATGAGGTTCCAGATGTCCGACCACGTAATTGAACTTCGTGACGTCACTACTAATGTTTGCATTCGCGAACTGTGCCTCTATTTGAGCAAACCATAATTCCGGCTCATCCGGCCAAAATGGAGGTAACTTTATTGACACTCGAAAAATGTCGTGTGTGGCAGTGGAAACGCGCTTCGCTCGACGTACTTTAGCGTGCTCTTCTGGACGCGATGATGCCGATGCCGTATGGCCTGTCTCACTATCACTCATTTTAACTGTTCTTAGTCGGGGTCACCAATGTGGTAATGGGGTGTATGATAATGTTCTTGATTGGGTGACTTAAATAAAAATTGTCCAACTTACGGTTATGGTTTAATGTCCGTCACACACAATACACTTAAACACGGATACCAGAGTCAGAAGGAGAATGAGTTATAAGCACAAGCACACAAGCATAGGCGGTATGAAGATATGAAATTTGATTTTAGACGAAAGAAAGAAAATAGTTTAAAGTTCACAGTTTATGACGAAAAGTTTGAAGAACACAGTATAGAAAGGCACAATAAATAAGCACATATAAGCTACTAGATAATGCGATAATCTTATAATAACAATATAGCATTCGCGACGATCTATGAAGTACGTGTCTATTGTCTCAAACATATGTCCGAACTGGCGACTCGTACCTCTGCGCTTGCACTGACCGCTAAACTCGTGAAGGTCGACGAACGGGTCTTACATATGGAGTCTAGAACAATCGACTCGACCGGGTTGCACGTTTTCATTCTACCAGCGATCTGCCGGCACGATAATTATGTTTGTTTATGTATGTGTATTTAGTAAAATTGTGTATATAATTATGTAATGTATTAGTGTGTGTGTTTGTTATTGTTCATTAATTCTATAATAATTAATTATATAAAATGTTCTAAATATATAAATATGTATTACAAATATATTTTACACCGTAGGTAGCCTACAAGTTTTGAGGTGCTTGGTAACAATGCAATCGGCCTGTAGTTATTTACGTCATGAGGTGATCCTTTTTGAAATAGTGGCTTTATGAGGGCTTTTCAAGGTTATTTGGAAATTCACCAGTTTCTAACATAAGGTTGATTATATATACTAGGGGATCAGCAATAAAAGGAATGCTATGTTTAATTAATTTAATTGGTATATGATCATATAGGAAGACACTTTTTGGCCTATTTGTTTGATCAAGTTTATATTGAATGGCATTGTTTGTGCTATGGTTTTCGTTAATGTAGAAATTATTAAAACTTCTTACTAATTTTGACGGTAATTTTATTACTTTATCGTTAAAAGTGATGTAGTCCAGAGTAGGCTTGATTACATATTCGAGGTGGCCCTGTCCAAGTCCGAGGCCGTCTGTTTTCACGGTCCTCGGAAACGGCCACCTCCAGGGTCCCACATTATGGTAGGAGGGGTCCACATCGCTGTTGAGCCAACCCTGAAGTATCTGGGTCTCCTGCTCGACAGCCGATGGGAATTTGTAGTCCACTTTCGTCGACTGGCCCCCCGTCTTCTGGGCGCTGCAGGTGCGCTCGCGCGTCTGCTGCCTAACCTACGGGGGCCAGGCACCTCCTGCCGGAGGCTCTACGAAGGGGTCGTGCGGTCCATGGCCCTTTATGGGGCCCCAGTTTGGGGAGAAAACCTGACGGCCCGTAATATTTCAGCGCTTCGTGCGCCTCAGCGTGCAATGGCCGGCAGGTTAATTAGAGGCTACCGCACGATCTCGTTCGAGGCAGCGAGCCTCCTCACCGGATCGATGCCCTGGGACCTGGAAGCGGCGCTTCTGGCGTCGCTCTACCGTTGGCGCCAGGAGGCGCTGGCTCGAGGCGAAGGACCACCTCCTCCCGCTCTAGAGGCGGCACGGTCCGAGCTCCGCCAGGTCCTGGTGGAAGAATGGAGGAATCGACTTGTGCACCCCAGTGCGGGGCACGCCACGATCGTGGCGGTAAGTACCGTGTTTGAGGAGTGGCTGGAGAGGCGACATGGCGCCCTCACCTGCCGGCTGACACAGGTTTTGACTGGCCACGGTTGTTTTGGCCGGTTCCTGTGTCGTATACGCCGGCAAGAGACGCCCGGTTGTCACCACTGCGGCGACTGCCGCGACGTTGTAGAGGACACGGCGCTGCACATTTTGGCAGTTTGCCCCGCCTGGGCATCGCAGCGCCGTGATTTGATCGCGGCAGTCGGATCGGTTGCCCTCTCGCTCCCGGCCGTAGTTCAGTCTATGGTCCGGAGTGAGAGGTCGTGGAACGCCGTCGCCTCCTTCTGCGAGGAAGTGATTTCCATCAAGGAGGCGGCGGAGCGGGAGAGGGATGTTTAAACCCTCTCCCCAACCGCAGAGCCCGGCGCCGGAGGGCGCGCGATGACCTCCAGCCACCCTGAGGTTTGACCTGGGGGTGGCGAACTTTGTGGGCCTGCCCGCCATCCGTTCAGCACCAGGTCCGAGAGGCGGCGTGCGTGTTCCCACGCGCGCCTCTGTGTCGAGTCCGTCTTCCCTCTAGGGGGGAGACAGTAGGGAATTTTTTCGAGTGAGTCCTTTGGGTAGGTCTCTTGTGTAGTGGCCCGCCGTTTCACACGGCAGGCCGTAACCTCGGCGGGGTCGCGACCGCATGCGAAAGCGATTCGCGCGGCCCCGTCGATAGTGGTTTTGTCGAGGAACACCGTGGTAGGTTTAGTCGGTATTCCGGGAGGTACTTTCCTATTATTCCATCTTTCTTTTACCCCGGCGAGTCCGACATAATCCCTCCGCCCGCCCCCGCGGAGGGATATGCATCATTGCATTCCCCCACGAAAACAAAAAAAATTACATATGTTGTTTGTGTTTGTTTTTTAATTAGCGTCCATATGGCTTTTGTTTTGTTATCACTTTGCGACATGAATTTTATGTTAGAAAGCCTCTTTGACTCTTTTACTACCCGTTTTAAGACTTTACAGCAACGGGAATATTTTCTTTTAAATGCCAGACAATTTTGATTTATTGACTCAAGATACATTTACAGCGCAGTGGTAGTGAATGCGACTGCTGTGCATGAGGTCTCGGGTTCGAATCCCGGGTCGGGCCAACATAAAGGTATTGGGTTTTTCTGTTAAGAAATCTCAATACGAGCCCGGAGTTAGGAAGTTGGCGGTGTTAGACACCCCCGTGCCTCGGAAAGCACGTAAAGCCGTTGGTCCTGCGCCTGATCTCTCTCCGGTCGTGTCGGATTATCCGTCCCATCGGATCATGAGGGTAAGGGAACAGAGAGTGCACTTGTGTTTGCGCACATACTTGTGCACTATAATATCTCCTGCGCAGATGGCCAGTCTCCGTTAAGATTGGCCGCCGTGACCGAAAATCGGTCTGGAGGACATTATTATTATTATTATTATTTATTATTTTTAAATTTACTTTATTTTCCACGATTTGTCTTTTTTATAGTAAATTTTAACTTTTTGGAACGGTATGCTAAGAGTGAAGATTAAATTAATAAACTAAAGAATGCCTCATATGCTTTGTTTACATCATTATATTGATATACATCATGGAAATTTATTTCTGAGATGTATTTTATAAAAATATCCGTGTAATAGTCAATGTTACGTCGCATTTTATACCAGTACTTTTGTCTATAGCTTATACTACACGGATTTTTTATGACCTGGGTAGTATGATCTGATATGCCCAAGTCCCATATTTCAGCTTTGTATTTATGACGATTTGTGATTATATTATTTATTTATTTATTTATTTATTTGGACAACCAGTAGTTGTTACATTGTTTCTTATATCTAAAATCATCCTTAAAAAAAATAATTAAATGCACAACATTTGAAGGTGTCACAGCATCCACAGTATAGTAACACTGTTA
Source organism: Catocala nupta (assembly GCA_963675205.1). Taxonomy (NCBI): domain Eukaryota; kingdom Metazoa; phylum Arthropoda; class Insecta; order Lepidoptera; family Erebidae; genus Catocala; species Catocala nupta. The sequence goes on from OY776087.1 coordinate 21,714,537, forward strand.
ACAGTTAGGTAAATAATTTAAACAACAAAATAAGCAAAAGAATATACATATTAAACAAGATACAATTCAATTTGAAAATAGGTGCAATTAAGAACTTCTTAACAATCTCAATACGTCTTTCTTAAAGGATGGTAAGCTATCAGCAAAAATGTCAAGTTCACCGCAAATTGTGTTATATGCCTTCGACAGCCGTGAAATGGTAGAAAATTGTTTTAAGTTACTTCTAGCGGTAGGGCATTGCAACAATCCAGCATCCATTATCTATGCATGCAGCGGAATAACCAGTTATTCTAGTGGGTTTATTTAATGTTAACTACAAATTGAATGTTTTTAAAGTGTTTTTAAATGATTTAGGTACTCTGCTTAATACATACAAACAAGCGTATCTATGTATATTAAAGTCGCCTAATATAAATATTTTCTTATTGGCAGCTCATAATCTGATTATTAATTTATATAACAAAAATTCTAACTTTTCTAAAAATAGTGAATTTTGACTGATAATTCAGAGACCCATTCTATTTTTTATGTGTTATAGCGTTTCTTACATAGGTAGAGACCACCACGAGACGTATTTTTCTGCAAAATATGATGCTATTCTATAATTTGGTAATTGTAGTATTCCAGCATTTTTGTCATTCAGGAAGGTTTTACTCAGACAGAGAACATCTATATAACTTGATTATAATAACAATTCTAGATCACTCATTTTTGATCGCAAACCTTGAATATTGTTATGTAGAATGGTGAATGTATTATTTTATTAGTTTCGAAATAAATTATCTGTTTGAGCTTCTGCTGATATTAAAGTAGGTTTCATTAGATAGTCTGTTTGTGTACTGACACATTGTTTTTAGTTTCAGATTTGTTAGACTTTATATACTGAATATAAGTATATTTATAGTTTAGGTGCAATATATTTCTTAATATCAACCTGCATAGTATTACATAAAAAGGTGTATTAGTCACATTATCTATGTAAACAAGTATGGTATGATTAAATTGTGCACAGATATAGTTATACATTTCTTTCAATTTAGTAACACTTAAATATTTACTGGATTACATTTACACTTGTATGCGAGGTTTGGAACCTTTAATTCACTTTGACATATAATTTACTTACTAATATACTTCCGGAATATATTTTAAAACACAATTATTAAAATTAGCGGCAAGAACTCAAAGTTATTATACCTATGTATGTTTTATGACGGCAGCGAGCGTTATCTGTGCCTCAAATAATATAATATTTTTATACGGTTACTTTCTCGTTTTTAATATCACATATTATTTGTAAGACTTAAAACTTTGTTTAACAAATGTGATTATGCTTATTAGACAAACATTATGTTATAATGTGTATTAAGGAAATTGCAATATTTGTTATCAATTAAGTGAGATATTTTAATTTAGGTAAAACTTAGTAGGATTAAACTTTAAGTAGCTACTATGTAATTGTTGGAATTTATAATTATTATATACCTCTTTGAGTTGTTGTAACTGAAAATAATTAATACATAATATTAAAAATTATTACGCTTAGTTTCAGTTAATTTTCAGTGCACTTTTGACGACTTAATAATATTTTTTTTCTATTGTACCAATTACTTTTTTATTCATAAAATCTTTAAATTAATTGCCTAAAACTATTAACAAAGCTTAATGCCCTGTCTAATATCGGCAAAATATTTTTTGTTTCTTAGACCGTAATGGTCTAGACTCTAGACCAGAGGTCCCTAGACTTTTATTGTCATAGATCACTTTCAAAATTTAGCTGCCGGTGGACCCCTTGCAGCAAGAAATGTAATCCGATTTTGTTTTTTTTGAAATTCTCTGTTCTTCAACGAGTGGTATTCCTCTAAATATCCGTCTCGACTGACGTTTAACCAAGTAACAGTCGTTGAGCTTCTTAAAATATTATCTGCCTACATTGATAGGTGAAATTAAGCCAACATATTAGTTCTTCACTATCGAAAGCAAATAAATTTTCGTGGATCCCCGCTTACGAATTGTGAACCCCCATTTTTTTGTCTCGCCTACGTAGACCCCCGTCGAGTCTCCCGTGGACCCCTGGGAGTCCACCTGGACCACTTTGGGAATTAAGGCTCTAGACCATAATAACCTAATCTACTTGATCATAATGATTAAATAAAGATAGTTAAATGAGTGTGCTAAATGATTTGGCACTCTCATTTAACTACTTTACTTACGAACGTCTCATAAATATACACTTAAGTGTTAGTAACCAGATCGTTAGTAAAAGACTCTCACGAGAGGAACGCGTTGTTTGAATTGATTCACCGAATGAAATTGCTGACATCCCTCCCATGTCCGGAAAAGTCACTGGTTTTGTGGGCTAGATAAAGAGGTAAACATAGTTACAGTGACTTACATGGACTGGATATGTCGTAAAATATAATTACAACATGTTACCGACTTACTGTAAATATAATGTTTTTTTTTTGTATATTCTATCTCATACACACAACACCATCTAGCCCAAACTAAGCAGAGTTTGTACTATGGGTACTAGAAAATGGATAAACATACATATACACATTTTTTTTGTATGTACTTACCTATTATACATAGAAACACCCAGACCAACATCCATGTTCATGCACACAAATGTTTGACTTGTGCGGGAATCGAACGACCTCAGGCGTAGCAGTCGGTTACACTAACCACTACGCCACTGATAGAAGTGGTAATTTTAGGTAGAATTCGTTAGATTACAAAGAAGCCATTCATACTAAACAAATAAATTATATTCAGGATTACTCTAAGCAAATGTGAATTTTGTTATCAGTCAAAATATCAGAGTTATCTGCTATAATCATCAAGATAGGTACATGAATTTAAAAATGTTGAAACAAAAGTGCGATGGCCCACAATTTAAACTTTTTGACTTATTGTAATTATTGAAATTAAACTACTATATACGGATTTTATCGCGTTGTTTATTTAGCACTGTATTACAAAATTTTGAAAATATTACACTACTACTACTATTGATTTTATTTTACTAATTTATAAGCTAATAAAATTATTTAAACTATTAAATCTATTTATTTTTGGTTTACACTTTCCCCGACGTTTCGGTTGCTTTCCAGCAGCCATGGTCACGGGGAGACTAAGATGGTAGTTGTCTCAATGTTCCAGTGTAGTTATTTTAAAGTACCCGAACATAATTTAATTATTGGTGTTTCTATTTACGCAGAATGAGCTCAAAGTATCATGAAGTCTAGCTGTGGTTTGTTTCTTCTTGGGTTTGACTATTTGAAGTACTGGATCCCAAGCTGGTGGTACATTCCAACCATCTTCTCTATTGAAATTGGGATGTTTTTTGATTTCAATAGCCTCGCGAAGCATCCTTGGTAGGAATCGGTGTTCTTTAGCGAGCATCTGTGGTTTGACAAATCTCAGGTAGTGGTTGGTCCCCTGTTGTATATGTTCACACACAGCAGACTTCAACGAGCGTTTGTGTTTTACGTCAGCTATGTGTTCTTTTATGCGGGTGCCTATGCTTCTCTTGGTTTGACCAATGTATGAGAGTCCGCAGTCACAATCTATTTTATAGACCCCTGCATCTTGTAAAGGTAATTGGCACTTGACGGATGGTAAAAATTGACTTATCTTCGTTGGCGGCTTGAAGTATGTGTTGATTGAAGCTCGCTTCAAGATGTAGCCAATCTTGTCAGTGACACCCCTTACATAAGGCAGCATAGCAGGCTGGCGCTTGACTGTGGCTGGCTTTTCTCGGGATCTGTGACAGCGGCGCGGCTGTTGGAGCTTGTTGTCTTGCAGTACTTGCTTGACATGTTGAAGCTCGGCGTCCAAGTGTTTCTTGTCACAGATCCCGTGGGCTCTCTGAAACGGTAGCTAACTGTTTAGGATGGTGGTGAGATTCACCGTTTAAGTACCTATTTGTATGGGTCTTTTTCCTATACACAGACCATACAAATAGGTACTTAAACGGTGAATCTCACCACCATCCTAAACCAAGAGAAGCATAGGCACCCGCATAAAAGAACACATAGCTGACGTAAAACACAAACGCTCGTTGAAGTCTGCTGTGTGTGAACATATACAACAGGGGACCAACCACTACCTGAGATTTGACAAACCACAGATTCTCGCTAAAGAACACCGATTCCTACCAAGGATGCTTCGCGAGGCTATTGAAATCAAAAAACATCCCAATTTCAATAGAGAAGATGGTTGGAATGTACCACCAGCTTGGGATCCAGTACTTCAAATAGTCAAACCCAAGAAGAAACAAACCACAGCTAGACTTCATGATACTTTGAGCTCATTCTGCGTAAATAGAAACACCAATAATTAAATTATGTTCGGGTACTTTGAAATAACTACACTGGAACATTGAGACAACTACCATCTTAGTCTCCCCGTGACCATGGCTGCTGGAAAGCAACCGAAACGTCGGGGAAAGTGTAAACCAAAAATAAATAGATTTAATAGTTTAAATAATTTTATTACCTTATAAATTAGTAAAATAAAATCAATAGTAGTAGTAGTGTAATATTTTCAAAATTTTGTAATACAGTGCTAAATAAACAACGCGATAAAATCCGTATATAGTAGTTTAATTTCAATGAATAACATTCGCGTAAATAGAAGACAATATTATTGTAATTATAATAATGGGGGCAGAATAATGATAATAAATAATTATTGAATTAAAAGGAAAGACAGTAATTCTACGATTTATCTCAAGTTTATTTGTCTAAACATCTGCATGGTAAACACGATCATGGGTTTGATTTTAAACTTTATCGCAGTCTGTATATGTATTAAAAATACAATTATCGGACAGCTGGTATTTTTTATCTCTTGGTTAATAAAACAGAAAGCTGGTTCCAATATTTTAATATCCACCGGGATTGTTAAATCTGGCCATAAATACTGTTACAATAAAAAAAACATAATATTACATTTGAATTTGGAATCTGTTATTCTTATATGAATATTTATTGTTTTCTCATTTTCGCGCCAATCGGTGTTGAATATTTTTGTGATATTAAAATGGAGCTGAGTAATTAAAGAGAACCGAATTGCTGTGATAGCTTTACACAAAGTAGGTATGAAGCCAAATGCAATTTTTGAAACTCCATCCGCTTGGTATTAATCGAAAATTTGTATACCGGGCTATTGATAGGTACAATAAAACCTACTCTGTTTGTGACAGAAAAAGATCTGGCCGACACGAAAAAGGTATTTTTATACGATTCTTGAGAAGGTGGTTAAGCCTCTTAACAACACCATGTTCCATAACCAAGAATGGTTCTTTCAGCCAGACTCACACCGACTCATAAAGCTCGATCCACCCAAGCGTGCTTGGAAACGAACATTTAATTCTTTATCAGAGCTAAAGACTGTGTCATCTTGTCCCGATCTTAATCCGCTGGATTATGATTTATGGTCAGTTTTAGAGAGTAGTGCATGCTCTAAACGCTATGTTAATTTGGAGTCCCTAAACCAATCCATAAGATTGGTAGTGAATAATTTTCCCATGGAGAGAGTGCGTGTTTCTATTGATAACTGGCCTCAACGTTTAAAGGGCTGTATTAAAGCAGATGGACATAATTTTGAATGAGCTTCATATATTTTTAATGTTATTATATTAATGTATAAACGAACACACATTACAGTAATAAATTTATTATGCAATAGACAAATAAGTTTTTCTTTGTAACAATATTTATGGTAAGACTAGGTATATTGTGTATATTGCTAGTAATATGCTTGAGAAGGAGTAAAAAATATTAATATATGTCATCAATCTTAACGATAAAACAAAATGGAGATGATATAGCTTAACCTTGCTTATATATCTGATTATTATTTTTATGTATGTATTTAACCTATTTATATTTGTTGCTACAACAGATTATTTGCGATTCTGTTTTATAATCAACTGTTCATGTTTAAATTATATTGTTTGACCTTTGGTTTAAGGATACCTAGTGTACTTAGTCTTTTCTTGGCCGGCATTCAATAACTCTTTGCGTCTTTCCTCCTCAAAATATGTCTACGCGAGTTCCACTACAGGCTTGTAGTCTAGCTTTCTTCCTAGCTTATCTATCATGATAGTGCGACATCATATCCTGACATTAGGCATCTGGTCTACAGGAGTGAATAACTTGCTTCATAGCGCCTTATACCACTTTGGTAATATGACGACATGTTTTATTTTCTAAAATTATATGTATTTTATTGTAACATCAAGAAAAATAATGTAATATGTTCTATGTCCAGTGTGGTCGGCGGCGGGTTGCGCCGGGCGCGGTGGCTCTCGGGCCCCGCCCGGCGGCAAGAAGCCGCGGCGAAGAGTCGCCTCCGTGGCGCAGCGCCGCGCCGCCAACATACGCGAGAGGAGAAGGATGTTCAACCTTAATGAGGCCTTCGACAAGTTGCGTAGAAAGGTATTAATACTATATAACGCTTTTATGAGAATAACTACATTCTGTCCGTACCAGGAATAAAGTATCCTATGTGTTATTCTATGACATATCTACTTTAAGTGTGTGCCACGTTTAAATAAAATACTGTTTAAAGTTTTACGCGTGATTGGGTAACGAGCATCCATTGTCGTATTGACGGCTATTTTGGCCTGGTCTCTAAACAAAAATTTCCTACATACAATCCTAGAATTTGGAGTTGAAACCTGAGACTCTGCAGTGGGTATCAGATATTTCTGGGATGGGTAGGACTCACCTGGACCACTCTTTTATACGCTAATGCAAACATCTAAACATCTTTACAAACTGGCAAAATATTCTTCTTCTTCTTCTTTGCGTATCGATGGCAAACACTTTTAAATTATATATTTGCTGCCCAGAAAGCAGCTACGCTAGCTGCGCTGTCAGAGGCAGCCATCAGATCTTTCTGCGTGCAAGGTGATGTAAGGTGGGACATCGTTTGTCTTGCACCGCACGCGCAAGCCAGATCGTTACCGTCTGAGAGTTTCCACCTAATCATGTTTTCTTCGCACCGACCGTCCTGGGTTCGGAGTCTATTTAGAGACTTCCAGACCGACCATGGCAATTGATGTCCAGGTGGAAGGCTCTCAGTGGGTGACACGAAAGGGTGATGGTGGCGGCAAAATATTAATAAGATATCTATTTGTGGTCATAATTAAAGCAGTAATGGGTGGACAGAATGAGCTTATTTGGTCTTTTATGAATTAGCTTATTATTTTATAGTTCAGTTGAGATAATATGGTAGCGTTAACTAGTCGTAAAAAGTTTGTACTTGTACAAGGATACTGGGCTTAAATCGATGTAAAGTGGATATACAGGTGTCACTTGTTTAGTGTATGTAATAAATAAAAGGGAATATGCATCAAAATATTAGACGAGAAGGTTTTTAACATATCTATTGCTGTCGCACTGGGTTCGAACGAAATATCAATAAGCAAAAGAGATAACAAACTACAGTTTGCCTTGATTTACCTGCGAAATCGTCTCTTATCTTTCCCTGTTTACCATCTAGAACAAAATGGATTTTAATTTTTTTGTGAAGCTTGAATATGAGAAGGGCATTAGACTGTTGTCTGTTTTTGCTTTACGTTTCTCAAATTCGTTTGCTGGATGTCTAAAAACAACGGTGTAATCGAGCAAATTTTGTTATTTTAACTTTCCTTGTGCTTACTAGGAACGTTAAAACAATAATGAATAAAGTATGGAAAAAGAACGTTGGCTATTATTATAGCAGTGGTAGATATTATCACTACACATTATAAAACAAAGTCCTCCGTCGCGAAACTACTGAAAGAATTTTCACACGAATTTCACCAGTAGGCATAGTGATTCATGGGGAAGGTGTGGTTAGGTTAGGTGTATAATTTGTTAAGATTTTATGTAAATTATGCTCTACTACTCGTCCGAAGCCGGGGCGGGTCGCTAGTAGGTACATTATATTCTAAAGTTGTGTTACTTTAGTATTATTTAGGTAGAAAATAGAGAAATATGTTTGTATGGACTAAACGTGACCTGCACTTCCTTATAATGATAATCTAAATTAAATAATATAAATTAAAACTGTATCTAATGAAACAACTAAGGTAAAGAAGTCACAATAAATGTTTTTGATTATTCATGTCGTAGTTTTGTGGTTTATTGTATTGTTGTTTAATGACCTTCCATTTTGTCGCCCTAACGACGTTATCAATTGTAATGGTAATACGACCTTTTTACTGAAAATATTGTACTTGTACGAAAATAAACAAGACGACTTCAAATAATTAAAGGCCTTCTAAATTGGATTTTATTCTGCAATGTGTTACAGCATAGTGAACAGCATCATTGCCCACAATAATACATACTGTCCAATACACGGCAATATTTTGTGTAGGTATGATCCGGCTATATAGCCAGAAAATTAATTCTGTTTCAATTGAATGTTGTTGAGATGGTCGGGCTACCGCTGAAAACGACATAATATTGCAGTAAAAATATAGTCTCTTTAGAAACCCCTTTACTTAAATCATTGACCCTTTAGTCAAGAATGTAATTACGTTTTTATAAAGGCTCTAAAACCTTATTTCTGAACGGCTAACCAACGACGCGACGTATCGAAATCTAAAGGTCGCAGCCGACTTATACAACACCGCTCCCGTCTCTGTTGACATAATTTATATTGATATCACAAATTAGCAAACAGCTCCCTTTAAGCAAGCTTACCGCCATCGTACCCCTCGATAGTTGAAGCCACGCTTACCGCGCGCTTCAAGCGGGTGGCCCGCGCGCTTCAAACGAGCGGCCTGCTCGATGTACGCACGCAGACTGCTCGCTTGAAGCACGTTGCTAGATTGTCAGTCAGTCATAAACAATAATATGTAGTCAAATAAGTATCGATCCATATGGAAATACATGAAGAATTTTTCTTCGTCATCCAGTAAATGCCTCTTGATCTTGCAAAATTCTCCTTCTGCATTTCTTGCCTTTAGCGTTTTATGCACCCAAAATCTTCGTCTTTTGTTGTTTCCCGAGCTATTCTCTTCATCGTAAAGTGCAATAGCAATGATTGCCAGATCGCGCATTGTGAATCTACACATAGCGACAAAATACGAGTTATTTCATTGAAGACTAATCACAGACTGTGTCTGTCACGAAAATTGTAAGCGGTCGGCGCGTGAACAGTGTAATCGACTGCAAGTGGTAAGCGCGTGGACAGCTGGTTGCCTGCTAGCTGTCGGTGCGTGGACAGCGTGTAGCTTAGCTGTGCGAGAGTGCTGTTGAAGCAGTATTGTATAAGTCGACTACGACCTTTACTCTTTTTCTGCCAGCCAATCCTGGCAGTTGATATTTGATCGCCAGATAACTAATTTATGTGCTGATCTGTCCTTTATTAACCGGGTTTAGGCTTTGTGAAATTGCCCTATTTTATGCACGAATAAGCGTTATTCGCACTAAAACGAGATATATACATACCGGGGGTTCAACCAGGCACTTATTGGATGATATCAGTTGCAGTATTGTCAGCTCTATCCTGGCCATCTCAACAACAACTAAGCAGCATATCAAGACAATATAATATGTTTATCTCGGCCAAGTATCTGCTACAGATATGATTCATTTATGCCCTGTTCTTATATCAAGAAACCAGCCGTGTTTCCTACGGGCAGTTAACTTTTAACACATCTTAACTAATATAATAAATTCGAAAGTAACTCTGACTGTCTGTTGCCTTTTCACGGCTAAACCTCTCTACCGATTTAGATGAAATTTGGTACAGATATAGTTTAATACCTGGGGAAGGACATAGGCTACTTTTTATTGATGTAAGTACCACGCGGTCGGAGAGGCGCGCTAAAACTAGTATTATATAAAAAATATAACTGTTGTTGTCGTTTCTTGATATACGAACTGGACCTTAGCCTTTAATTATTGCTGGAAATGTGGCTGACCATTATATTGCAGCAACTAAAATACATTTTAAAATGAACTTGTTTTTGTAACTAGGTGCCAACATTCGCATACGAGAAGCGTCTCTCTCGCATCGAGACCCTTCGGTTGGCGATCACCTACATCAGTTTCATGTGTGAGCTCCTTCACGGATCTCCACAACCTCATCACCCACCGCATGCCGCTCTGCATCCGCCAAGACATGTGTTTGACGCCGAAGTACCGTGGTGCGCTTGAATACGATGGTATCAAGATGAGTGTGAAGAAATGAGCAGTAGTGTGTGAGGAATTTTGAGATGTATGTCTAGTCAAGTGAGATGTTTTGTTAGAATCTCAATTATGTATATATAAGCATAAGAATATGCGTAAAGATAAAATAATAGGTAATCTTATCTGTAATCTGTCTGTATTGTTAGATTTTACTGATCTGGTTTTCTTTTATGTTGCATTACCTGGTTACAGTACGAACTACTTATACTTAGTCATAACCGACCTTAACAATTCTTATTTTACGGCTTTTGCATTACTTTAGTAAACTTAGTAAAGGCTCAGAATCGGGGAAATATACTGTTTCAAACCTATCAAGAAACGGTTATTCCAAATATAATGTGTTAATATAATGCGTGTTGTTTTTCTCTTTTTAGGTTAAGTAAGAGTGGCATAAAAGTTATTTTACTTATTTTATAGATATCTACTATTTGGCGATTGTGAAACGGACCCTTAATGAAATAATTACGCCGTAGGTTTAGTAAACGCCGTGATATTAGTGACTGTAACTCCTCTTAACGTCACAACTTGTAAAATTGGAATATCGTGTAGTAGTATTATTAACTAAACTGAGATGCGATCTAGTTATATTGATGAATTGGATGTAATACGAGTTCTAGCATTGCTTATATTCATTTTATTTATTGGTATTTCATAATTTATAGCATGAATATGTAATGCAAGCAGTTTTAGATAGGTCATGTTACGAAATAACGATGTCAGATAAAAAGGTAGTACAGTGTGCAGAACTTATCTTTATTTGATGAAAATAACTATGCAGTTATAATTATAATTCTTTATTAATTAGATAAGTGATTTTAATCTACCTGAGTATCTAGTCCAAAATCCACAGAAGGATAATATCAAACATTTAAAGTAGGCCTTAGTAAATGTAAGGGATATGACGGTATGGGGGACTAAGGATCCAAAATGGGCTAAACACTGTTATTCTACATATTGTAAAACCTATACTTGATTTAGTTTAAACAATATGAGAGATCGCCTACTGTTTTTAAATGACAAACCAATGTTCCAAAACCAAGTTCTTGAATCGCAGAGGAAATTTAAGAACACTAAATTGGTACAAAAATCATCTAATTTCGGCGCAACTATTTGTGGATATTTGTCCAGACTGGGCATCAATCCCACAACACCCATCGCGTTGTATTTTAGCCCTATTCGGCTTAGTATCCTTACACTATTTACCTTGTATGTATATCTAGGCACGATCGTACGTCATTTCAGTGATTGTAACTCCTGTCTTCCATTAGTTGTAATAAATATTATATTAATACTAAACTGTATTTTAATTTAAATCCTGCCTATAATATACACGCACGTCACATGGCCACGGCAGGGTAGATAAGAGTATCGGTGGCAATATTTTGTACAAAGTAACTGAAGGCGAGTTTTACGTTACTACCGACTGTCTGATCCTAACCTGGGAATTCATGACCACGTCATAGCATGAGCCCTAATTTATGCCATTATCATGTCTTAATATAGGTATAAAGGTTTGCTCTGAGCCTAGGCGAGAGGAGCTTAGTATTTCGGTATGTCGAGCCTCTGCCTTCGATAATAACTATCGCAGTAATACCAGTGGTCTTCTGCGCGGCAGAGCCTGTTGTTGGTGGTCTAATAATTTGGTGAAGGTACGAAGGAGCTGCCTCGCCTTGGGAAATACCATTCTTTTACCGGAACACCGGCAAAAGTATAGTTAAAATTTTCAAACCCACCTCTCATAAACCTTTCATCTCATCCTCTCTTTAGTTCCTTATCTTTATGGTTGGCAAAGCTCATTTGATATTCTTGCTATTAAAAGTGATCATAGGCCAAGGGAACCTTTTATCATCAGGTGCGACCGTATGATACCAGCTACCGCAGTTTACCAATTTTTATCGCAATATACTGTAGAATTCATAAATTTAAATATCTGAAAGTCTACAAACGAGAGTTGTGTACTGTAGAATACCTGCTTATCACTGCCATATCACTGAAAATTAAGCGATCTGGCTGGAAAAATATCGATCTAAATCGATATCATATACTAGATCACAACAAAACAGTCTTGTGAGATATTCTAGGCGTTTATTTAGTGTTGCCAGCACGATTTCGGTCATATTAACTTGCCAGTGTAGCGACTCCTTTATCGAAAGGATCCATATTTCATGATGTAGCAAAGGCTTAAAAGCAATAGTAACTACTTACTATCAAGCAAGATGTATAATGACATTGATTACATGAATGATTGATTACACAAATGTCAGCCTGTAGATTCCATAAATGCAGCTTATATTAAAGGATTTATCGAATTATTTATCTTTTAAGAATACTCTTTTTGTGAATAATACGTACTTGGAAAATCCCTAATTTATCTAATTTTTAATGCGTTATCTGTAACGTTATTGATACCTATGATTACGGCTAGTTCCAAATGCTTTATTTATAATAGAAGTATGACATCACTAATCGATTCTAATGACTGAGGCCACATAGTGATGTAGTTATAGTAATTTTCCAACAACTAAATTCGGTTTTTATTCTTTATGACCTTTTTTGTTATATTAAAGTAGATTATTTCAACGAATTTCTATTTCGTCCAATTATCTAATTAGACGAAGGATGAGCAATACTTCTTTTGTAAATGATATTGTTATTAACTAGTTAGTTAGTACTTAAGTAATTAATGACATCTTTTAACGAGGGCTTTCTCCAGAGTTATGTATATAATAGTGGTGGTAAGGTTGGCTGCAATTAGTATTATATTGTGTTCGTAAAGTGAAGGTGGTCTAATTGTTTCTATGTTTGTGTGTAATATGCGTCGGACAATAATTAATGTAAGTACTTAATGTTTCGTTGGTTATATTCCTAGCTTGTTAGTCGCGTGATATAAGTTTGTGTGCTTCGATTCCTGGTTGAGACAGTGATATTAGGTTATTCGTTAGGACATTCTCAGTAGCAGTTCGACGACTCTATGATTTTAAAATAAACAGCCGTATTAGCCGTAATCAATGTCGTATTATTTGTGCCGTGGGATTTAACATATAGTTGCCTACTCTTTCGACGATATATTTATAGATGCTGGATGTTGCTATATGCGGGAAATGTTCACGCATATATAGAAAATTGAGACAAATATCAAATATTTAGCGCAGCGGTCGGCAACCCGCGGCTCGTGGGCCGCGTGCGGCCCTCGTGTTTCCTCTTTGCGGCCCGCAACTGTTTATTAAATAAGGTCTTATCATTTCGAATTATTTTAATATCGCGCCAAAACTAAAATCAACTCCAGCCGCGAAAGCCGGCACTGGCCCACAAAATATTTGTCAACATTTGTGGTTGCATTTTTGCATTTTTAACATAATCGATAAAGGCATACAAAGTTATGAACATGTCCGGCTCGCCTCTATTTAATTTTGTCACTATGTGGCCCGTGCCTGCTAAAAGGTTGCCGACCGCTATTTTAGCGCATCCAGCAAATTCTGGTGCATATCTAAGAAGGAGCTTTACTTAACCTAACTAATTAAAATTCTAATGTATTCTTTGGAAATCAGTAATGAGATCGATTGCAAAAATAAGAACAAATATAAACTGCTGAAAATTATAATATAAAAGATTATTCTTTCTTAATTTTGTTAATAATCGTATGTTATTAACCTTAATTTTTGACACACACATAAACAATACAAGGTTTTAAAAACTATTGCTATCAATGTTATTAATACACAACGGCAATATTTTTCTAAACTTTCTACTAAAGTTCAATAACCCAACTACAATCTGTAAGCGTCGCTGCTTTCTTGGTAAAAAGAACATAGAGATCACACGGTTAAACAAAAATATTTACTCACCTGCGCGTATTTCTCTGTTACCCTCGTACTTGATACATGGTTTTGAATTCGTGGCGGGTGCTTGCGACGATTCCTAGGTGAACATAGAGGTATAAACCTATGTTTTTATTATCACTCGCACTTTTCAAAATTCAAATGTTGTTTACTTGGATTCGGAAACGTTCACTATTTTAGACTAAGAATTAACTAAATATGCACACGATTTCGTAGTATCGACTATGTAAACACTTATCAAAGTCAATGTAATGTCTCTTTACCTCATCGTTACGATTATCGAAACACTAAGACAATGCTTATATACCACAGTTGCTGTAAGTCCCAACAAACATAATTATTAAGTAAAAATAACGAATATTATACTACGAAATCAAACCGAAATTGACGGCAGCACTGTAGTAAAATGCACGAGCAAGGGAGATGTTTCATTTTCGGCTATGAAATGTACTATCAACCAAAAATTTGCAAAAAATACCAGGAATCGGGGAAAATATTATTACCTGAATTTCAGTCGAATTACGTTTGCGCTTAAAAATAATAGTTTTTATATTATTGCCATTATATTCAATATGGCGGTTGTTCTCGGTCATATAATTTTGTATGCGTTCATAAATCATATCGCAAACTGTACGAAAGTACTATAATTATAATAATGAAAATAATATATAAATATATATGTTAACAATAAATATGTTTTAGAGTATCATTTATTCATTTCAACTATCATACACATCTTTTCAACAAACAAATAACATAAAAAATATAATATTGTCTTATGTTTACGCGAATGTTATACATTGAAATTAAACACTTTATACGGATTTTATCGCGTTGTTTATTTTACTTTAAACACTGTTATTACATAATTTTGAAAACTCTAACACTACTATTATTGAATTTTACTACTATTTAAGCTATATATTATTTCTAATGAAAACTATTTGTATTTAAGTTTACACTTTGCCCCGACTTGTCAGTGACACCCCTTACATATGGTAGTATGGCAGGCTGGCGCTCGACTACCAAGCTCGAAACCCAAGAAGAAGCAAAACACAGCTAGACTTCATGATACTTTGAGCTCATTCTGCGTAAATAGGAACACCAAAGATTAAATTATGTTCGGGTACTTTAAAATAACTAGCTACAATTCAGAACGTTGGGACAACTACCATCTTAGTCTCCCCGTGAACATGGCTGCTGTAAATAGAATAGAATAGAAAGATTTTATTTCAGACCGGAGTCCATAGGGTTAGTAAATACAAATAGTTTTCATTAGAAATAATATATAGCTTAAATAGTAGTAAAATTCAATAATAGTAGTGTTAGAGTTTTCAAAATTATGTAATAACAGTGTTTAAAGTAAAATAAACAACGCGATAAAATCCGTATAAAGTGTTTAATTTCAATATAAAAAATATATTTTTATAATATAATACTGATTTTGCAGGATGCACTCTGGAACGAAACATTTTGTTTATGTTTGACATTATCTGTCAATGTCATATCGACTGATAATAAATATTCCAATGCTGAATTGGTGTTTCTTATTACACTTTCCTGAATCCATACGTTTTCCTTTCATTTTTACAAGAATTATCAATTCTTTGGTGAATAATAAGAGTTATTTAGTAGTAAGAGTAGTTTATATTTTACTTCTGACAATTCTAGCATTCTAGGTTATGTATAAATGTCATCTGCCAATTTGTCATAGATAGTCCGCACGACAAACGTCAAACATTTTATATTTTATTTTGCGCAACGAAAATACTAGAAATTAATAAAGAATTGCTTAACTAAATGTATTTAGGGGTACATTTCCCAGGTTTCCTGAGGATGTACAAGTTATAGCCGGCGTCCTATACAAAAGTGAAACATCTCCTTTTATTTGAACCTTTTCAATGAAAAGCTAACTAAAACTTGTACATCAATATTCTGGATTCTTCCTTGAAAATCCTATTTATAAAATGATTTCGTAATACAATTGATAAATTGCGTTGATAATTATATTAGTATTAAAATAAATAATTTTATATAAAAATCTTAATTAAAAACAATTTTAAATATGTATTACATAGGTAATTTTGTCAAACCAAGTTGAAATAGGGTTAGATACCTGGGCACGCCACGATCGTGGCGGTAAGTCCCGTTTTTGAGGAGTGGCTGGAGAGGCGGCATGGCGCCCTCACCTTCCGGCTGACACAGGTTCTAACTGGCCACGGTTGTTTTGGCCAGTTCCTGTGTCGTATACGCTGGCAAGAGACGCCCGGTTGTCACCACTGCGGCGACTGCCGTGACGTTGTTGAGGACACGGCGCTGCACACTTTGGCGGTTTGCCCCGCCTGGGCATCGCAGCGCCGTGATTTGATCGCGGCAGTCGGATCGGTTGCCCTCTCGCTCCCGGCCGTAGTTCAGTCTATGGTCCGGAGTGAGAGGTCATGGAACGCCGTCGCCTCCTTCTGTGAGGAAGTAATTTCCATCAAAGAGGCGGTGGAGCGGGAGAGGGAGCGTTTAAACCCTCTCCCCAACCGCAGAGCTGGGCGCCGGAGGGCGCGCGATAACCTCCAGCCACCCTGAGGTTTGACCTGGGGGTGGCGGGCTTTGTGGGCCTGCCCGCCATCCGTTCAGCACCAGGTCCGAGAGGCGGCGTGCGTGTTCCCACGCGCGCCTCTGTTTCGTGTCCGTCTCCCCCTTTAGGGGGAGACAGTAGAATTTTATTTTGAGTAAGTACCTATCTTGGGTAGGTCTTATTGCGTAGGGGCCTGCCGTTTCATACGGCGGGCCGGAACCTCGGCGGGGTCGCGACCGTATGCGAAAGTGATTCGCGCGGCCCCGTCGATAGTGGTTTTGTCGAGGAACACCGTGGTAGGTTTAGTCAGTATTCCGGGAGGTACATTATCTTTTTAACATCTTAGTTTACCCCGGCGAGTCCGACATAATCCCTCCGCCCGCCCCCGCGGAGGGATATGCGTCATTGCATTACCCCACGTAAAAAAAAAAAAAAAAAAAAAAATGGTTAGATACCTATTGCTTTTATAATTAATATTAGATTTTAAACGACGAATTGAAACGTCGGGGAAAGAGTAAATTTAAATATTAGTTTTAAGCCCGTCACAGACGTAGCTGTAATATATCGAGATATATATTATAGTATAGCAAGCTATCACACACGGGAGCTATACTATAATATATATTTTGCCCTCACTCGGTCTGCGGTCGTCCTTGCAAGCGCACAATTTTAAAGCTCAATTTCTGTACAGAATGTTCAAATATTGAAATAACACTGTAATCAATCTAGGTACCTAAATGAATTCGACAAGAGCACTTCCTTTAGATCTATTTGAAAATACCTCAGAGGATGATTCCGATGCTGAATTTGATATGCATATTGCCTTGTTAGGAACGAAAAATAGAACCATCTGGGTTGAGTCGCATATAAAACAAAAGAGAACTCGTGGCGAATTTAATTTGTATCATGATTCAAATTTATCAACGAATAAATTTGCACAGTATTTTAAAAGTTCAAGATCGGCATTTATCGAGCTTCATGAATTGATAAAAAATAAATCATTTTTTATCATGTAATAAAATGCGATACGGTTATGTGCAAAAGCATTAGTTCTGAAGAACGTCTTACAGTATGCTTGAGGAAAGAAGTAAAAACAAATCATATTTCAATCATTTATTATAATTGCAACACTTGTAATTTAAATAAATAAAGTACGTAATTTAAGCTCGTGCGCATCGAGCTCGGACGTCGGGCAGGCGTTCAAATGGAACACCCCTATCCTCAAAATATATCAAAATATATATTAATATACCAAAATATATATTAATATGCCAAAATATACCGAGATATATATTTTGACATATTTTGATGACGTCATAGGAATATATATTATAGCTGCGTGTGCGGTCACTCGAAAAGTTATATGGAAAATATGTCGTAATATGCATTGCTATGATTCATATTAATATATATTATAGCTACGTCTGTGACGGCCTTTAACCATAATTAGCTTAAAATGTATTAAAGATCACTAGTTTAAAATTTTTTTTAAAATTTGTTAAATAAAGAACGCGATAAAATAGTAATGTTACCGGTAATCAATTGATCAGAATTGTTATTAATAAATGGCACAAATATTATTGCTTTTATTACTATAATTTGTACCTACATCAGCCTTTCATGTTACAAGGCATTATGTGGATAGCATTGCTTTGATTACGTAAGCCTGAACGTGTTGGCCAACTGAAAATTGATTTAGCTGTACGAAACCTGTTAGGCGTCAAGAGTTTATGTGTGGGAGCGAGACAGATCGCCTAGTCATTTTCGGATTCACGAAGGTGCGTTGATGATCGCAAAGGTGTGTGTCCCGAGTCAGCTGTTAGTGTTGTTTACGTATCGACTAGAATATGTTTATATTGATATGTCTATAAAAATAAATTCTATATCTTAGTGTAAAAAAAGTGGTTATACAGAATAAAAAAGAAATTAAACCTAGCGGGTTTCCACTGTACAGGGGCTATTTTATGTGACCCTTAGATATGACCACACTCTTTCTATTCTGTTATTAATAAATGGCACATACGCATATGATATATGATATGCATATAAGAGAATTATACGGATCTATACACGACGTATAGATCGGTATAATTCGCTTATATGTAGTGCATGCTTATCCCTGTAAGACTCATAATTATGGAGATGATCTTTCATTCTATAAATAAACGGTGATTATATTGTTTCAGTGGTTGCTTCTTGTGAGCCTCGCTGCCGCAGTACCCGGAGCTCGTCATAAAAGACACCTTTCATACCTCACGAATTTGTTCAGCTCTGCTCTTTTCGGACAGGATCAAGATGACAGTTCACAGCTTGGCTATTCAATTACGGAACCTAAATACAAGCTTTATCAAGTACCTGGATTTGATGACATTTTAATAAAATCTGTAACAAGTGCGCCTGTTATAGTAAAAACAGTTTTAAATAACCCAGGTGAAGTAATAGAGCCTTTTGATTCATACATAGGCACAAACAATCCACAGGAGTCACTAGTAGCGTTACAGCATGTGAACAACTTGCTCTCAACAGGAATATTGAATGGGCAACAAACCAATATGTTAAAAGAAACCTTAATCCCAATGACGTCCGGTATAAATTTGATACCGCAGGAACAAATTGGACCTGTTCCAGTTATTTCGGAATCAATTAAGCCGATTCAAACTGATGTTTTAGTAAATCCTTACGGAGAAGATGATAATTTGGTGGATACATTTAATTTTAATCCAAGGTATTCATACAAACAGGTAGAAGTTACTAATCCCCAAGTAATAGTAAAACAAGAATTTGACCGACCCGCTAATATCCCACTGTGTATCGATCAAAGGATAGACGAAGTTGTTTCATTGGGTACAAATCCGTGTCGCATATCATCAATACAAAAAGTAATGCCTATAGGATCTTATTCAGTTACTAATGGTCAGTATCCAAGTGCTGTTTACCGATTTCCGTCTTTGAGGTCGGATGAGACGTTTAAAGTCGAAATTCTGGAACGTACTGAAAATTATTTTGTGGAAGATACAAACCAGAAAAATAATTTATTTAATCCTTTGACACATGCTAACAAATCTGCGTATATCAATCAGGCCCACAATCCTAAAAAGCATTCAGCGACACCTAATAAATCAAAACCAAACAATAAACACATTAAATCAAATAATACAAATGTTGTATTAACAGCGAACAAGGAACCGGCAGACCAAACAGGTACGGAAAGAGTAACAGAGGAAGTACCGCCAAAAGGAACACTTTCATATTACATTTACGAGCACGAGCGCAATAAACCCAAGCCATTTAGTAAATTGGAGCACAAATCTGATGTTAATAATTCATATTCCATCAGATATGTTTATATACCACCTGACTATAATAGGCTGGCAAAGGAGGATCTAAATATTGAAAAAACTGCTGACTACATTGTACCAGCAGATAATGCTCAAAAAGATGCACGAACGTCTCATTACGCGTACAAGCAGGCCAGTCGTAATGGCCCAAACGCATTTACTATGGTGAAAGAAGGTGATCACTTAATAACTGAAGTTCATACTAATTCATCGTTATCAAACCAGCATGCTTATACAACACCAGAAATAAATACCACTCCAGTAGATTCAGATGGCAGTCAAAATGGGCAATTTTCTTTTAAGAATAATCCTATAGTTGTAGCTGATAGGAACTACGCATACAATCAAAGTAACTATAAAAATGGCAATTCTGTCAGTGTTAAAGGAAATAAGGATGGAATTTCCGTCAATGTCAATGTCAATGGGATGCCTTCCAAAGGTCGAGGCGATATACCTGGTGAATAATTTAAATGAACAGTCATTTAGTTTTAAATATTTATTTTTAGATTAACTTATTTCAATAAGTATATGTATTTTAAGCTTTAAGTAATAAACATTTCTATTATAATTTAAAGCCTATTTTTTATTCGTTGGAACCTTTTAGGGGACATGGCACAGATAAGTGTTGTGGGTTGTATAGATAATATTTAGCGTATTTCATAAATTAATAAATGCATTATACGTACGTATATGTAAGTATTCAAAAAGACACTTTTGCTTTAACAAGGCTAAATATAATAATAGTTTATCTATCTATGCATCACATGTTTTCTAAATTGGCAAAGGAATTGTTTTTGGTGCAATTATTTCTCTATGTGCACATTTCTGTGTCAACTTGACATATATTATAGGTCTTATTTTTAATGCATTGCCATGCATTGTATTTGTAATGTCTCCGGCCACACCAAAATTTAATTTATATGTGTGGATTTGATATGTTATTTTTACAAGAGTAGTTGTTTTTTGTAACAGGGAATCTTAAATTTTATAGAATCTGTCGCAAAGTCAACCGTCGTAGGAATTGAGTAGACATGGGCTTAAAGTAATTTGTACATAAACATTAAAATTTAACATATAACATTTTGAAAAAAGTGCATCCATATATACAGAAATAAAGGACACATTGAGCCAAATCAATCGTTAGAGCGACAAACTGCTATTTTTTGCTGATGCACTAATCACGTTACAAAGAATTAACTAGGTTGTCAGCTAGCAGGTTACAAAAAGAGTAGAGCTTTAACATGAACAACTCTAGTAAACAGGTTTTATTTGGGTAATCGTGTTCCATCGCCAATTTTAATAACGCTTGAACGGTGACGTATGGGCGCAATTTCAGAACAATAATAACGAATTAACACTATCGACACAATATATTTAAGGACTGCATCACTAATATGTCTATGAAACTAATTTACAATAGGTGCAGTTTTATATTGCATAAGCGCCACATTTAGATTTATTAATATTGGATATCTGTTTTTCTGACCGTATGTAATACTAAGTTTTCTCCACGTCGGTTGTGTTTTGCCACATATTCTAGTTCATTAAGCCGTCGCTTTTACAAAGCCTCGTCAAATATTGTAAAAGTAGCGCGGGTTTGAAATCGTTTTATTTTAATGGTGCATTTAGAGCTTGTAATGGATTCGAATTTAAATTGTAATACAAAAATATGGTAAGAGTAGAGATAAGCCAATTCATCAGCATGAAGTTATTTATATTTATTCTCTGTCAAAACATAGTATTGGTTGTTAGTGTAACTCTTCCTTGGTTAAGTACTACATTAAGAGGAAACACCACGGGCGAGAGAATTGAGAAATAGGTATTTGTAAAATCTATTGCTGTCGCGCAGTGCCCGCAGAGCGTGATAGGGACAACTGCAGATTGGACCGAAAATACCTATAAAAGTACACAAAATCAACGTTCCGTAGTCCCCTGATTCCTTCTTCAAAACTTGACCGATTTAACTACTTATTTCATAAAAAATTGAAGAAAGGCTTTGGCCGTGTTTCTATGTTTTTCTTTTTTTATATAATCTACTCAAATTTGTTTTCTGGATGTTTGAACACAGCGGCAAATCTGACCAATTTTTGAGGTTTTTGAAGGCTCATATCTCTTTTAATAATTAATTAATGAAAAAAAGGAAAACATAGGGACATGCCAATAGAGGCTATACATTTTCAAAAAAAATATTATTTTTCTACTGGCATTATCCAGGGAGGAAACAGGGGACTACTTTTGTATGGAAAAACTGCCCTTGTGTTTCCTCTTAATGGAGTATGAGCTTATTAGATTTATCATAACGTGTAGTACATTGCACTTAATATATATAGCAAGCATATTTAGCATATTTAGTTTAAATTCAAACAATATTTTATTCAAAAAGGTATTTCGTAATGGAATTACAATTTGAAAAGAACAAGCTATAATTGCACCATTGTATCTAATATTCTTAATTATGTCTGTATAAAGTTTAATGTACTTACGTATTGAACACAACGCAGTGTAAATTTTTGAATACGTAACAAAGTCTTATAATAACTATTACATTTAATCTATTGAAGTCCAAAATGCATTCTGTCTTAAAATAAAAACCTGTCTAGTTTAAATACTGATATGTAGCTATCTCTTTCTTTCTACATGTAGAGATTGAGATATAAAACAATAATTGATTCAATTAAATTTATGCTATAGACACATAATAATCTCATTCTTCTTTATATACAAAAGTCCTGCTAGTTTGACCGGCAGGGTCTTTAGCAGAATTTATATTTTATAGAATATAGAAAAAACATTTGTCTTTACGGCATAATCTGGATAGTTTAATACGTCAGAAATAGATATGTTCGAAGTACATATAGGAGCTTTTAGCTTTTATTAAAGGTTCAGAGAATTCCTCCTTAGTTCGTTTTTACAACCGATGATAAAAGATAGAGCTATTGCACACTCGAATATGATTATTTATTCAATTATTCACATTAAAAAAAACATTATCTAAGTCGTTGCCCTTAAATATTATAATAGTTTATTTTGTACATTAGTACCAAGTTGCTTTTTATAAGAGAAATAAGTATAATAAGATATATTAATTTGTATAACGCATCAGTAGCTCCATCTATTATCAATCACAGGAAGAGTAAGCCATGGCAGTCCATTTTAGAAGCTAACGTGAACTTGCGCCGTATGAAATACATAAAATGCTACAAATACATATGGGTCGTATCAATTAATTTATCAGAAGGCTGGTATTTTCTGTGTGCAAAGAATAAGCGTTTCTATTCAACGTGGCAATGCTGCCTGTCTTCTGGGCACGTTCATAATTGACTACGATGCGGAGATATGTTATGAGGCTTTTTAATAGTGTTGTTCTTTTCTCTCTTGAGGTTAACTTACTTGTAAATAATTTGTTTGTTTAAATTATGTTAATTTTCACTGATCTCCCTGATCAAGAATATCTATAGCAACTTAATTTCAGATCTTGTCTTTATAGTTTTTTCATGACCTAGCATGGATATTCAAAGGTCTAGAGCAAGAGTTAGAGGTGCTCTGCGGGAACTTACTACTACTTGTATTAATGCACTAAGACAGGCTTCGAAAGCAAATTTTGTCATCGTTGCTATTAGTTATAACGTTTTTGATAAGTACTTTGTATAATTTTTGTATTATTGACAATATATATTATATATACATATATAAATTAGTAAGTAGCACATTTTTATGACGCGGTGGGATAGGTGCAAGTTCACGATAAAGCTTAAAACAATACTCCGTTTCTTTCATCCCATGTCTCCAAAAACAGCATGCGTTGTAGTTTAACTATAAGATAAAACATCAGACACATAACTCCAGTTCGTTGCGTATGGCTACACAGCACTTTCCCTGTGTAAGGTGAGCGTGACGTCCGGCGGCGGCGGCTCGTGCCAGCGCTCCCACGCCGGCTTGCGGCGCCGCTCGGGCGCGCGCGCCGGCGCCGGCGCCGCCTCGCCCGACGCGTCCGACTGCCCGCTGCTGTACGACAGGAGGCTGGAGGACGCGTGCACTTTGTGCTCTGAAAAATTGTATGGATAGCTGTAATAAACAGTTACGCATGTCAAGTTATACTTGGAAATAGTGAAACCCACAGCGCGATATTGGATTATCGACCCACACTATTACTATAGAAAATATTTTACGGCAAGAAAATGGTTCCATAATTAAAACACGCATTTAGTTAAAGTTAAAACAAAAAGCAAGGACTCAGTGGAGTTATCGAGACCGAAGTCACATTAAACCAGTGGCATATATACAGTGTGAGTTTTCATAAAGTGTACTATGAAAATGAGTGAAACTACACTGCGCACTTAAAAATATAAAACCTAAAAAATCCGCAGGTCCCGACGGCATACCGCCTTACATATTTAAGGATTGTAGAATGGTATTAGCGAAACCGTTACTATACATCTATAACCTATGTTTAAAAACGGCTGTATTTCCGGAAAGATGGAAGCTAACCCGTGTGGTCCCAGTCCCGAAAAAAGCTTCAGCTCTGAAAATAGAAGAATATAGACCGGTGGCAGTTCTCTCATCTCCAGCGAAGCTATTTGAATCCGTGATACACCGTCAAATATATGGGCAGATTAGCTCTCAGCTCACTAAAGCTCAGCATGGATTTAGACCTGCTAGAAGTACCACTACTAACCTTCTTAGCTACGTGTCTGATTTATTACCGGCTATGGATAGTGGAGTGCAGACCGATTACATATTGCTTAACAAATTAGCAGGTGTCGGTCTCACTCACATTCACTTAACTTTTTTGCTAGTTATATGAGAGATAGGCGACAGTATGTAGAGTACGCAGGATACGTATCGGAGCCATATTTAACGCTATCTGGAATAAGCCAGGGCAGTAATCTCGGTCCGTTGGAGTTCATCATAATGATTAATGATCTGCCAAATGTAATTCAAAATGCTAAGTGTTTGCTATTTGCAGATGATTTAAAGTTATACTTAGCTATTAAAGATAAAATAGATAGTGAAAAATTGCAAAGCGATATTAATAATGTCGTTGAGTGGAGTGAACAAAACCGTTTACAATTTAACACTTCAAAGTGTATGACAATTACATTTTCTCGAGCGCGTACTCCAGCTGTATATCAATATGATATAGAGGGTACTTCATTAAACCGCGTCACAGAAGTCACAGATCTAGGCGTTAAATTTAACACAGGGCTGACGTTTCGCAGTCATATTATAAAAATCTGTAAGAAGGCATACAGGAACTTGGGTTTTTTACTTCGAACAGCTAAAAACTTTACTGATATTGGAGCTATCAGCGCACTGTATAATGCACTAGTAAGGAGCCAATTAGAATGCAACGCAGTCATCTGGTGCCCACACGAAATTAAATATAATCTCATGTTGGAGCGCGTACAGAATAAATTTATCAGATATTTATATATGAGGCGATATGGAGTCTATCCGTTCTACCCGCTTATGTATCCAACACTATTCATTATAGGAATGGTAGGCTATAATGAGCTAAGTGTTAGAAGGGCGCTTACGTTAACTTCATACTTATTTAAAATACTCAGAGGAAACATCCATAACCTGGATATTCTTGAGTGGATAGGTCTGATCGTGCCCGACGGGTATATACATCGCCGACGAAGGCCTAAATTGTTACATCTGCCGAGGGCGCGTACAAACATACTGTTAAAAGCGCCTCTGACACGCGCGTTATGCACCCTTAGCCAAGTAGTGGATAGAATTGATCTGTTCTGTTGTACTCTGAATGAATTGACAAGGATAACACTGTTCGTTATTTGTTACGGGAATTAATTACTTTTTACTTCGTTTTTATTAGTTATAAGATTATGTTCAGCTGTATTATCGCATTAGGTTTATACCCTGTAATGATAAATACTGTGTTAGAAATAAATAAATAAATACATAAATCATTTTATCGCCAGGAAATAAAATAAAAAACACGTTTAACCACCTGGTTCAAAAGTTACAAGGCTTTCTTAGTACAAGGTCCATAACTACTAAAGAAAAATATAAATAGGTATAATTCGAAGAATATTATTTATTATTATTTTTCCTAGCGATAAAACGAGGTCATTTTACTTAGAATTTTAGGATTTTCATATGTGCACTTTATGAAACCTCACACTGTATAAATGAATGTAACTTAAGACAGGCATCTACTTGGTTATAAAGCTACTGAAAGATGTCTGAAATAAGATGTCACACTTGAAGTCATTCCCATTGCTCTCATTAGTGTCGAACTGTGAGTTTCATTTAATACTCTTATACTAGTTACATATCTTTAGATATGTTTAGTCGACCATAAATATATACTGACCTCCGATATTATCCAGGTAGTTTCTGGCGACATCGTCAAGCTGTAACACTTGTATGACCGGCGCTGTAGGCTTGTTCCTTGGCCTCCTCACCAGGCGTACCACCAATACTGACGATATCACGAATACCGCTACTAGGATAACCGCGCCCACGGATATACCCACGTCTTTTTCTAGTAGAACTGCAATTAATACATAATTTAAGACTATTTATTTGAAAACGCAGGAAACTAAGTTAGTTCTTGAAAGTTTACAATAGATTGTCATAGTTCGACGCATCTCAATAAAATTGATTTGGCATCTCCTCCAATGCTTCTATCGTTCGATTAGCGATGTGAACAATTGTATTCGAATAACATGCGAATCTATCGACAACAGTATACATACATTAGTGCGAGCGCTGCGTTCTTGACTATGCTAAATAGGTATTGTGTTGTGCATGGGTGTATCCGAATATCATTCTACAGCGAATAATGGCTGTGATTAGATTATCAACAAATTAAATGCGCTTTTGATAATGTATGATGACATGGTGATAAACATTTCAATAAGCTTAGCTGGACTTTCTGCTAATTTATGTCATTATCATTTAATTTTTTTTAAAAGGAATTCTAAAAGCGGTTCTCCCTCTCTCTTATCTTATAAACTCAAGCTCAAAGGTAAAGGATGGCACCCAATGACCTTTATTGCGATAAAATGAGGCAATTTAATATGTACCTATGTTTATTTTTGTTAGGATTCGGATTAAGTAATGTCATCATCATATAATATATATAAAGGTATGGCAAGGAATAATACAATTTAGGAGTTTTCCCTGTTTTTATTGATTTTAACTAATATTAATGTATCATTGCACTAGTTGACTAGTAACATTTTCGACAGTAGTAACATATGGATGACAAAATTGCCTATCAGCGCCATCTGTCAGTCAAATGGTGTGATATTTTCTCTTGAAGACGGGCAGAGAGCGTAGAACGTCTCCATTCCAATGATGTTTGCGTTGCGTACAGATGGCTAGTTTTACAACCGGTTCCTAGATGTCGTTGCTAATTGTCTTGTCGTTCCTAATACATAATTGTCCCGATTTCATATTTCCAAAGTTAGGTGCATATACTCGTAGTAGGCGATACTGTGAGTGGTACATATACATTAGATCGTTGAGTAGGAGTTATTGTTATGGTTTCAGGAGGGGGTTTACTTTCTTTGTCTGTTTACTATTTTTAGAGCAATACGTTTTGGTCTGGTTAATTGTTTATGTTAGTTCTTTGCTTTACGCCGTAAGTTCGACAGATTACATAAAACTTAGTGTCACAATATTTTTACGTTTTCAATGTAATTTAATCCAACGAAAGAAATATTAAATTCCAAGTGTAATTCCAAGTAGCTAATTATTACAACAAACTGTGTTTACAGTTTGGCGAGTTTGTAAACAATGTACCACATTTTAATTTTATTGATATAAATGCAAATTATTAAAAAAAAAAAATTTGACAGCAGACTGGAACAGCGTGAACTTTATTTTCGTACTTAGTATTGGCACAATTTTTGCGTGTAAGTAGTAGGCATTATATCTGTAAGAATGATATAGTAAATCTATAGATATCTGTATCGTTGTAACATTTATATTTTTAATTAAGCATTTTAAGCTGCGATGCAGTTTGCTACTATAAAGTTTGGTATGATCAACGAAGAGGCAAGCTTAGGTATCTAACAAGAACTCATTCACTTGACTCTAAACCCAGGTTTCTGAATTGAAAAAAGTCGCAAATCACAACTGAGTATACTCAAATATTTTTTACAGAATCGAATTTCGTTAAACCGCTATCATATAAACATTACGCGTATATGATGTTCAAATACCTATTCAAATTTTATTACAGTTTAAGGAAGCTCGATATAAAAACACAAATGTTTAAGCATGTAATACTTAAGTAGAGTTTGAGTCGTTTTCAACAAATAATTACAATTCAGAAATCAGGCATAGTCTTCAGACTATATCTAGTAGGAAACATGTAGGTAGGTACTTACAATGCCACCAGGGCGGGTCGGCCTCATGCAGCAGCGTGTCGGTGGGACGCAGCAGCAGCGGCGGCGAGCAGCCGTAGCGGTTGCAGGCGCGCGCGCCGGCCTCGTCCCCGCGCCGCACGCGCCCCAGCGCCGCGCGCACGGCCAGGCGCGCGCCGGCGGTGCCCCCGCCCCCCGCGCCCGCCGCGCCCCCCTCGCCCGGCGGCGCGCGCCCCGCGGCCGCCAGCGCGCGCCCCGTGCCGAAGCCCATGCTGGCACGCCGCTCCAGAACCAGTGATGAGTTGCTCTCTGACATACGCCACACGGATACTTCGTAGTAGGTGGCGTTTTCCACTGAAATGACATAGAATATTTCTTCTTTAAAAATCGACTCCCGCGCTTCTAATATCACGAAGTACTTGACAAATATTAATCAATGGATACAAAGAACACCCAAAACCAGATTTTGTAGAGATTTTTCAAAGATTATAATTATTATATTATGATGACAAAATGAAAATCATTAATAAAGGTCATTGGGCACCTTAGTATGGAAACCATACCCATGGCGGATACAAACGAAATATAGCAGAGTATATTGATAATTATGTCTCTGATTTACTATGGCATTAGTCACATTAATGTGAGCCACGGAAACCTCTAAACTTTCAAGTGTTGTAAACTTATATAGGAAAGATGAATAAGATGCTAATTCATTAAAATATTTTTTATTCAATTTGATCCAAATCAAGCATAAGATCATTTAAAAAGGCAGCTGGTGCGTCTGTTGCTTCCTGATGTCTGTCAACTGTGGAAAATCCTCACAGTCTGGATCCAATCCAAAAGCAAATAACCAGAGTCCATGAAACATGCTCATGTAGTCGATAAAACAATAGATAAAACAACAAAAACATACAGATCGTAACGATAGCTAACGAAGGACTGCGCGGAGGGTGGTACGTCAGTGCGCGAGCGCAACGAAACTTGTCCTAACTGTCTAATATGCGAAAGAGACAGCGTATACATACGCCTTTCAACATTGGCTCATCCGTGCACCATGCTGTATGGTATCGACATTCTTTTTATGCCTTTATAAGATGAAATAAAATTCTCTGAAAGCGTTTGTTTTTTCTGATCTGTTGAGCACGCAAGCTTTTTTGAAGCTAATTTAGCCTTACCCTCTAAATAACCGTGGAACTGGACTTCGCTCGATATGTCGACACCAAGAATTCCAATATCAGCTGAGGCAGTTATGGGGATGTTCTCAAAACGAGGAGATACGACCTACGGTAGCTTTTTTGCAGTGAACGCGCAAACTTGTGTCTTTGTGGGGTTAAAATCGGACCAAATTAAGTCTACCCCAATCCGAGACATTCTTCATAGAGGTTTCAATTTCGGACACAAGTTTGTTTCGGCTCTCGATGACGTTTTCTCGAGAGATATTAGCGCGGCCGGTATAAAGAGCATCGCTCGTGCTGTCGTCCGCATAACAATGAATGCTGCTAATTTGCAACATATAATTAGTATGGAGGAGGAACAGTGTAGGCGATAACACACAGCCTTGCACAGGAACTCCAGCATTTACAGACATGGAGTCAGAGCATTCACCGTCGACTACGACCTTAATGCTTCTGTCTGCTAAAAAGCTAGTAACCAATTCGTATAATCTCTCGGGAAGCCCATAGGAAGGCAGCTTGCGCTTTGTGCCAAACACGATCGAAGGCCTTTGCTATGTCCAAACTAACCGCCAAGGCGTCCCCCTTTGTCTCAATCACCTGAGCCCAACGATGTGACAGGTATAGTAGAAGATTACCAGCTGACCGATCCTTACGGAAGTCGTACTGCTGGTCACTAAGCAGCTGATGACCCTCCAGGTACCGTAAGAGCTGACGGTTGATGATTGATTCCATTATCTTCGAGAAAAGCGGGTTATGGCTATTAGTCTGTAGTTGAACGGGTTTGAGGTATCGGGTGGACCAATGCTGTCTTCCATGATCTCGTGACTACGCCAGAAGAGTTAGAGAGCCGAAATAGTCGCGTTAAGACCGGCGCCAACTCTAGAGCGCACATCTTCAACACAATCGGGGGGATTCCATCAGGCCCACTCGACTTATGGATATCAAGGGAAAAAAGTGCTAAGCGCAATGAGCGTTGGTGGAACCCGATATGCGGCATACAACCCTCACATCGCGGTATGGTAGGCGGTTCTTGTCCCCTGTCATCCAAAGTCGAGTTGGACGCAAAGAGTTTGCCCAGAAGATAGGCTTTCTCTTTTGCGTCGTGGGCCAGCGAATCATGTCCCATGTGAAGAGGTGGAAAGGATGGCTTGCAGAAATTTCCTTCGATAGCTTTGGCAAGAGACCAGAATGCACGAGTTCCTGAAGAAAGACGCTCAAGCCTTTCAACAATTCTACCGATGTGCTTCGACTGCGTCGTTGCAATGTCTCTTTTGAAGGACCTCCAGGCAAAGTTATACTCCTTTTTTAATGCGTCGTAAATCGTATTTAAATTACATGCCGTCACCGCATCAGCCCAGGCTTGATAAGCTTTCTGCTTCCTGCGAGAAGCGTTTTTGGAAGATGGACCAAATCAAGGCCGGAATTTGCCACCAATGGGGACCACAGAGGACGGAATGAAAAGCTTCATATCCTGTAGCACCACAAAAGCAAAAAAATCAGCAACAGCATTGGGATCATCCGGCGAGAAGCATACTTGTCTCCAAGGGTAGAACGCAAAGAAAGACCGCATCCCATTCCAATCTGCTGACTTGTAGTGCCATACACGGCGGCTACGTGCAGCACGCGATTGCGGCGAGCACATGAGAGGCACTGTACTTCGGACAAGGCAGTGATCTGAGGAACCAAGTGGGGCGCCAACAGATACATGGTAGCCATCCGGATGAGAAGTCAGCAGAAGGTCCAACAGTGAAGGATTTTGGCTCTCAACATCTGGAACCAGTATTGTCAGGCCATATACCAGGGCGAAGTCGTAAACAGATCTCCCCGCATGATCGGTCTTACTGGAACTGAGACAGTCGGCGTAATGGGCGTTAAAATCGCCAAGTAAAACGATCTCCGCTTCTACATAAAGTCTGAAGCCATTTGGATGTGCTCAATGAGTCGGTCAGTTTTGGTGTCACCGCTATGAGACCTATAGAGGCAAGCATAGACGCGGGGATGGTCGTCGCTGTCTACACGGAGCCATAAGTTGAAGAGGTCCCTACCTTCAAGATTGCTGAGGCAACCAGAGCTGATATCGTCTGTGAAATACACGCACACTCCGGCCCTAGACAAAAAGGAGTGTTGTAGTCAGTATCCAGGGTAGGTGAGGTAGGAAGTGTCTGCTGGAGACGATATCTGCGTTTCGGTCAAGAAGAGCAAGGCTGGCTTTGCTGTCTCGAGGTGGTGGTGAACAGCATTAAGGTTACTATGTAATTCCCTGATGTTGCAAAAGTCCACGGCCAGCGTGGCAGGGGTTGCCATTTCTACTCTTGCCCCGGGCATTATTAAGCGCAGTTTTGTCAACCCCAGAATACGAGGGGCGACCTGGGCGTCCACGCTCAGGTACGCCCAGAGAGGGATTCTGAAACGCTAGCGCAGTTGGTACCCTCCTGAGGTAGTATAAGGTAATTCAACTGCGTCATCATGGGTGGCGGGAAAGTTGGGCCTCCGGTACCCTCACTCACTCGACGAAACAGAACGCAAGCGCTATTTCACGTCGGTTTTCTCTAAGGTCGTGGTATCACTCCGGTCAAGCTGGCCCATATGTGCCAAAGCGTGGCTCTGCCACATATAAAGTTTATTTGACCCAGTAAACCCGTTTTTCTTTTTTATTCAGGAAAGTTCAGTAAACGGCAGTGGGACTGTTTATACAGGGTGATTTTGAAATCGTGTAATTCCTTTTAACCACGCATTCTACTGGTGATATAGAATAACCCTGACCATATTTTTATTTAATTAGATTTATTTTTTTTGAAAAATTATTATTCCGTTTTTTTCGTGAAATGGTGTCAGATAGTCATATGTTAACCAACCGAGGCAATTTTAATTTTTTACTAATTAAAATAAAAATACATATTAATAATTAATGTCGTAAATAATAACGGGCGGTCCTTTTTATTGCCCCTTATTATTTACGACATCAGTTATTGTTATGTTATTATTTTTAAATTAGTAAAATATTAAGATTGTGTCAGGTGGTTAAAATATGACTATTTGAAATCATTTCATGAAAAAAATCTGTACTCTAATTTTGCCGAAACCATTATTCTAATTAAGAAAAATATGGTCAGGGTTATTCTATATCACCAGTAGAATGCATGGTTAAAGGGAATTATACGATTTCAAAATCACCCTGTATACATGACTGTATCAATATATTAAAATGTAAAAATAAAAAAGAAAATACATTTGCTAAAAACTATTAGGCCGCTGTCAAACAGCTGACGTGAACGGGGCGGGGGCGGAGCGGTTGCGGGGCGGAAACGAGGATAGCGACTCAAAGATATTTTCTACAATATCTTTGGATCGTCTGACCAGCCATGTATTTTTTATTTTTTAATAAGTAAATTTTATTCGGCTAAAAGGAGTATAATGGCGGACTTAAATCAACTTTAAATTAAATCATAATATCTAACAATAACTTAATGCCTTAAGTAATTAGTTTACAACCAAGATAATAGTCACAGTTATGGCAAGAAAGGATACTTTAACATCTTTACATTATTATAAGCTACTTGCAAGAACTTGGTTAGACCTGTGTTGAAATAGTACACTAAACTATATATACAGACGACGACCCCGCTCCAGCCACGCTTGCGCCTCGCTCCTGTCGCCTGTTTGAAGGCAGCTTCAGTATACATTTTGGCTTTATACAAAATATAGGTCATATCAACAGCACGATATCTTATTAAATAATATACGGAAACATGGGAAATTCCTCCTTCATTTTACTTGTGGTTACTTTGTAAAACCATGGCCTTGCCCTCTGCAAACAAGGTTCAAAGGAGAAAATGAAGGCTTGCCTAATTTTAGACAGGTAATTAAATTCGACGTTTGTTTATACTGAATGCCTCTGTGGCATAGCGGTAGTGAATGCCAGTGCAGAGCTTAAATTCTCGGTTCAATGCCCGGTATGAGCAGTATTATTGAGTTGAGAAGTCTGAATCTGTGCTCTGACGGAGCAATAAGACTGACTTTTTGTAAAAAGTTTTTTTGAGCCGTTCTTTGCGCTAGCTTTAAGATCCTGTTTTGCGAAAAACCTTTTTTTATCTTGCTAACATAAACATAATTATGGTCAATGGAAAAGAAATGAAAGTAGAATATCTTTAAAGCTTTTGGTACATACCTGGTTTACATCGCATGTGGAACTCCCCAAACTCGTAAGCAATATCGCACTGGTGTGGCTGCGGCGGCCTGAGGTGTTCGAAGCTGAATATCCTGTCACATTGTTCTTCTTGCGACGCCACACCATTGCTGGCTTCGCAGGAAGCCCTCAAGGTCTCTGCTAGGGGCCCCGTGATCTGGTCCAGGGGTAATACTGGCGAGCCCGTAGTTAGGTGCTGGACTTCAAAGTTGGCTGGTTGAAGGTGCCAGAAGTAGGTGTCTGGTGCTGGCAATGCTTTGACCTTGCATTGGATGGACTCTTTGACCAATCTGATACCTACGCCTGTGCATTCCGGTGGGTCTGTAATAATGTATTAGAATGGTTTTAATTGACATCAAGACTTTTTTTATTGTAGACTGTTGGTTGTGGAATATCGACTGAGAAAAGTATTGCTGCACTGTCGTTGCAAGGACACGGACCTAATTGACCTGGTGACAGCAAAGCTTCAGGTTAAGCAACTATGCCAGTTCTATTACGTCAGAACGTAAGGTTATCCAGCCGCAATCAACCATCAATAAATATTTTAGCAGATTTATTTATTTATTCACTTCACATCGTGGCAGGATTTTTATAGTACTACTAAGGCGAAAGATAAGCGGAGTACTTAATGGTATAGATGGCACTCATGGAATGCAAACTTCAAAAAAGGAGTCGCTGTGCCGTCTGTTCATGGGACATTACTGGCTGCTTCTCTATACGGAGCCTGGCAATATTTCCAGGATAAGAACATAATACAAGGTTGTTAGGCAACGATCTTCTAAATGTGGAGGATTTTATTCAGTCAGGCTTACGCGAGGAGTTATTTGTTTTACGTGTAGATATGACACCAAATACTTACAAAAAACAGTAATACTGATGTTGTCGGAGCGCGTCTCGCCGATGGCGTTGCCGGCGGCGCACGAGTAGCGCCCCGCGTGCGCGCGCGTCGCCTCCTCCACGAACAGCTGCTGCGATGACGTCATCTCACCCCATATACTGCCTGGCCTTATTTCTATATCCTGCAATATATTGAATAATACAATCACTTCCGCGTAATAATTCTTGGCAATAATGTCAATTGGTGGCATTGAAAAACTATTATGTCCGGGCGCCGGCGGACCAGACACAATAATTTTAAAATAAATTAATTGAAAAACAATTGCGGTGGGCCGCTGCAGTTTAATACGTCAATGGTAGATCGGTGTATATAGGTGTACATTAATAAACCTGCACTACTGTACAGTTCAGTTTGAAAACACTTAAGTTGTGGTATCACAATTTTTATGAGACTGCATAATATGACGTTTGGGTGTAAGATACAGCCAAATAAATCAAATAAATCAAGTAGTCCAGTACACTGAGATTAAATAAGTAGCATGAGTTGACAATTTTAAGACCTATGCTGATAAGTGTGTTAATCAGGTAAATGAAGAACATGAAATGTATTTATTGAAATTATTATGAAATGTATTTTGTATCAGTGGCACTTGTGTCTGTGCAACTAACACACTAACAAATATTTGTACTAAGAAAAATGTAGTTCCCGAATTTGCCACCTTACTTCACAGCCCTCTTTGTTATGAAGGATTTGCATTCAGGCTATTATAATACTTGAAGTACGTAACTTACATTAAAATACCACATAAACTTCTCGACGGGTGGGTTGGCTCTGACGTCACACTCCAGTTGTAGAGAGTCAAGCTCCACAACATCGTTAGCGTTGCCATCTCCCAACTTTAAAACATCCACCATTGGACTATCTGAGGTAAACAAACAATTAAATTATTTAATTAATAAGGTAACTTAAAAGCAGCGATATCTTACTGGGAGACAGTTGGACGGAGTTCGATCCCACGCACCTCTGACTTTTTGAATCACTTGCTTTAACGGTAAAGGAAAACATCGTGAGGCAACCTGCATGTTAAAGTGTTCTACATAATGGTCTCAAAGATATGTCAAGTCTGCCAACTGCACTGGGCCAGCGAGGTGGACTATGGCCTAACTCTTCACATGAAAAAGAGGTCCGCACCAAGCAGTGGAACTGTTCATATACAGGGCTGTTATTATTAAGGTAAGTTCTATACTAGACTAGCCCTGTGTCTCGGTGAACATAATTAATATATAATTTAAGTACACCTAGACTGGTTAAGACATCTTCCTATAAGCTCAAAGCTCATGCTTTGTCAAACGACACAAGACCATTAAATTAATAACCTTTGAGATTACTGATACGGTAAATACCCATGCATATATAACCGAAAAAGTGTAGCCAGATGTGAATTGCATTCACGTTTCGTCAGATATTTTGTTAAATGTCGTGATAGTAGCAAAGCCTATGCTGAGATTGAGATTTTCTTACAGAAAAATCCAAAAACACTTTGTTCGAACTAGAAATCTAGCCGGGGATCTCCAGATTACACGCCGCTGTCTCTTCAGACAGCGCCGTGTGTTTCAAATATCTCGTGTTTTTATGGTCACAGGACTTTTCCTCCAAACATAAAGACACGAGATATTTGAAATTGTGTTACAGAAATCTTTCGAGAACTTACAAGTAACATTAAGTGTGAACACGTCTGCCTTGGAGCCCCTGTTGGGCGCCATGACAGGGTTAGTCGCCACGCACGCCAGTGTCGCTCCGTTGTCGCCCACCGCGGGGCTCAGCTCCAGGAACGATACTGCCGTCAGGGATGAGTTGTACCATGACTGTAAACATAAAATCACATTTTTCATTTTTCTTCTTTTTAATAAAGACAATGCCCGCACTAGGAAGGAATCCTTTTTTGCGAGGAACTTTACAAACATTTAAACGATGGACACAAAGAACACGACAACTCTCGCTCTCACAACAACTTTTTGTCAATCACACATATATTTGTTTCGTGTAGAGATAGAAACTACAACACTCGGCGCGGCGGCAGTGGCGAGGCTGGCACTATACGCCATCTGACTATTTATTTTATAAAATACAACATGGTAAACAAGCATAAGATGCGCGGGACTAAACTATAAACCCTGTAACGCGCTGTGTCATTCTCGCGGATGCAATGATAATGCTTTAAGATATGGTAGTAAAACTCCTGAGGATTACTGGTTACCGTAGTCTGTGATCTATAAAGTATACCAAGGTTGTCACTGCGGGTTGCCGAACCTGGGTAAAAGGAATGAAAGATATGTCATAGGAAAGGATTGGGCAAGCAACCTCAAAAACCTTCACTTATCTGATGAATTGCAGTAAAAGAGCTATTTTACACTGACGGACTCATGAACTGCATTAATGTTCAAGACGCCTTTGTAATAAGCATTTTAGCCAAGTATTCAAACTTTTTATACAAATTTAAATTGAAACCTTTAGTTTGGTTCGTTAATTTCATAATAGCGTAGAAGTTAAGTGAATGTTTGTATACTGCGAATAGCGATAAATGTAACAAAAAATGGTTTTGGTTAATTTATTGAAAATTGGTTTTACAATAAAAAAAGTTGAAACACAGGTTTTTCTTTTAATGTATTGCCTTCACGTGCCCTTATTACAGATTCTAATCGGTTCCGCATAGATCTGATTAGGGTTATTAACGGTCTTGCGGCATATTATTCCATTCTTGTGAAATCACTGTTCTTAGTGCTGCCACTGTTGTGGGCACAGGATTTCTCGCATATACAACTTTTTTAAACTATCTCAAACATGCTCAATGGGATTAAGATCCAGGCTACGTGCAGACCAATTCATGGTACGTATCCCAACCTCTTCGCAATATTGTAGAATTTGTGCAGCGGCGTGGAGTCGGGCATTATCTTGCATTAGAGTAAAATTTTCACCTATTAATCCCATGTAAGGTACCACGTAAGCTTCTAAAATCCATGTCCTACACTCATCGGTGAACAATATGGAGGCCCATTGCTCTTCAATCCAATTAAGATGTTCACGCGCAAATCTTAAACCAGCTTGTCTGTGAGCTGCAGACAGCTGTGGACTATTTGCTGGTCTAAAAGGGGTGATTGCCGCTTCCTTAAGCCTCCTTCTTATTGTTCGTGCACTCACGTTTACTCTACGCACTTCATTCAGCTCTGTTTTGATGTTTACTGACGTGAGGAAACGATTTCGTAGGCAAGTTGAAACAATCAATCGGTCGTCACGACGAGTGGTTGCTCGAGTTCTGCCGGTATCGGGTCTCCTTTTGTAAGAACCTTTCTCTACAAACCTTCGGTATACTCTAGAAACCGTAGACTGGTTTAAATTTAAATTTTTAGCAATCGTTCGTTGATCCAAGTCTTCCCGCACCAATGCCGCAATTTGAGCGGCTTTTTCGGACAAAGTATCCATATTTAGGGTTATGAAACTTTTATTGAGTTTAAAAGATAATAATCAATACTATTGGTGACAATAAATTAAATCGCAAATAAAAAAAAAGAGGAATTAATTTCAAACTTTACTCTAATAACACACGAATTTGAGACTATGCATAAATTTTATTTTCCCGGCTATAATTCTATCTTTCAAAGCAGTTCTATTTTTAAATTTTGTTTATTTTATGATTAATAGACAGCCTCGACATTTTCATTTAGTTTAATCTAAACAGTTTGCATACTTATCAAAAATAATAATTCGAAAGTAATAGAGAACCAGAACTTTAATGCAGTTTATGAGTCCGTGAGTATAGTTGCCTATAAGATGCTAACCACCATCTTTCTCAGATTGGGCGGCTCATTTGTACTGTTATCAAACATTGGCAATGCGCTAATTTCTTTCGGCAACCCGACAGAACTTAATTCAATAAGAATATTATAAATATTCAAACACATCTTCATCTGTACTAATCTTAACTCTGATCCTAATATATTTTTTTTAACAATGAAGATTATTATTATTATGTTACTGAACCGATATAAATAACTGTTTTACTATTAGAAATCCACTTTATCCAAAAGTAACATAGGTTATATGACATCACGCTACGACGCACGAGAGTGGAGCAATAATCATAAATGTGGGTAAAACCACAAGGGACTAGCTATTAAATAAAAACAGACTTTATTATTGACTTGGAAACATTTTGCTGCTATCTGATTGGACATAATTAATGTAGGGCTGTTATTTGACAATAAATATGGCCAATTTTCCGTCTGACTTATTTAAATATAAAGCTTATAATAAATTAATCAAATAAAAGCGGTACAATGACCTAAGCTATCAAGATTTTAGATAACACAAAAGCTTCATTTCCTAATTGGACAGCCTAGAATGCAAACAAAGGTGACAGGTCCGCGACAGGTATTTATTGCCTAAGGTCGTTTCCTAATACCTGGTGAGTGAATATTTTCCTTGTGTAAATAATTCATAATTCTTAAGACGCGCGAGCGTGAAATTGAATCTCGAGTCGCTCTATAAGGATTCAATTTTTGAACTTGTCTGTATGCTGTCGTCAGTATTCGTATATAATATATGATCAGTCATATGTTCGTATATATGACTGATCCTCGTCTTTCCAATAGTGACGACCAAGTCTTGGGATGGCAGAAGAATGACCATGTCATATTTCAAGGTTTATAGGTCAAAGAGAGAAAGAGAGAACATTCTCACAGAATCGGACGATATCGGATCTTTTAAGATGTAAAGCAAAAGCAAAACGCTTATAAATGTTTTTTTTTTTTTTTTTTTAATTACAATCCCATTGTCGTCAAATTAGAGCAAAACGATCACAGTTAAAAAATATTATAAATACGCACATAGTTTTACGTCTATATCCTCGAGAAGGTAGGCAAGCATTACCCACATTCTGCCAACCATGCTACGTGGTGCTACTGACAATTTATCGACAGAAAAACGCAATAACACTGCTAGTCCGGAAATTACACTTAAGCCCTCATGCACAACAATATTACCGCTGTATGATCCAGTTACCTTACTAAAATATTACCGATAAATTAGTTGTAGTCCCAGTAGTTGCAATACACCCCGTATTGCAACTATTGGGGCGGAAAACAACACAATTAAATACGCGCGAATTTGATCAAATGACGTAGCTCAGTACTGGCGACCTTAAAATTTGACATTAAAACCAAATAATGCCATATTAATTTTTACTATAGACAATGTCAAATTTTAACCTATATTTGAGCGAGCGAAGTCGCGGGCAATAACTAGTATAATATAAATGCAAGTATTTTATTAATCAAAACTTTTTGGGCTTATATGAAAGTAGGTACCGTCATTGTTACGCGAAGGTTTCTGTATTTATAAAGAGGACGTAAATGGCATATCGATCATACTAAAGCTACTAGCAGGCCCTTGTTTAACCATGAACAAGGGCTAAACTTAACCCTTCGAACGTCAATGACAGATATATCCGTCTGACATAGTTCCAATATTTGACAGGAAGAGAATATTTTATTTCTGTCTCGTTGGCACATTGCTGTACGTACAAATATAAACTACATTGCAATAAAGCTAACAGATGATAAAAATAAATAGGCGAGTTCGAAAGGTGCTCTTAATGCTACAATAACGAAGTGTTGCAGCGTGTTGTTGCAGGTCTTCGGACAAGCCACGGCGCTATTGACGTAAATATCCTTCTTCAATGTTCAAGATACAATAAAACAACATTTAATTTAGAAGACATATGCATGATTATTGTTGCTGTGTTATATACTGACAACAGACTCTCCGACGGGTCTGACACCGGCCTAAGATTATCGGTTATGATAATCGAATCTATTGATAGCTTGGGAAACTGAGTGATTATCGATTGCTAGGCGCGTACCGATATGATTGACATCAGGTAATTAGTGTGCTTTTAGATAATTGATTTTCTCGCATTTCGCTTCCGTCAGTGGGGCTTTTTGTAATACTCATTATAAGCCTATTGTTGCGTCAGCTAAATGTTAATTACTTGCTAATTATTAGAAAATGATGTTTGTTTTCCATTCATTTGTTTTGTTGCGTTAAGCATTTTTTTCATTAACTTTTCTTTACATAAGTAGCACTTTACTAAAAAATACTTTGTCGTGGCAGACATTAACGACATTAAAAAACAGACACAAAGGATATCCAGACTCGTAACGACTATATATGCATCACAAAATGTTTATCCCGTATTTCTTAGCCCTCTTTATTTAACTCACTACATAATCTGTGCAGTCGAAATGTAAACATTAATTGTATTTTAGTTCACATTTGGCGAGACCAACCAAAAATACCACCAGGGACCAAAATTTGTGGCGCAATAACAGTAGCTATTAAAACTACTAACGCCATCTGTGAAGTCAAATTTTTTTTGTAAATCCTTTAAGAGGTAGGCAGAGGTGTCTGTGATTATGTCTTTTTTCACATCATAGACGAAATATGGGTAAGTAATATTACACACGTATTTGGCCAGCTTTGGTTATAAGTGGTACGTAATAGGGGCCAATCTTATAGCTTTTCAATGACCAAATTCAGATTTCAGAGTTGATGCATACGCTTGAAAATGTTCTAACACGAAAATTTAATAACAGTTAGTCTAACACGGAATCGAAACGGGCGTCTAACAGGAATTTTAATTAGGTTTTGCTATATAAGTTTTCCTTGCTTCAACAAGATCAAATTCACATTTGATATCCAAATATCTACACGGTTTTGCGTGTTCAAAGAGGGAAGAACATTTGCCAAAGTTTCGAAATATGATGTTTTCGTGTGGTGTGTATTACCTATATTTTACTAAACATAATATTCTATACATAAATAGGCAAGCCATAGCAGTTCAGTACTGTTTCCTCCTCTATTTGTCAAAGGATTTTCTTTATTTTATTTTTGTTTATTAGGTAGCTAGTGCCACCAATATTATTTTTCGGTAACAGTTAGCTTTTTATATAAGTTGTCCTCAGATTTTCATTGATGCCTATGATCGAAACTCGTATCATTATTTGCAAGTTGTATATTAATCGAATCAAACTTTTAAAATCTTTAATATTATCTAGGTGATACGAGTATCTTATATCTTTGTTAAATTTGTGGCGATTGTTAAACTATAGCAGTTTACTTGTAAGTTATAATTTAAAATGAATATATAGTAAAAATGTACCTGATTACTGTGATGCGTGAGGTGCTTATGGTCCAGCCACCATGACAGTTCCGGCTGCGGGTAGGAGCCACGCGCTGTACACTGCGCAAGCGCAACCGAACCGGCGCGTAGAGCATCTCCTATCGTACCGCGGACCCAGTGGATAGATACGTTGTAAGCTGGCACTGCAAAAAAAGTTCATGAAGATCTGGATTTTTTTATACCACCATTGATATTATACTAGTACTATATATAAAATGCTAACTAGACATTGCATGCTAACAAAGGCCTATAAGGCTCTTGGTT
This sequence comes from Catocala nupta, assembly GCA_963675205.1. Lineage (NCBI taxonomy): Eukaryota > Metazoa > Arthropoda > Insecta > Lepidoptera > Erebidae > Catocala > Catocala nupta. The sequence continues at coordinate 21,756,530 of OY776087.1, forward strand.
TTATTATGCGGCCATCTGTTTATTTTAAGCATGCTATAACCTGGAAAATTCTCTATTGCACTTTTTCAGATGCATATTGGAATACGCATCACAGATATGGAATCCGCGTTACAGTGCCTACGTTGAGAATGGAGAGAATTCAAATAAAATTTATTAAATACATGTGTTATTGTGTACGTAATTCCATTTAAAACAATTCAATATCTAAACATTTGTAAGAAGTTTCACCTGCAGACCCTTTCTGATAGAGATCCCGAATTATTTAACAAATTCAATCTCCATGCGCCACCCAAGTTATTAAGATCTTCAAAATCTTTGTATGTGCCTAGATCTTCTTCTAACAGTCAGCAAAACTCTTTCTTTAATCGAGCGAGCAATAGCTTTAACTCAACTGCTAAAGATCTAAATTTGGATTTATTCTGCACTAGTATTCCACTCGCGAGACGACGAATGATTGAAGAGTTATTTGTTAAACTGTTATATTGCTAGCTGAGCTGTATTGTATTGTATGTAATTGTGTAAATGTAATTGCAATTCTCTTAGAAAATATGTGTAATTTTTTATGTAATGTTAAACGTGACGACCTGTAATTGGCTATCGAATACTTATTCAAATATATTGTCAAACTAAGATAAACTGTTGGACCTCCATAAAAAATAAATAAATGCACGGATAGCGTTGCGCCAAATCCCACATGGGGCATCATTTGTGTGATCAACAAATGATAATTCTAAGACTGCGTGTACTTTGTGTCAGTTAATTGTAAATTTGTGAAGTCCCCCGGAACACAGGACATGACTTTTAATGCGGGAGTTTTAATTTTACACTGAATAAAAAGAAAAGCCTTTTCATTTTATGTCTTTGTTAAAAAGTATTTATTTTGTTTGTATTTTCTTCTTAACAGTGACAAATTTCACCGTCTATTGAGCATATTTTATGCTCCGTAATAAAACTCAATAACAGTTTACCCGATTCGAGAATTGAAGCTGAGACATCACAATGGGTCGCTAATAAGCGTTAGCTCACGCTACAGGACAATGAAAAAGAATAAGCAATTCTTTTCGAATTATTCTATTAAAAAAATACCTATATGGTTAGATGTCGCTCGAATCAACAAAGGCTAATCGTAAACGAAGTCTAGAAAAATTGTAATAGGGGCAATGAACTGTCTGTAAATCGATATGTCGGTTATCGATTCCCAGTCAAATAAAATATGAGAATGCCAACAGACGATAGCTACTGTATCAATAAAGAGATACTTAGTACATAGCTGGCTGTTCAATGATGTCCCGTTTTGTTTACCTATCTTTTTTATAAAGACTATTACTGATATACTGTAAAGTAAACAAAATTAATGCCTAATGGTAAGCTGTTACAATAGCCTAAGGGCATTTTAACACTATCAATACTCAATCATTGCCATCCTTATAAAAAACTTCTACTCGAAATTTTTTGGCATGCTGTATGTATTAGTAAGCTTAAATGCTTGATTATATAGGCATATATATAACACCCATATCTCCAAAAGGATATGCAGAGGAGATGTACTTCACCCACATTTCTAAAACTATGGTGGTTTTGGGTCTCATTGAATAATAATAATATTCTACCACATACACACAACACCATCTAGCCCAAACTAAGCAGAGCTTGTACTATGGGTACCAGACAATGTATAAACATACACATATACTTTGTTTTTGTAAATACATACATATTATACATAGAAATGCCCAGACCAAAAGAAACATCCATGTTCATGCACACAAATGTTTGATTTGTGCGGGAATTGAACCCGCGGCCTCAGGCGTGGCAGTCGGTTACACTAACCACTATGCCACAGGGGCCGGCAAGGTATGAGAGGCGAAAGTTTGCTCAGCTCCGCTCCGCTCCACTTGCACTGTTTTCTCTGATACGGAGTGGAGATATCGAGCACTGTTATTGGCCAGTTCACGTTCCGCTCCACTCCACTCTGCCCAACTCCGCATCAGTGGAAACGCACCCTTAAGCGTGATTGATGATTTCAGAAAAGCATAAAATCATAAAAATAGATTACAGACCCTAGGCATTCAACTGCTGGGATTGCCTGATTGAATTAAAAACAAATCAAATTACTTAACATGGGTATGATATTGACATGCCATTATTAGCCTTTCAGAAACCAATGTTGATTAACATACATCATCATGTTTGTTACGATTTCACGCGTTAACTACTCGACTGATCACCATACAATTTTGCATACACGTTGTCAGGGATACCGAAAAGCACATATGTTACATTTCATCCAGAAAACAGTATTGTTCTCGAGGGATATAAAATTGACATAATCTTAATTTTAACGAGCGAAGCCGCGGGCAAATTCTAGTTAATAATATTAGTAGGATTGCCTACAAATGACGTGACGAGAGCACGTGTGAAGCTTGACACTCGTCGCTGTCGTGAGCTACGGCCATTCAGTGTCCGAACGTGTACATGTAGCTAATAAAACTGTACTTAACCGGCTGTTATCCACAGTTTCATGACCTTCCACGTAATTACATTACCCATTTTATCTCCGGACTGTCTTGCTATTGTAAGATTATAGTATCAGGCGCGGATCTAAAGTTAAAGCTTAAAGGAGATGGTTTGTAGGAAGTTAGTTTTTGGAGATTTTGAGTAAGTATCATATTTTTCTTAAGAATACTACTATACTAATACTAGTCGCTTTCATATACGAAATATGGAATATAAGGTACCTAAGGGACAGAAAGTACAATTAAACTTGGAATAACTATTTGTGTATCACACAAATTATTGTAACAGACTCGGCGCTTAGTCAATGGGTAATGATTGAGTTAATGGCTCAAAGGACAAAGTAATGCGATTTTTTTTCGTTCCTAAATATAATTTCCACGCTAGAAATAATTTCTATGTCGCGGGTAGTTTTACAAACATTCAAACAACGGACATAAAGACCACCCAGACTCGGAACAAATAATTGTAGATCACACAGCTTTTTGTCTTTCTTGGGGTGACTAACCCAATTCCGTGGCAGCGCCGAGGCGATCACTTAACCACTCTGCATCTATGCGGTCATGTTTCTATAGTGTGTATAATAAACCCTGTCCGATCCATTAAGGTCTTGTTTCTCTCTTAGCAAACATGCTAAGTAAAATTATAAAAAAATTCTAATGTCATCGTAAAACGTCTTCATAATATAATAATTTTTCTAAGGCGTAGGTAGATAGGCGCGGCGTAGCGCGGCACGGCATCGGTGAACCTTTATGAACTTTAGTGATACCTAGTATTATGATTGTCGGTGTTGCCATGGGTAATCTATTACATATTATTTTAAATAAATTAAATTTACTGGGGTAATATTTTGATCCATTTTTAATAGGATGTCACTTACGTACTCATAATAAGCTACTGTATAACACCTTTAAGGATCGGATAGGGTTTATTATACACACTGTATAATGTATTAGACAATAAAAATCCACTTACGATACAGCTCAATTTCCAGCGACGCGACTACAGGTGGCGCTAGGTGTGTGTTGGATGCCCTACAAGAGAGGGCAGCAGCGTTGTCTCTGGTGAGAGGTAGATAGAGTTCGTTTTCCCTCACTGTCGGGATATCGCTGTCCCCATCTGACGCATCCACTAGAGTATCGCCGGAGTACCAGCTGATGCGGGGTGGGGGACGACCTAGAAATAAAAAGGATAAATAAACATCACCATGACTGCTTCCTTAGCCTACTGGATAAGTTGGTGCTTACGTTGGGTTTGCGGCTTATATAGAGGTCTCAGATTCGAAGACAAACTCTTGCAAAGCATTAATGGGCTTTTTTTGTGGTTTGAATTTTTCAGAAGTAACACAAGTTTTAGAACTGTGCCCGAGCAACCGGCTATATATGTAGGTATATTATTCGATAATTACAAGTCATTAGGCTTCACCTGTCATGTCTTGGAATGACAGACTTAATTAAAACCTATTGTGTCTGGGCGCCGTTGTGCCACTGCGACTCAATAAGTTAAGGAAGTATATATAGTCCTTCTCATCGATTTTGATGACAGCGACCTCAGAAATGATATATCTTTTCATTTATGAGCCCTAATAAGACTGACGAGTAGCGGTAGCTTAGTGAGAGACCGGTGGACTGCCACGCAGAGGTCTCGAGTCTGATCCCAAGGCGCGCATCTCTGACTTTTCAAAGCTATGTGCGTATTAAAAATAGTTAATTATCGGTTGCTTTAACGGTGAAAGAAACCATAGTGAGGAAACCTGAATGTCAGACAGTTGTCTATAATAGTCTCGAAGATATTTAAAGTCTGCCAACCCGCACTGGACCAACGTAGTGGACTATTACTTAATCATTCTGTCACTGAGAAGAGGCCTGTGCTCAGCAGTGAGACAGTTTATTGAAAGGATCAGTGCTATATATGAAGGTATATTATTCGATAATTGCAATTACGCAAAGGTCATTTGCGTAGTCATTAGGCTTCACATGTCAAGCCTTGAAATGCCAGACATCATTAATAACCTATAGTGTCTGGACGCCATTCTGCCGCTGCGACTCAATGAATTAAGGGTATATATATATAATTATATGTTATATATATATATACATATATATATATATATATATATATATATATATAGTCCTCCTCATCGATTTTGATGACAGCGATCTCAGAAATGATATATCTTTTCTTTTATGAGCCCTAATATGGCTTGCTAGATCGAACTTGGGCTTAGATGCTCTACTACACGTTTGGCAGTAAAATTGGCCTGCGGAGTTGTATGTATAGAAGTAGGGTAATTTAGGACTTTCTTTAAATTGAGTTAGTTAGTTGGGCATGTATTATCCGCACTTAGCCCCACAATTGGGCCATTGTGCGTAAGTGACTGACGCAAAAAGTTGTTCTGTTACTCATACCACCTCAGCTCCGTCCAGAATTATAGCAGGGGACCGGTGATGCGCAATACTTTCTTCATCGTTTCTAGATTGTTTAGTAGTTTCACCCGTTGGTTGCTCACGCTTTTACAATGTAGAAGCAGGTGAGGCGGTGTCTCCTTGGTCTCCATGCAGCCTCTACATAAGAGGCTGTCAGTGATGTCGTTGTTGAATAGGTGTTTGTTGAGTGAGCAGTGGCCTATTATTATACCTACTACGCGGCGTAGGTTTTTCTAGTGGATCGTAGCAGTTTGCGCGATAGATGACAGATTTATTTGGCTTAGATGGTTTTACTAAAACGTTTAAGGGTCTAAATCATTTGTGAAGTGCTTACCTCCTATAACCAAACAGCGCAGCACTAAGGTGTCTCCGTCGTGGTAGGGACCTACTCTGCCTACCACCTTGTTGCTCATCTCGTCCATGAAGAACGGCGGGCTGGGTAACACTGAAATAATACATTAACATTTAAACTTAAAGAGTAATTATTTTCTAACATCGGTCTCTTTTAAGAGGCCTATAGAAAACATTGGGTGTCTGCAATATTGCAACTTTTTGATGTCGTAGAGTTCTGTAATAAATACATTTATTTCGTAGATTTTTTATAATTAACTCCTGTACTAGGCATAAATCAAACAACGAATACAATGAACACTAAGATATGGCACAATTTTCTGTGCCGTGTGGGGATCGTGCCCGCAATATTGTGGAGTAATCACTCAACCACTATTCGGGCAGTCACCGTTATTTGTGCAGTCAATAATATTATATTATTATTGTATTTAGTGAAATATAATAGTTCTATTAACATTATTGTGACATAGTTTTAAATTATTTTTTTATTGCAAGAAGCAAGCTTTTTTGACTAAGAGCTAAGACAAGCTCTTGGTCAAAAGAGAACCGAAACGAATTCTCGAATTATAGTAACACTAGATATTCCCGCGTTTATCGTTACTGCGTCGCCCCCTTAGGTCATATCGTGATGGTATATAGCCTATAGCCTTCCTCGATAAATAGGCTATCCAACACTAAAATAATTTTTCAATTCGAACCAGTAGTTCCTGAGATTACCGCGTTCAACCAAACAAGCAAACAAAACTCTTCAGCTTTATAATATTAGTATAGAAGAAAACATAGAGACCGGCAGAAATTAAAAACAGGATATTTATTATTTTACAGCTCGCAAATAACCGTTAGAGTTTGATAATAATAATAATATTCTATCACATACACACAACACCATCTAGCCCAAACTAACCAGAGCTTGTACTATGGGTACTATACAATGGATAAACATACATATATATACTTTTATGATTGTAAATACATACATATTATACATAAAAACACCCAGACCAAGGTATTACCTGGATATTACACTTTAGTTTTATATATATGCTATGCATAAATACATATAAACGTGGATGCAGGCAGTACGCTTGGTAATAGGTTATCGTCGAGTTTACGTCAAGCATCGCCGATATACGAGAAACGTTTGCTATCAAAAACTGCAATCCGTAGGATGCTACAAACTTAGGTTTTGTAGCATATTCAAACAACTCAAATAATAATAGGCTATTGATCAATCATTCCATCTCGCTAGCTGGCGAGTCATCGTCTGCTATGCCGACTTAGTACTGGGACAGTTTATCTGGCAGGCAAGGTTCTTTATCAATAGTCCATTATACTATATCAGACTGTCAAACACCCAATCCTACAGACCCGAAAGATTTATTAGATTCCATATATAAAAGTAGACTTCTAAACCTGCCGCGGCTAGTATCTCGGTAGGTCTTCGTACTTTAGATCTAGGTCTACGTGTAAGTCTCCCAGAGGGCCGAGTATTATTTACCTAACTTTCTAAGGAAAACCCGCAAAGCAGAAACAGAACAATAAATTAAATTCCCGAGAAAATTAAATAGAATGGACAGAGTGAGTTGGCTCCATTTCTAAGTTTACAAACACGCTATGCGAAAAATATAGGTATATATTTTATAATATGAAAGGAATATTAAGAACTCTGACATAAAAATAATATTTTATGTATGCGACTTAATATTATGTTGATAAATATTTGCAAAAATTAAATTGTTCTATCATGCAAAAAAAGGATCTGTCTCATTCTTTATTCAGAATATAGTATTAGAGATAATTTTCAATATTCAGCTATTAATCTCGCTGAATATTTTATAAAGGCCTTTAAATAATATTATCGTACAATTTTGTTAGTACTAAATGTGAAAAATATTTGAATATTTAACTGAAATTCTATTTTATTGTTGTTACCCAGCGAGATAACGCAGGTGAGAAACTGAATATTGGTTATATTCTATTTTTATTTAAACGATGCTTTTAGATTACCATAGAAGTATTTTGCAAGCGTATACTTCGCTTGTTTCACTTGTGTTATATTATGCTTCTACTAGAGAAAACTTGTAATTGGCTTACTAATACTATTCTAATGTTATTAGTATTACACATATACACAATAGCTGTAAGTTTACCAAAACCTAAATATGTAACTATTCAACGATAATGGAATAAGTATTACGGCACCTTCAGCTAATACACATAGTAAAATATTGGCAAAGAAAATTAAATACATTCGTATTAATAGCATTATAACTAGAAATATAGTTTTACATATCCGACGTTCGTCTACAAAAGTCGCTGACCTTTGAATATTACAATACATTTACGTTACTACAACTCGTAAAAAGCATTAGAATCTAGTTTATTGTTGTGACATCGTAAGATAACGCAGGTGAGAAGCCGAATGCTGTTTTGATTCTCTTTTTACACTCACTCGTAACACACAAACATTACGTTTATATTATTAGATGGTTTGATCCCTTTGTGCATATCAAACGCGCCACAGATGTCTTTGAAAGCTTTTCTTATAAACACAACTAATGTATCTGGTGGTTATACTTGTTTAAGGTTGTTGAAATATCAAATTGGTATGATACGGCTGCTAGTTTTTATCCGCATTTTCGTCCGCGTAAACAAATCGACGTGTACCGCCGTTATCGTCGATTGCAATATACATATACAATTGAACGCCATACTAAGCTCTGCGGATAAAATTTGCAACCAATAGTCAGGAGACCGTTGGACTACCACGCTGAGGTCTCAAGTTAGAGTCACACACACACACTTCAGTCTTCTTGAAGTTATGTGCGTATCAAATAGTTAATCATCGCTCGTTTTAACGATGAATAAAAACATTGTTAGAAAACCTGCATGTCTAAAAGTTCTTCATAATGTTCTCTAAGATATGTGAACCTGCACTGAGCTAGCGTGATGGATGACCCTTGAACCTTTTCATACTTTTCATACCAATATTATATATATTATTGGATCCCAATAATGATGACGACGCAAATGACACTTCGTAGTTGTCTACGAAGTGTCATTTGCGTCCTCATCAGGCTTACCCTGTCAAGTCTTGAATGTCAGACATACCTAATTAAAACCTAACCTGCATGTCTGAGGAATCTTCATAATGTTTTCGAAGACATATGAAGTCTATCATCCCGCTTTGGACTAGCGTGGTAGACTATAGTCTAACCCTTCTCATCCTGAGAAGAGAGTTCATAAATAGAGCTGATATTATATCCGCAATCGTAAACCGCGAAACCAACAAGGAAGGCTGTATACCACTTTAAATAATGCTATATTTATATATACTATTTACGCACCCTTCCGATTATTAAACTAGCGCTGTCTTAATATCTCTTTGAAATAGGTACATACAGGCGTCACTAGGCGAATATGAAATTCATATTTTATGCATGAACGAAAATACGTTAGCAAACAAACCAAAATGTATTTTCGAGAACGCAAATCGTATCAGACGAAATGTTAACGTTGTACCTTAACTTTAAAAGGAACAAAGCTCGAAATAGGTAGTACCTAGATATTACCTACAATATTTAGGTTATACCTACTTGTTACCTATTTCGTTGTTCCTTCTATCTATTTATCGAATAATTTTGGCACAAATTAGGTTAATTTTGAACTAGCAGCAGTCAATTAGGGCTCCCTAGAGGTTCTCGAATCACCCTCATGTACGGTATGGCGTTTGCCACAGTTTACCAGGTATTTTTGTCGATATGTTACGAAACATCGAGATACATGCTTGATTTAGTTTTCTGATTTACGTGATTACTATGTTTTGCAGATGCCAATTCAACATAATAGGTATCTTGTTTCATTTTCTGATTTACTTCAATGTTATGTCTTCCAGATATTAAGACAGCTTTAGTAGGTTCTCATACACCTATACACGATAGCAAAAATTAAATCATAAATTAATTAAAATTCTCTATTAGATGGGACCTACACAGTTGGCGAAATATGTGTGTAAAAGACTTCTGCCTAGCTCTTTGGCGTAAAACGAAAATAAACACGTGTTACTTTTTTATATTATGTTCATTGTCATCATCATTAGCCTTTATCTACTAATTGTTGTACATATGTTGCCTCAGAAGCACGCCATCCATATATGTAATAATTGGTTATGTTTTCCACGTGAAATAGGTAGGTATAACGGCATGATTCGACATCTTTATTTTAAAATAACTAAAAAAGTAGTATCGACAATTTTTTACTTTGACAAAGTAATACAAGAAATTGAATAATATATATTATGAATATATAATTTCTTTTAGCGGTTCAGCCCAAAAACTTCATTATTTTTAAATTGGGTTTAGTAGTTTCAGAGATTTATCTTTACATACAGATAAACGAATTCTTTATAATATTACAATATATGAACAATGTATGTAGTGGCCTCTATTATAATAAGTTACACCTAGACTAAATCTACCAAAAGCAAAGAAATATTGTAGTGCACAATTGTATTATAATTATATTGCTATCACTATACTTCTTGTACCGGGTACTTGCGTCCTGAACTATACAAAGTAGGTTATTATCATTAGTATCATAGATCATTCGAATGTAATAGAGTAGTTGTCTATGTTTGATTTTGTACATAATTTTACCAAAAAAGCAAACAGCAAAAAAAGAACTTTTTGTATATAGTATTAGAATTGGTAATTAAAAGAATTGGAATTTTAAATTTGGATATAGTAGTGGGCATATCTCGCTATCTCCCTCAGACAGCAGTGATTAAATAACGGTCACGTCACAGTTAGTATCGTGCATCCCATTTCATTCCATTCATTCCCCTATATAAAATGTACTCTGTGGTGCATCCTTTCCCTGTCATTTGAAATTTACCCCTACTATCAGATTTGAAATACTTGTATGTTATTTATTTTTGAATAAATTAGAAAATTATTTGTGTTTTATAGTTTGGGTAATTTAACTATTTGATATAAATAATAAAAAATGTTAGTCAACTATAAGCGTTACTTTATTATTGCTTAAGCATTACACCCCGTGATAAATTTAAAATATATAGATATATTTCTTTCTTATCTTAAGCAACGCCGAGAGATTTGTATACTCTCAAATTAAATGTATTATTAATATAAATAAACGATCCATACATTTGCATATTAGTTTATAAAGGTACATATTTGATAACAATTAGAATTTGATATTGTTGTGACGTCATTTCCTTGTATTTAAATTCTTATTGATCTATTCAGTACTGTGTCATCTACAAAGGCTCACTTCGTTAAATCGGCATTCTAATGGGTTGAAACACTTCTGTCTAAGAGGTGTCTCAATGCCAAATTTCGGTAGCGATGTTTTAGGTTTTACGTTTTACCCATTGCCCGGAGGATACATACAATAGGTTTTTAATTATGAATAGCATTCCAAGATTTTACAGGTTAATAAGGCGTACCTCGCTAGTAAATTATGTATATCAGGGACATTAATCAAAATGGTTTGTTGTTAATATTTAATAACGTGTAAGCAATGTAGGTATAGTGTTAATCCTTGAATATTAAAATTAGTTTGGTAAAAGTATAGTTTGCATACTTTTATAATATAAAGTAATATGTCCTCCTCCTGACCGAATTTCGGTCACGACGGCCAATCTTAACGGAGACTGGCCATCGGCGCAGGAGATATTACAATGCATAAGTGTATGCGCAAACACAAGTGCACTTTCTGTTACCTAACTCTCATGACCCGATGGGACGAATAATTCGACATGACGAGATCAGGCGCAGGACCAACGGCTTTACGTGCTTTCCGAGGCACGGGGGTGTTTAATACCGCCAACTTCCTAACGCCGGGCTCATATTGAGATTTCTTAACAGAAAAACCCAATAACTTTTTGTTGGCCCGACCCGGGATTCGAACCCGAGACCTCATGCACAGCAGTCGCATTCACTACCGCTGCGCCACGGAGGCAGAAGAATGTCACAAACAGAACACAGTCACATGGAGTTAGCTTTGGTATCATTATTACTACTTAAGTAATAGCACCAGCCGTGTATAATATCCTGAAATATTATAATATAAAATATAGCAGTCTCTGTTTACGGCTTTAGCCGCGTCAATCTCATGAGTACGAATATCGGGATAATATGGATCCTATGTGTTAATCTAAGACGTGGTCTATCAGTGAGTCAAGTTTATTCCAAATCTGTTAAGCCGTTTACGCGTTAACTAACAAACATTCAAACATTCATTGAAATTAAACTACTTTATACGGATTATGTCGCGTTGTTTATTTTAAAACACTTTTATTACATAATTTTGAAACTCTAAGACTACTATTATTGAAATTTACTGAATTTAAGCTGTGTAAATTAATTTTAATTCTTTATATTTAAGTTTATACTTTGCCCCGACACGGACATTTTCAGACAGACATTTAAATGTTTGTTAGTTATCGCGTAAACATAAGACAATATTATTCAAACATTCAATCATTCATTATTAAACTATTGTTCATCACTTTCTATAATGAAATTACGGAGCATATTTAAAACACACACGTTTAAGCCTCAAACAGTTTAAAACTAGGACATCTGGAATCTAGACGGATGATATCCCTGTACGTTATCAAAAGAGATTTAACTTAGAACAAAGTTTTTCCTAATGCTCAGATGAAACATTCATTCATCATACGAGATCCGTAGCAAAGGAATGCGTGGAAATAAACATCTGTCTCTTTCATATAACACGTCGTATTAATGTGAGCTTCAGTGATAGTCGGTGTTTTTGTTCTAAAAACTGTTTTTCAAAGACAGGTTAAATTCCATTCTGAGTATACTTGAGCGTATTTTTAATGCATTGGCGCTTGTATACCACGCTAGTCATTTGCGTAAACAAAAACTCTTGAGTGGGTTGTATGTATCATGCTAAAGAATGATGCAAGATGCAAGTAAGCTGTATGGTTAACTTGCGTACACGTAGTTTACGCTAGCGGCTTGCGTCATGCACACACAGCGACACATCAACCTAGACTGTTTGGACTTTGAACTATTAGAAGTTGAATGCTGCGAATCGTTCGAGAGAGTGCGTTATAGTTTTGTTACGCTCTATGCTTACCATTTACATCGACACCACTGTCCCTTTTCGACAATTCTCTATTTTGTATGTAGCGTAGTTATGCGTATATAGAGAGTCTAACTTGATGTGTAGCCGTGTGTTCAAGCCTGTTTTTAGATATGTTATGCTAAGAAAAAACATTAAAACTTACTAATCGTATAATAAGAATACATTTGGTAAAGCAAATTTGGAAGACTATTGATACGCATCTTTTGAAAAGTTCGGCAAATTATATTGATCATAACAAAACAGAACATGTTTTTTAGCTGTGGGTTTCTATATAGTGGCAGCGGTTATTCCGTGTTGATATTTGATGAAGTTTGGAAAACTTAAAATGCGTGAATAGCAAGTAGTTCTGAAGATTGGTTTGGTGGGCACATACACGATTGGTGCAGTTGTTAAAGTGTTCGGATCATCATAACTAGTGAGTGTTGTAGGTTTAATCACCACAAGGAATAAAAATCAATGTTTTCACAAATAGTTGCACCGCGTCTAGGTGATTTTGTGTTTGAAGATTTGAAGTCCTTCGTGATACAGGGACTATTCCTAACACGGCGATTTTCTTTTCGTTTTTGTATAGAAATACTTTCTCTCCATTGTTTTCTATCTAAACTTGTGTGAGTCATTATGAGGATAATGACTCTCCAACATTGTATATGTTCAAATATAAAAACACTGAATGACGTCGTTATATAAGAATATCAGCTCGTTACATTTAATTAATAAACAATAGAGAATTTAAAAAAGGAACCTCGCGTTTTAGCCTTATTCAAATGTTTTTACGAGTCCAAATCAAATTCAACGCGAACAGTAACGACACCTTCAGTACTAAAGCTACGCCTTCAAATATTGAGCAAGCCTGGGGTGGATATGTATAAAAATAAATCTTTGTCGTAATAAAACCTCTATGTAAGGTATGTAAGGTTAGTATAGGGAAACAAAGGACTGCCATGTATTCAATTTTCGGCTTCGTTTGGCGAGAACACGTCATTGGGTAAATGATTACTTTACTTTTCAAGTATTTTTTACTGTGGCAACATATGTTAAGGGGAGATAGAGCCCCGTTTTTATTTGATCCTTGAAGATTTATTAAAGCAACGCAGGTGATCAATGAATCACTTTATAGCATGTTTGTATGAATAAATTAACGTGTTGTTGATAATCCGTGTCTGTGATGTTTTGTTAGGAAACTAATTTGTATAATATTTTAAGCTGAATTTGTGGAGTTTCTCGCGAGGTTGTGTGATCAATGAATAATCCCTGTAAGTATCAAAACTGTTGAACAACAGAGTTTGGAATTACTATCTTTTGATAACACAAATTGTTTCATGTGGATGGAGTCGGATGTATCTCTAAAGTTCTTATATCAAGGAACGAGTCGTTTTACGTACATGCTGGTAATGTTTGGTACAATTTCTATGAAAATATGGTAAATTTTAACTACTGGTTTCTTGGACATAGGAACTGGGTATAACACGTTAAGATTCGGTGATGACAAGTTGCTTAATGCTAACGCCAATTGAATAAGGTAAAATTAAATAGTACAATTAGATAAAGAGATATGGAAGGTGAGTGCGGAGGCCTTTGCTTAGCAGTGAGACAAAAAGGCTTATAAAGTAATAAAACAATGAAAGCAGATAACCAATTGTCGTAATAAATTCAATTCTCGTAATAAAAAGTGTTCAAAATAAAGTTATGATCTAGTCCAATAAAACGTTAATTAATGTGAACTAAAATCCAATTCATGTTTACATCTGACCTGTATGTTATTTTAGGGGAATACAATATGTGATATTTATGACTAGATTAGAACTTAATTTTGAACAATTTTTACGAGAATTGGCTTTCTTTTCTCAAAAGGATTTTAGATTTTTTGTTGATCTATCAATTTGGTCACTTTAAAATACCGAACGGTTTTGGAAGTGGTTTTTTTTTCACGTCTATATCACGAGCAAAAGCTGGTCGAAAATAAACTAGGATAATATTCTATTTATGATATTTCGGCTTAAATTTTAGTGAGCAAGAAAAATAAATAGTCTATACTCATTAATTATTTTAGTTTAGTAGTAACACTTGAACGTGAAAGTAATTTATAAAATTACATTTAGATAACAGCCTCGGTCGCTGGGGCAGTGTATGCGATTGTAGTGCATGAGGTCTCGGGTTCGACTCCCAAGTTGGCACACTGTCTGTAGCGTGAGACCAAAATAAACATAGTTTGTGAAATGTGGGTGTAGTACATCTATGCCTGTTCCCTCAGCGATATAGATGTGAGAATAATCTCATACGCAGGCATTTTTCCAAACTGCATGTACATACACAGTTATGTAATTACACAATTAAAAAATAAAAGAGTCTTTATGAATATAATATTGAAGGAATAATCCATTATTCATAAGATTATGAAACTAGGTACCTAGTGTAGATTCCACACAAACAGAACTGATTCCGCTCTATAATTACGATAAATATTAACATGTGATTGGTATGTCCATGACGGACGACACGTGTATCAATTAAAACTTATTAGATCGATTAAATTACGGTAAGTTGCCATATATGGCAAGCCGAAGAATCCGTAGACATAATAAATTATGATTCTGAGAAATCTTTAATTATCTGTTGGAATTCGACAACTTCGATGATCGTTACACTATGTTTTTATATTTGGAACTTACTTAATTCCATTGTAACCTGTTCAAAATAGAGATTGGAACATAAATTAGAAAATCCAATGATCTCTAAAATAGAGTAGTTATTTGTAAGTAGAGAACCAATTTTCGTAATAAAACTGTTCAGAATAGATTGCCATTCTAGTCTCAAGTGTCATAATTAGGTATCACAAATGATATTATGCCACTTATTTAAACAAACGTCAAATCTAATATATCAAATTTGTTAAATGTAGATACATAGGAGACATTAAGGGTTTAAGAGAAAATAATATTAGAGGTTCTTGTAAGGGCTATGGAAATTACAACAAAGTAAACCTATTAGAATTTTTGTCAGTCTGTCTGTATATTTGTACACGCATCACGCAAAAGATATATGAATTTGAAAGCGGTTTTCACAGGTGGCCTCCAGCAGCCAAAATCTAAAAACTAGTGTATGTTTCATATTGATACGTTGACTAGAAGTCCAGTATTATGTGTGGAGATCAGTTTCTTGCATGTTATCTATTTCCAAATTCCACGCGTATGAAATCGCGAGCAGAAGCAAGTGTGAATTAAATTTTAGTTCATATTTGACGGATATGAGACTAGATCGGTACTCTATTTTAAACAAATTTATTACCAGAATTGTCTAACTATAATATTATAAATGCGAATGTTTGTTCATATGTTTGTTACGCTTTCCCGCTTTAACTACTTGAACAATCATCATGAAATTTTGCATACAAATTGTCAGTGGTACAAAAAAGAACATACGGTATCTTTTGTTTAGAAAAAGTACCTACTGTTTCCGAGGCATAGAAATTTATTGACAAAATCTACATCAACGCGAACGTAGCCACGGGCAAAATCGAATAGTTTATATGCGCTCATCAGGTTAGGGTACTCCTTAAACAATGAGCGTGCATGAATAATGTAATGACAGAGACAACGTAGCAGAAGGAGTTTAAGTATTTCTAAATACTTGTACACACAGCGACTCATCGACCTAGACTGTTTGGACTTTGAACTATTAGAAGTTGAACGTTGCGAATCGTGCGAAAGTATATTTTTGTTATTTTGTCTTATTCACGCTGAACGGGCCGCGGGCGTCGCCGCACGCGCTAGTGCACACTGATGGGTCTACACCACTATGCACTGTCCGTTTCCGACAATTCTATATTTTGTATGTAGCGTAGTTATGCGTATATTGGATGTCTAACTTGATGTTGATGTGTAGACGTGTGTACCTCTTCGGGAAACAAGATTTTATTTAATATTTAAGCTCATACTAAAAAAATAAAGGCGAACCGCTACACAAGCTGAGCCAAGCAAGAACTAAGCAGATGATGTGCAGTTCGCGTAGAGTAAAACCACTCTTAAATTAGCAAAATATTTTCATATAACCACAATGTCTTACAGCAGACATAATAAATTATACTTAGTTTAAGGGATAGAGTATCGAAAATTTAAATTCAGAGTAAAAATCTATGGAATATTCTTTACGAAAAATATATTTTTCTCGCAGTTTCTCATTTTTCTGAATGTGAATTTATTAAAATCCCACATATTACTAAAATTCAACAATGTAATTGGATCATATTAGCGCAGTGCATAGAAGTAACTCTCCGTGCGATCTCAATATTGCGTTTTGATTATAATAAGTTTACGTCGATATAAGTACCTTTAATAAAATTGATTTGTCTCATTTTTTGATACTGTCCCTCAAACGCTGTACGGAGCATATAAATATTGTTAGCAGTTAGCGGACAAGGGTCTGAAGGACAGAAATTTAAACTGATGGACAAAACAATAATCGTACACCGTTGCGGTTCTTATTATAACTGGAACAGCTCCCTAAAACTTGACATTGACTCAAAGTCTGTTCACACGAAATATGTATCTTGTTGACTGCACAACGTGGGTAGGGCGTAGGGGCTTAAGTGTTCGTCTCGCCACTGCTAATACGCAAAATGTTGCGGTTCGAATCCCACACGCGACAAAAATTTGTGTAATCCACATATTATGGTTGTTCCGTGTCTGGATTTTCTTTGTGTTCGTTTGTTTAAATGTTTGTAAAGCCCAGGGGGTGATACAGGATTTATTCCAAGCGCGGCAGTTGTCTTGTTCAAAGAAACACTTGAAGCATGTACCTGCTTTTTTCGATACGAAAGACGAAGATATACGAGTATATACTTACTTGCTTTAAAAAACTTATGTAAATGCGCCTTTATGGCTTTTTTATCCGTCCCAAACTTCCACTGCCTTGCGTTATTAAACCCGGTTTGTGTCAGACCCCGTTCTCCAATTAAGACTCTTTGGCCGTTTCGCTTTGATTTTTTTAGGGATCACTTCATTTGTTTCAAAGGCTATGAAATTGTGGTTAGGTATTTACAAGGTCAGTAGTAAATAATAAGGTATTAAAGTATGAAGTTGCCGTTGTATAGTAATATATATTTTGAATTGATATAAAACCTTCATGGTGTGAGATTTCCGAGTGAAACTTTTTCAAACGATACCTATCTTTCCGTCTTATAAAAAATTTGCAATATTCGATTTTCGACTTTCTATTGTTTATTTTATTCAGCTTAGACGGGAAAGATGGATACTTCGAAAATCCGAGTCATTTTTGAATACGAGATCCGACTCGGAACTAACGTGGCAAAAACGGCTCGCACGGCATATCAACGCTGCGTTTGGAGAGGAGATTGCTAATGAACGCACCGTGCGTTTTTGAAACTTTGACTTGAAGAACGAACCACGTGGAAGATCGCCCACACAGGTGAATAGCGCTGAATTGAAGGAGATGGTGGAAGCCGATCCGAGTAAAACTACTCGGAATTAGCGGCACGGTTTAACGTTACCCTACCTACAATATTGGCCCATTTGCATCAAATAATAAGATAATAATATAAAACCTGGGTGCCTCATGATTTGACTCATCTGTAGAAAGAAATGCGTGTTGAAACTTGTGTTGCCTTGTTGTATTGGTACACAAATGAAGGAATATTGGATCGAATTGTGTCAAATGACGAAAAGTGGACTCTTTACGATAGACGTAAGCGAAAAATGCAATGGCTGACTATAGGTCAAACGCTGCAACAGTGCCCTAAAGCAAAGCTTACCAATAAAAAGGTAATGGTAACTGTTTGGTGGTCTCTTCATGGTGTTATTCACTATAGCTTTCTCAGGTCTGGTCAAGCAATAACAGCAGATGTTTACTGTGCCGAATTTCGAACAATGATGGCAAAACTGGCAGTGAAACAGCCCCGACTCGTGAATCGATATTAACCATTATTACTCTATGATAACGCAATACCTCACGCTGCACGAGAAACCGTTGTAACACTACAGGCTCTGCAGTTAGAAATCATATGTCATCATCCGTACTCGCCAGACCTTTCTCTAACGGAATACCATTTTTTCAAGACTTGGACAAATTTCTGCGTGATAAAAAATTTTCT
Source organism: Catocala nupta (assembly GCA_963675205.1). Taxonomy (NCBI): domain Eukaryota; kingdom Metazoa; phylum Arthropoda; class Insecta; order Lepidoptera; family Erebidae; genus Catocala; species Catocala nupta. The sequence goes on from OY776087.1 coordinate 21,775,064, forward strand.
TCCCGGAAGGCAGTACAAAATGCTTTCACACAGTTTGTCGAATCTGGATCGCCTTAGTTCTATCGTAACGGCATAAATGAACTTCTGTTTAGATGGCAGCAATGTATAGATAATGAAGGTAAATAGTTCGATTAAATAAATATGGTACAACTTAGAAAAAACGAGTTTAAATTTTTCAGTACAAATCGGCGATATCATACTTTATTAACCCCTAATAAAAGTATTAAATATATATTTAAGTAAGTTAACGCGAAACTATTTCTTTTGTGCGTTTTTGCTCAATTACTCTTACAATTTTTTTATTATTTATGTCATATAGTTACATTACTCTAAAATACAATCAATTTTTGAAATCTACCCAAAAAGTAAATGAGATATATAATAAGTATAAAAGGAAATAAAAATATTGCATTAATGAAAGCCTCTAGCAGTAGAGCTCTCATAAGCAGAAGCAGGCGAGAAACTCATGGCCACTCTTTTCAGTCAACGTTTGTCACCTATGTGACCTATGTAAGGTAGGCAGTAGCTAGATTGCCAGGGAAACAGCATTGATTGCTTCTGTAATGCCATGAAAACATAACATGGGCCGCTAACTTGTGAGCCACAAAAAAAACCCAAGTTGTTGATTTCAGAGATCAACTTAACATAATTTTAATATAAAATCCTTATGTGGACGATACTAATATGTAATTGATAGATTAACATCTTTTATGACATCTATCAGTTTTTTTATTGCTATAGTACTTTGTGTTTAGATTTCACGCGCCGATATTTTTAATATTACGAGGAATTTATTCATTTAAAGGCTGGAAATATACAAATAAGTAGCTGTTATCGGTTTCTTATAGTACCAATAGATTAAGTTTACGGGTTGTGGATACAAACTGTTATTTTATTCCGTGGATTATATTATTAAAATCGGACATGCTTTAATTTATTATATTATCAAGCAAAGCGATTTAGCGCTCATATTGAGTAAAAAAAACATATCGGATATAATATAGATAAAAGTATGGTTATAACGTTTCCAACGCTTTACGTATTTTAAATTTTTGCATGGGCTATGAAATATAGTAAATTACAAAAAGGTATAGCGTTTTATGAAAATAGTTCTGTTCATAAAAACTGCGTTGCGTTCATATGTGGTGCAAGGCAATGACGAAACAATATAAAAAATAGTCATCTAAATATATTACTTTTGCGTAGCTACTATACATATATTTTATAACAGTATATAGACGCAGATTCGAAATATTTATAATATACTGTGGGCAATCTGGTCGTAATGCGCTCATTATTAAAGTAGTAATGGCAGCTAACATTGTAATTTAGACGAAAGTACCTAACTCTGGAAAGTGTATTTATTAATAGTATAATTCTCCAAAGAAATGTTTTAATGTTCTTCGTTCCGTACAAACTTTAACAAACTTTGATAGTAGATACCACCATTTTTAAACAGATTTTATTTATTGATCAGTTGATTTTTTAAAGATATGTTTCATCACAAAGTATTTGGCTTAAGGTTAATTATTAGTTAAATTTAAAGTCCGAGATATCGATTAGATGTAAAACCACTGGATGTTTCTATGACTTTAGAAATTCACCTAATTCATGTGATCACGATCACGATCTCTTCTTTAAATGTAACTATACATTTATGATACACGCTTACTTGTATCTTTCCTTCTCTGATATAGAAATTCAGGTTCTCCCATTAGATGACAATAAAAATAACTTGAACTCTCCGAAGGTTCAAGGTGCCACCAATATAAACTTGAACTCTACGCGGCTTTATTAATTTGGAAAAGGATTACGCTGTTACGCATTAAAATGGTTTTAAATTTTATTTTAGATATATTTTTACAACATAATAGGTAACACAATAAAAATAACAATCTAAAATTAATTTATCTGCTTATTTTAATTTTTTTATTAAAATCTTTGCTGGTATCTAGGGTACAGGACATTAAAGAACTCGGTATAGGATATTTGATTCGGTGACTCGTGTTATGGATCTTGCATGTAAAATCCAAGATTAAAGCAATTTATGTATTTCGATATCATTATACTTTAATCGACGGTCCTCTAATAAACCCGAGATCTTCTAAAAGCAAGCTGGTCGTAAAAAGGAACAAATAATATTTATTCTATTGTTTAGACAGAGAACTCACGGAACAATAGTAATAAATAGGATATAAAGAATCATATTAAAAGGAACAACAAATACGCCATCATTCAACGTCATACAATCTGCCTGTCCATCCCATCCACAACAATCACATGGCATTAACAGTTTCATGTTTTTACCGCTTTAGTGGTGACGGTTTATGTTTGATTTGGCTTACCAAAATACTCGTTGCAGAATAAATAATTCTTTATTAAGCTCTCAATATATTGTTTGCATTTCGCAATGCAGAGTTAGATGGTAAACTTAAATATTTAAACAGTCCATTATGGACCCTGTCGGGCACAGCAAAGTAGAGTGGAAATTATAAACGAATAGAAGTTTATATTTAGAATTATTATTTCTAGTCTAGAGTTCTTTGTCATAAATAAATATGTTTATGTTGCAGAAGTATTTTTTTGTTAAAACTTTTTGTTTGTCTTTTCCCTTTGCGTATAAGTATTGTTATTTTTGTACAAGATTATATTGTCAGGAGAGGGTTTAGAATTAATTCTTACGTAACAGGGCTTGCAACGACGTTTATTTAAAAATGTATACATTAAAAATAGACTTAATTACGTCTTTATTTATGAGTTTATTTTCATTTGCAATATTTTTGGAAATGTGGCTTCCAATTTATATTTGAGTCAATGACTAAACCTAGTAAAGTTAATTCTTCATTCTATCAATATTAGTGTATTGTAAGAGGACAATTTAAATGCAGTGGTTTTTTTTGGTGTGAGTGGAATGTTATAATTTTAGTTTTTAAGACATTCTATTAAGATTATGTTCATGCAGCTAGTTTGTAGTTTCATTTAGAAAATAGTAGAGAGATATCATCTGCAAGAAGAATACATGGCTTTTCAAAATTCTCTTAATATTTATTTTTATCAAATATTTCATATTTCTTAGGTTCTCATATTATTAGGTGTAAACACAATTACCCTAGCGTTATCAAAGACTTTAAACGTAGTTGGCGAAAAAGCAATAAGGCGGTATTGGCTAGGGTCTGACTTTGATTGCTTTTTTTTGTGCACTGGTTGATTATTCAAATAGTAGAAGGGTAATACTAACTCATTTGCATATTTAATTTCAACATAGCACCTACCTCCCTTTAATATCTTTTGGAAATATATCTACGACAGAACATAATATATCGGTCTTCTCTTATTTTGTAACTGTGTTCGCGAAACTGCGATATAATTTGGTAAAACTGCTTTACAGGACTTTAAAAGAGCTTTGAGTACTGGCGATGTTGCCTAAATATAGTTTAGAACTTAGTTACTCTGAGATACTCGCTTCAATGACGCTAACGTTAAGTTGCACTAATTACAAGACTTACGACTAAAACCTTAACAGAACTTCGCTTCATACATCTCTTCTCATATATGTATACTAATATCATTTGAAGAGGTTAGTTAAGTTAAGTTTGAACACGTTAACAGGAACTTGCTATTCCGATTTAAAGACCTAATGCAGTAGAGCAGTAATCATAAACGTCATTTAAACCGGGTGAAACCGCGGGACACAGTTAGTATAGTAGACCTGATGCAGTAGAGCAGTAATCATAAACGTCATTTAAACCGAGTGAAACCGCGGGACACAGTTAGTATAGTAGACCTGATGCAGTAGAGCAGTAATCATAAACGTCATTTAAACCGGGTGAAACCGCGGGACACAGCTAGTATAGTAGAAGCAATAAAAAGAAATTAAAAGGAATATATGCAAATCGATTACGTTTACGATTGTGCAATTCTTTTGTGTATGTAGATCTTTTTATTTAATTGTGTTTATTTAAGAAAAAGCATTGTTTTTATTTTTTTTATTGCCTTTGGTGGCAGACGAGCAAGTGGCCCACCTGATGGAAAGTGGTAACCGCTGCTCATGGACTTCAGCAATGTCAGGACATAGCAAAGCCGCTGCCTACCGTGAAAGAAGAACTCTCTTTAAACCTCGTTTGAAGAAGGACATATTACAATATTAACAACTTATAATGAAAACAACGTATGATACTATTTGTCAATTACATGTTTTCGCTTATGATATATATGTAAGTATATAAAAAAACCCTTATTTGTTTAAAAATGAAATAACAATTAATTTAAAGAGAACATCATAAACATTTTAAGACGTATTTATAACAATTTGTTTCGTAGTTTTACCAACGGTCATGGTTACTGCTCTGTTTCCATAGCTCCTAGTGTAGTTTTATATAGCCTACAACCATCGCCAAGAATTGGCCTATTAAATACAAAAAGACCTTTCAAATCCAACTTGTAATTCCAGATTAGCACTTTCAAACAATACAAACAAACCAGCTCTTCAGCTTATCATTATATTTGTGTATATTAGTTTTATTTACATATTTATCCTGCACTACAGATTTGTAATTACGTGATAAGGTCGGCATCTATAAAAGGACTCTAATTCATCTTGTCATCCGCCTAGGCCGAGGTCGTAGAATGCATGAATGCAATGCAATGCGATGCAATGAATTGCGTAATCCATTCAATGACAACTCTTATCCAGAGCTTCCAATCTGATCCTATCTTGGAACAGGCAGCTTTCGGCGGCCGTCACTGATTTTACGTAAACCTTCAGTATTATATAAATGTTGTATATACCACAGTCAAATAATCAATGTAGTTCAGGTGCAACCATTAACCTGGTAACCAAACATTGCTTGTTTATATGGCAACGCAGTCTAAAGCAATTGTACAGTCGTCATCTTATTAGTAACATACGAGTATATGACAAGGACCTACGGCACCTTAAAGTACCTACAGCCCTATTAGCCCTAATACCCTAAAGATTTATTAATTACATAGTATATGGCAGGCTAGGGCTAGGCTAATTAATAAATAAATTAAAAGATAAATTCGGAATGCCTGCACCACGCGTCCTAAGGTAACAGGCGGAGAGTAAACAGGATGTCCAGGTTCAGGCTAGGTAACTTATTGCCAGTCGAGCAAACTCACACGACTGATCAGAGCTGGCTAAATGTGTCTTGGCCATAGTGAAAGGTTGGTAAGATACTGAATCAGCTATATTTTGAAACCAGCAGCCTACCTAATAATGAGCTGTAACCGCTGCTGTTGGACATGGCTGTTTTCTTGGCATCACATTGGAATCGCTTTAATTCCAAAAAATATAACTAAGCTGCTACCTACCTACTGTAAACCACATACATATATAGCCAACAATCAAACAGTCAGCTGGTCAATGGTAAGCAATTATCGTAGCCCTTGTGAAGGGTCAGGGTATAAGAGATAGGCGAAGGAAAGGAAGAGAGACTCAGGGAATAAATAGGCCTCTGGTACTATCACTCAACGAGCAAAACGCAACAGTACTAATATTGCTATTTTACGTCGATATTCTGTGAATTGAAATTATTTCCTCGGTCCCATTCATACTGAAATCGGAAAGGTTCTACTACTCAAACTCCAACATAATACAAACCAGTTCAAAACCGATTTGTTTGATGAGAACTCAGTATTAAAGACATTTAGTCTTCAATACAAGAACCGGATAGCATTTTCGACAAATTAATATCCAGTGTATTGATTAAAGCAGTTGATTAAGTAGTCTATTGCTTAATCAACATGTCATTATCATTTGTCAATAATGAAGCGATATGGGTACCCGTGATAATAAATAGAAGGAAGTAATTAATTTTGGAAGCATATATCTAAGTGGTAACACATATTTTAAGCTTTTTAGACGATCGTGTGGTGCCAGATCACGGCGTGTTATTAGGTTTTTCTGCAAGGACATTATCAGTAATAGGCCGAATTCTGGCAATGTGCCCGATATACTGCATTTGTGACATAGCTAGTGAAACTAAAAGAAAATTGTACACCAAGTTATAAATGGTATATAACCGTGCCTTAAACAGATGGATTACGAGAGAAGCATATGGGGATCTTTATTCCACAAGATATTGTGCATCCTAGATAGCTTCAACTCATTAAATAAACACTTTCTACTGTAAGTTTTTATTTGTGATTTTGTACGATAACTAGATAAAATGTAGTAATCTTTCCATACTAAATAATTCTTAATATGGTTATTTTATATTGCATTATATAAAATATACAGATGCGTACACAGAGCACGAGTTCATCAAAGTTTTAAAATTGAGGGAGGCCTACAAATATTTAATGAACGGTCACAGTTTTTTTTACGTGTGATAACCATATAAGTTCGTATTACTCGGCGTGGTAAAAGGGCGTAGCAACCTTAAAAAAAATTGCGGCGTTACTGCATTCTTTACTTTCATATATATTTATTTTTTGTTTTTTAATAGATAACTGCCCGTCTAAGAATAATTCCTGTATAGCGGGGACTTAACAAACATGCAATAACGGACACAAAGCATACCCTGACTCGGAACAATAATTTCTGGACCACACAATTTTTTGTCCCGTGTGGGATTCGAAACAATAACACTCGGCGCAGTGGCAGTGGCGACGCGACCACTTAAACTAAAAAGTCAACTGAGCGTGCATTCTAAAAAAATTTTAAAATATTTTGAAGTGCATAATCTTCGTAATCGTGACAGCTATAATATGATAAGCTCCAATCAACTTACCTATGATAGAGACGTTGATGCCTAAATTCCTGGTGGGGGAGAGCCTGAAGTCGACCCTGCAGTGGTAAAGGGCCTCGTCGTCTTCCGAGAGATCGGTGATGGTGACGGATGTGGGCTGGGCCCGGATGTCGGCCATCATCCGGGCGCTGGTGTTGAATGACGGCTCCGACCATTGTTTGTTGGGGATCTCGAAGCTGTTGGCAGTAAGTGTAGCTGTTTATTGTATTACTGTTTCGTTAAAGCGCTGGGATGTGGTGAGTTTGTTAAGTTGTTTTCTTGTACCAATTATGGTTAATAGAAAAATGTTTCATAGAATTTTGATAGCTTTTTAATTATATTTTCAGCGTATCAGAGCACATTTTTTAAATCATGCTTATTTCTGCCTGCTTTATGGGAGAAGCTCATGTATCATGGTAGATCTAATAATCATACATATATAACTAATTAGCGGGCACAAGGGACACCCACACTTAGAAAAATAATAGGTGGATCACACAGTATTTTTTAATTCTCTCGAAATAGATTCAAACCCTCAGCACCCAACTGAGAGCATGTCATCCGTGCAGTCAGAATACTAATTCTTATGAACATATCTACTATCAGTTTACGTTTTGATTGCTAAGTTAACATAAAGCAAGAGATCAATGCTATTAATGGACGATACGAGATTTAGTACTTAATACTAAATATCTTTATTGCATTCCATATGTTATGTAAATGTGTTACACAATATTACAGTATGTACAATATGGGTTCTGTAGGGCACGGCAATGTAGAAGAGAGGAGGATGTCGTTTTTATATATCACATTAATCTCTGTATAAATTAATTATTGCACTATTTGTCTTATATTATTTTAAATTGAATGTACTCGTATGTAGTGTTTACGTTCTAGTCTTATTCCATTTAGGTAATATTTATATAAGCAATTAAATTACTATTTCATACATACATACATAAATTCACGCCTGTTTCCCAGAGGGGTAGGCAGAGACTACGGATTTCCATTTGCTACGATCCTGACACACTTCTCTGGCTTCATTCACTTTCATAACATTCCTCATACACGCTCGCCGGTTTAAGGAGCTCTCTCTTAACCTGGCCTTTATCCAGAACGTCTCCGATCTAATCAAGAAACGTTCGCCTAGGTCTTCCCCTTGCGACTGTTCCATTCACACTAGCCTTATAAACTTTCTTAGTCAGTCTTTTCTCGTCCATTCTTTCTACATGCCCAAACCAACTTAACATACCCTTTTCTATTCTCGTCACTATATCCACTTTTATGCCGCATCTCTCTCTAATCGCACTATTCCTTATTCTATCTTTCAGAGTCACACCACATATATTTCTCAGCGCTCTCATTTCTACAGCATTTATTCTGCTCTCATGCTTCTTTTGCCATACCCAACTTTCACTACCATGCATAAGTGTAGGTACTAATAGTCCTCTATGAACAGCCAAACGTGCCTTTTCGGATACATTTCAACTGTTCATAAAAGCGCGTAGAGCGCCATTCACTTTATTGCCAGCAATCGTTCTTCTTTCAATATCTCCCTCATGTGTACCATCCCTTGTAAACAAAGTACCTAGATATACAAACTCTTTCACTTGCTCCACTTGTTCTCCATCAATCATAATATTGCACATCGTCATGCACTCCTCCCTTTCAAATACCATTACTTTCGTCTTGCTTACATTTATTTTCATTCCTTTACTCTCACAAGCATCATGCATAATAGTTACCATCGCCTGCAACTGTTCTGTCGATGACGCAAGTATTACTTGGTCGTCGGCATAAAGTAGACATTTGACAAGTAACTCATTCATTCTTAATCCCCATTCACAATCTTTTAAATCTTTCAAAAAATTGTCCATGTATAGGTTAAACAGCCAGGGTGACACCTTTTTCGATGTTAAACCATTCTGTGTAAGTCCCATTTATCCTAACACAAGCTCTGGAATCGTCATAAAGAGATTTCAGAGCTCGTGTGAGGTTACTATTCACTCCATACATGGACAAAACCGACCAAAGTTCATTCCTCACCACTTTATCATAAGCCTTTTCCAGATCAACGAATGCGCAATAGACTTTTTGACCTTTGGCCAAAACTTTCTCGGCTATGCTCCGTTAGGAAAAGACCTGATCCGTACATCCCATACCCTTTCGAAATCCCGTTTGTGCATCTCATATTTTCTCGTCGGTTACTTTCACAATCCTTTCAATAAACAATTTCGCATACAATTTACCGACGACGCTGAGCAAGCTAATGCCTCTATAGCTTTTGCAATCTTGCTGTGAGCCCTTTCCCTTGTATAAAGGTACTATGACGGCCTTGCACCAATCATTAGGTACACGGCCGGTATTCCAGCACAAGTTAAAAAGGCGGCACAACTGATTTACTATAAGACCCTGTCCAGCTGTCAGCATTTCGACTGTAATCCTATCATAACCAGCCTTTCCTAATTTCATGCTTTTCAATGCTTTCATTATTTCATATATACTAATAGGGCTTTCATTATTCCTATCATTATCATTCATTTCGAAACTTTGCCCTTGCCATTCCTCTCTTTCAAATAAACTTTCAAAATATTCCTTCCATCGATTCAGTACGCTCTTTTCTTCATTCAGTAAACTTCCATTCTTGTCTCTAAACGATTTCAGCTCTGTGGTTAGGGTTTTACCTCGAACCGAGCGAATGGATTTCCAGAAAAACTTTGCGTTAATCCGGAAATCTTCAGATAATCTTCTGTCAAACTCGTCTTTCATTTCCTCTTTTTTCTTTTTAATCACATTTTTCTCTATCTTCTTCATTCTTATAAACTTATTCCTAGCTTCATTTACATCCTCATTCGTTGCTTCTTGTATTCTTTCATTGGCTCTGACAGATAGCCAGTCCAACCATGCGTGCTTCTTCTCACGTACTACCCCTTGCACATCTTTATCCCACCACGCATTCTTAGATTTTATCATTTTCCTCCTCTTGCTCACACCGCACACTTCTGACGCTACAACAACCACTTCATACTTAAATGACTGCCATAATTCTTCTATATCCTCAATGTCACTAAATCTTTCAAATCTTTCCCTCAATTTATTGTTATACTCGTCTTTCAATACTTCATCTTGCAAATTTTCTACTTTTATTCGTTCTTGGGCACTTGTTCGGGTAGGTATATAGTGTCGCCATCCTTTGAAGAGGCCCCGTATCCGGCTCATAACCAAAAAATGGTCGGTATGGACACCAATACCTCTATATACCCGAGTGTCTAAGACATTCTTTCTCAATCTTTCATCCACTACAACAATGTCAATCATACTACTTCTCACATTCTTTGCTTCCCTTGTATACTGGTGGATTCTTTTGTGGGCAAACATAGTGTTTGTCACACAAAGACTCCACTCCAAACACAGCTCAAGCAACCTTTTTCCATTCTCATTTACACTTTCGTGTCCATACTTGCCTAAAACCCTTTCATATTCCTCACGCTCCATACTCCCACCCAACCATTGAAATCCCCTAACATTATCAACCTCTCGTGTTCCTTGCATTTCCTCAGGACATCTCTTAAACCCTCCCAAAAATCTTCTCTTTCTTTCCGTGCGCTCTGAGACATACCCGTTGCCATGTTTACGGGTGCATAGACCCCTACCATGACCACACGAGTAATCCCCACTTTCATTCTCATCCATAGTAACCTAGCATTCACATATTCAAATTCTTTTACGCACTCATTAATTCTAGCAGACAAAATAACACCAACTCCCTGACAGGCTCTGGTATTGGTAGGCACGCCGGAGCAATACGCCGTGTAGGGTCCATGCCTAGTGGTGTTACAGCCTTTCCTTTTCGTCTCATTCACGCACAGGACATCAATCTTTCTCTCATTCATCATCTGACATATTTCATTCAATTTTCCATCCATCCCTCCTCCGACATTCAATGTAGCAAAACGGCTTTCCGTAGGCCACTTTTCGCCCTCGCGAGAAACGAGACGTGACGGGTGGCGGACCGCGTCGCCGCCATGCGGATAATTATTATCAGTAAGATCCATACGCGTTCCCACGATTGATAGGGAAAATACTGTCCACCTCCGCAGAGCCCTTTACGGAGGTAAGGTGGATCCATCCTGTGCCCTGTGACCACCAACACAGGCACCCTCCGTTCAAGACCAGCTTTCCCTCTAGCCACGAATCCATCAGCACGGGTCGGTTAACACCTTGGATCGGGGTTTATTTTCGGGTCTTACTATTTCAACTTTGTTATTATCATATTATTAATTAAATTTATATTTATATTAGTAGTAAGTAATATTTAAAGATTGCCTTGTTGGTCCAGTGGTATAAGTTTGCGATTATACGCGTATACAGTCGAGCTTAATTTCCGGGTGACAAAGTGACATCGAGCTTTTCTATTAAGAAATTCTTAGTAGCAACACGGGGTCTGGAAATTTGCACGGTAGACGGCAATAGTGTGCATTTTGCCATCTATATTTGTTTGAATTCAGAAGTATATGTATCAATATCTTTCTATTGCAAAATAACACATATACGATATGTATTTTATGTTATTGAATACAGATTTATTTGCTTGATACAAAAATCAAATTACATTTTCCTGGACTGGACATTCATTCCTGAAACATTCGATCGTCAGCCACTTGATGGCGCTTGTTCTATTTGCAATTAGGCCGACGTGTTACTAATGCAATAGTATTTGTTATTACTTAAATAGTTTAAAATAATATCATTATTCGCACTTATGTGGGTTAATGCTTCTGTTTAGTGTTATTCTTAGTTTAATATCGGTATTTCGTTGGTTGTGTGTGTTTGACTTAAATATGTTTTTAATCTCTTGACTAACGTTCGAAAGCCGGCGCCCAGACAGAATGCTTGTTCAATGTGTCTGGTTTCGAGTTACTTTATGCGTTAAACTATATGCGAGCGAAAATCCTTTTCAATTTATTACATTCATAAAATTAATCTATTTATTTATTAAGTTGAATGTGCATTTAAAATCTGGTTCAATAGAATTGTTCAGGCATTTTCCTGTTACTTGCTGCAGAAATTTAGGCGATAGCTAATATATACATTCATTAGGCTATCCTACTATGACTTCTCTTACGCATATTATCTTCGAAGCGGTAGCCAAAGATATTTTACATTCAGATTTCTTCACCTATGGTTTTACATACCACGTAATGAGGTAACACAAAACAAGAGAAGATTTAAATATGCAATATGAAAAACAGTTTATATTTAGTAGTTTGTCCTGTGGTTTGTACTTATGCGTATGTAACCTCATTTGAGATCTGACTGCACACATTGTTGCTAAGTAGAATTTCATGACAGAAAACCCGACAAAACAGCCAGACTCAGAAAACAAACTCGAGATCTCATCCGGCAGCGTCATACTTACTCCTGCTACGCCGCTGAGGCAGTCTACACAATTATATAGCCACAATTTCTCTGCAGTGAAATGGCGCCAGCCATATAAGTAATGCCAGTAAGAACATATACATAGATACGCCACAAAATATGGACAAAGGCGCAAAATACTGAAACATGTTGACCACATTTACAAATTTTCTTTGACATGTTGAGAAAGTAGAAGATCGATGAGCAATTTGTGCACCCTGCATGAATTCGTAAATTGTTCAATGGACGGTAACGTTCTTCAAAATGTATACATTATAATACCAACGCGATTTGTGTGTATTTTACAATCGTATAGTGTCCCTACAAGCAACAACAATGTATCTCAGAATAACCTATTGTACAGAATGTGTAAATACTATAATTCTGTTTGCTCTCATACAAATACATATATTTTCACGACAAGTTTAGCATATTCAAATCTTTTCTGTTCTATTACAAAAAACTGTGATTTTATTAGTGTACCCAAACTTGTATACTTTTTGTTTTTTAATTTATCATGTACTTACCTATTCTGTTATTTTCAAACTAATTGTAAACTTAATGTATTAGTATATTTAACAAAATTAACATTATACAAATGTTGAGTACAAATGTGACTGGGTGTCCGATTTACTCATTGTATACTATTAAGACCATTATTTGTATTATGCTAATCTGTTGTCTGTATTTGTACCTACTGAATCACTACATATTATTTAACTAACAAATTCCCCCGCCGCGACTGTCTGTCTCTTCGCGATAAACTCGAAAACTGTTGAACGGATTTTTATGCGCTTTTCACCAATATACAGAGTGATTCACGTGGAAAGTTACAGTGTATCATTTGTTAAAGTTTTGTACTACCAGTGCGAGGCCGGGGCGCGTCGCTAGTAAAAAATTAAATAAAACAATTTCTCTTACCTGTAAATAGGCAGGTTGTTCTTATACCAGACGAGGATCATGAACTCATCGTCGGAGGAATCCGGGGTGGAATCGCACAGCAACGTCACGTTACCACCTTCTAAAGCCTGCACGTTCGACACGGGACCTACAACAAAGGCATGTCGGTTATTTTGGGACCATGGGTAGCCATTGTGATTTGAATGTAATTTGATGCGAGAATATTATACAGGTAAGGCGTAAGACCGACAACTGACAAATGAACATTCCTATGTTTGACGCACTGAAGATACTACTACCGAAATATATAACTAGATTAGCATCCATATCTGTTTAAAGTTTTACTTTTAAAATTTTATTTTCAAAATTTTAAATGCTTTGGTGATCTAGTAAGTTGTGTATACAGTACTCAAGCACTAGATTATGCCGGTGGATTCGCAAAAGGTTTTGTCAATAAATTTCCAGTATTTTTTTCCTTACAACGAGTATGCTAAACTTCATGATGATCGGTGTGAAAGCGTATCAAACCAACAACTAAACTCACGTATACATTTATAAAATTTATTAGAATGGGATCAAATAATCAACAGAAATGCTTGTAGGTTTTCGGTTAAAAGTTCTTAGTAGCAACCCGAAGTTAGGAAATTGGCGATGTTTCTCTGCGTACCTCAGAAAGCACGTAAAGTCGTTAGTCCTACGCCTGTCTCTTCGGTCGTGTTGGCTTTTCATCCCATCTGACTTTGTGATTGAACGACTAGAATATGTATTTGTTTACGCATATACGTCTGCTCTATACAATCTGCTATGCAAACAGCTACGGTGACCGTTTTATCATCGTGTGGGATTATTCTTACATGTATATATAAGTTGATCAATAATAAGCCCATCATGTATAGGAAAAATATAACAAGCGATTGTCTGGTGCAGTGTACCGATCGTGTACAAATCACACACGTGTGTAAAACATCTATTCGGAGGTTTACTGCAGTATCGTTTTCTCCCAAGTTTACTTCTTTTTTTATGAGAGTAGTATTCATTTTTGTATATTTGGAGGATTTACAAGAAAACTAGTATGCTACGATTTCAAGTATTCATGGTGTGCATATTTTGTATAAAATATGTCCATACAACGACTTGACTACACGGAATTAGATCTTGTCTCCTTTAAGCATATAAAGAAGAATTTATGCTTTCTGAACAACATTGGATTGTGTCTGATTTCACACACTTATATTATGGGTTAAAGTATGAAATTTCCTATTTGTACTGAAAAATTGAAACACATTTTTTCTAAGATGTACCATATTTATTTAATCGAAATATTTACCCTCATTATATTCTGTACATTGCTGCCATCTAAACGAAAATTTATCTATGTCTTTTCGATAGAACTCCGGGATCTAGATTCAAAAAACTGTGTAAAAGCATTTTGTACTGCCTTCAGGGAAGAAAACTTTTATCACGTAGAAAATTGTCCAAATCACGAAAAAAATGGTGGTCCGTTGGAGCAAAGTCTGGCGAGTACAGAGGATGACGTATGGTTTCTAACTGCAGCTCCTGTAGAGTTACAATGGTTTCTCGTGCAGAGTGAGGTCTTGCGTTATCATGGAGCAATAATGGTGAAGATGCAAGAGTGTCACTGTGTCCGGAGCCACACACTTTGTGGTGTCTTAAATACAGTTGAATCATCCAGCTCGTCTATATCAGCGTCTCTGCTCGGCGTGATTAGGTCAGTACTGTAGACGGTATCCACTTGCACGGGTGAAATATCTAAATTCATCCCATCAAACTCTCTGATTCACGAATCGGGGCTGTTTCACTGCCAGTTTCGCCATAATTGTTCGAAGTTCGGCACAGTAAACATTTACTGTTATTGCTTGACCAGACCTGAGAAAGCTATAGTGAACACACCATGAAGAGACTACTTAACAGTTACCATTATTTTTTTATTGGTAAGCTTTGCTTTAGGGCACTGTTGCGGCGTTTGATCTGGGGATTGGACCTGGATTGACCTGGGATTTCATTTTTCGCTTACGGTTATCGTAAAGAATCCAATTTTTGTCACATGTCACGATTCGATCCAATGCTTTCATTTCTGTACTGATTCAACAAGGCAACACAAGTTTCAACACGCATTCCTTTCTGCAGATCAGTCAAATCATTTTAATGTTTTTATCTTATTGATTTGATGCAAATGAGCCAATATTGTAGGTAGGGTGACGTCAAACCATGCCGCTAATTCCTGGGTAGTTCGAGACGGGTCGGTTCCACCATCTCCTTCAATTCAGCGTTATTCACCTGTGTGGGCGGTCTTCTACGAGGTTCGTACTTCAAGTCAAAGTTTCCATTACGAAAGTGTTTAAACCAAAAACGCACGGTGCGTTTATTAGCAGTCTCCTTTCCAAACGCAGCGTTGATATTGCGAGCCTTTTCTGCTGCGTTAGTTCCGCGTCGGAACTCGTATTCAAAAATGACTCGGATTTTCGAAGCATCCGTCTTTCAGATGATGATGATATGACAGAAATGAATAAAAAAAAATTGAATGTCGAAAGTCGAATACTGCATATTTTTTAAAAGAAGAATCTTATAGTTATCATGTGAAAAAATTTTCACACGATGATCTCACACCATAAAGGTTTTATGTCAATTCAAAGTATCTATTACTATACAACGGCAACTTCATACTTTAACCTCTATTATATATAAAAACTATTCAACAAGTTAAGATGGTAAAACAAAATATAAAAATATACCTATATTAGGAAGGTAAGTCTCACCATCAACGCCGGGTATAAAAGCATAGCCGCTGGTGCAGATCAGAAGGAATAGGTATAAAGGCGCCGGAGTGAGGCGCATCCTACGGCCCATCCATGCTCTCGCGCTGCTCTCTCATTGGTCGATGGAACCGCTGGCTCCGCGCATCGCCTATAGATGCGCGACTAACATCAGCTGTGTGATAGCATTGTAGATAATATCTAGAAAGAAAAGAGAAGCTTAATTTCAAGCAGTAATAAAAATATTTCATTGATAGCATAAGTGAAAATGCATATGGCTGTTAAAAAGCAACCGTTGCAGTTGCTTTTTCGATGACAGTCTAAATTTATATAGTTGGAAATAATGTTTTATACGACAGACCGCTACAAAATCCGTGTAAAGTAGTTTCATTTTGTTCCGTCAAGTCATAACATACCAAACATAATTAAAAATCTGTTGTGCCTGGTCAACGGTGTGCCGGTGCGACTCTATAGATTTAGGATAGTCTTTTTAACTATTTGCTTCGTTAAATTTTAGATACATTGAAAATGTACGATCCTTAAGCCTTCTTAAGGAGTTATTTTAGTATACCTAGAGCCCCTGTCTATTTAGGTCGTTAAGGATGGTTTTTATCTGTAATAAAATGTGTTAACGGTCTATCTTGTAATCAGTGTTGAAGGTCTGGCTTCTTATACATATGTACCTATGCTGAACTAGGTGTTACGAGTTCACAGGATACTATACGATAGGTTCTATAGTGTTTCAATTATTTAATAATTTGCTTTATAAATAAATCATTAAGTAGTTCCAATTATGATTTATGAAGCAAAATTAATTTACAGAACAGTAATTTTATCTAAATGAAAGGTATGCTAAGTCCTTTTTTTTTTTGTTACGCTTTCATGCCTTAGCTACTTGACCGACCATCATTAAATTTCGCATACAAGTTGTCGGGGGTACAGAAAAGGATATATTTTGTAATTTTTCTGGATAAAACTATCCTTTATCCAGAAAAAGCACTGCTGCACCGCGAATCCGCAGGCAAACTTTCACAGACGCTGTTTGATATTTCGTATCAATAAGTTGTTTAAAAGTAAATTATCGTAGCTATATCTTTCGTTATTATTTTGTTGTTCAACAGTTAACTTCTGAATAACGTTGTAATAATTTTATTAAGTTTGACATTGGTTGTCAAAGAAAGAGAACAAACTATTAAATTAATTAACTACTAAACAATAACAAACAGTGAAAGTTTGAGGGTAACGCTCTATTTAAGTTTAACAGATTAATTTTAGATATTTATTTTGTGTTATAGCCCAGTGGGAAACCGTTGGACTGCCACGCAGAAGTCTCGAGTACGATCCCAAGGCACGCATCTCTAACTTTTCGAAGTTATGTGCGTATTACATAGTTAATTATCGCTCGCTTTAATGGTGAAGGAGAAACATCATGAGGAAACCTACATGTCTGAGAGTTCTCCATAATGTTCTCGAAGAGATGTGAAGTCTGCCCATCCATACAAGGCCAGCGTGGTGAACTATGGCCCAACCCTTCTCACATTGTGAAGAAGCCCATGTCCAGCAGTGATACAGTTTAATGCAGGGCTGATATTATTATTGTATGCTAGCTTAAAAGACAGTTGCATGACGTTGACGACTCATAATATGTCTCCACCTGAGGTTCATGAATATTTATCTGAATAATAATATTTATATATGTATAACAGTCGACGGCAAAGTGGAAGACCTAAATTGAGATGGCGGGATGACATTTGAACGGAACCGGCTAGGGAGAGCAAAGTACAAAGCGATTTGTAAATCCTACGATAAAGCCTTTGCCCAGCAGTAGAACATACCAACAGGCTAATGAAAAACAAAATTTTAATAAGTAGCCTAGTTATTCGAATTTGATGGTGAAATGTGGTGTCAGGCATTAAACTACAGACGTAAGGAAGGGTTAATAAGATCAGGGCTCGGGTTCAAATCCCGGTTTGGGCCAACTAAAAGTTATTGGGTTTTCTGTTAAGAAATCTCAATACGAGCCCGGAGTTAGGAAGTTGGTGGTGTTAGACACCCGCGTGCCTCGGAAAGTACGTAAAGCCGTTAGTCCTGCGCCTCATCTCTCTCCGGTCGTGTCAGATTATTCGTCTCATCGGATCATGAGAGTTAGGGAACAGAGAGTGCACTTGTGTTTGCGCACACGCTTGTGCACTATAATATCTCCTGCGCCGATGGCCAGTCTCCGTTAAGATTGGCCGCCGTGACCGAAATTCGGTCAGGAGGACATTATTATTATACTTATATTATAAAGAGGAAAGATTTGACTTTTGTCTGTTTGATTGATTGTAAGGGTCAAACGCAAAAATTATACAACTGATTTTTAAAAATTGTTTCTCGATTTGAAATTCATATTATCACCGAGTAACATAAGCTATATTTCATTTAAAATAAGCAATTTTTACTAACATAACCTAACCTACTTTTATGCGAGCGGAGCCGCGGGCAAAATAGTACTGCTAGATTTTTAATAAAATTAAATGCCGTCTCACCTTTAAGCCGATAACGGTATCGCCTTTTATTCTAATTATTCTTGCTTTATATATCAATGTATTGCAAATCTAGGCGACGCTACGAAATAATGAGATATACCCGATACATACGAAAAAAATTCATAAGTGTCACATGCGTCGGCAAATATCATTTTTAAGATATCGAGGTTGAAAATAAAGCTTTTGTTAATAGAATGGAATTGATATTATTGTTATTTCCTTTCGTTTCTTCATCATAAGAATATTTGTTTTGACACATTGAGTTGACTAACAAGCATAAAACTTGCTTGTAATATCAGAGGTCATCATGAGTGTGTTGCCAAGTCTATTAGCGTAAATTAGTGGAATGCCAGATATATGCTTAAAAAGCTATGGTGTCCGGCCGCGGGTGTGCTGCTGCGATTCAATGTGTTAAAGCTCCTACACACAACGCCGGCAGCGCGGGCCGCCGGCTTTGGCCGAACGGCACGTGCTGTCGGCTTTTGCCGGGCGTTTATGCCGCCGGCATGTGCCGCAGAAACTGCACAAAGCTGCCGAGCATCATTCCAGTTGTGACAGTCGTGTAGAACGCTAGTGAGGTACACAGTTTGTGATTGGTTATCGATTACGATGAATAACGAAGTCGGCAACATTGCCATAGCAGCTTTAGCTTTTATTTTATTATGTAAAACAATTAAAAGAAGAAGAAGAAGGTTTTGGGTGCGCCCAAGTTTACAATGTAAAAAATGGCAAAACGGTACAATAATGATAGAAAATTATAAAAAAGATGATGTGGGGTATCGATATTTGCGCAACAATATGTTTTTTGGGTTTCTAAGAATGACATATGAAGATTTTGAATTTTTGTTGACTATTACTGAAGCGTAGCTACATTAGCAAAAAAAAGCACTGATTGGAGAGAATCCATACTTGCTAAAGAGTGGTTTTGCAGTAACCTTGAGGTTTTAAGCTACAGAAGAAAGTTATTTCAGCCTTGGAGAACTGTTTAAAATCAAAAGAAGTTTCTTTCTTCTTTGATTCCCGAAGTGTGTGTGGGAGCCTTTAAAAGGGGATTCGTTGTCAGCATAATGGGTATGGTTCCCTTACTGATATGCGCATCGTTAATGGACTCGGCAGCCTTATTTAGTCCAGTAACACAACAAGGTTATTTGCTCTTCTGTAGACCAGAGGTACTTACATGGTCAGGCGCTTGGACGAGAGCAATATCTGGTAAAATGCCTTTGTAGTCTACCTTCTCGATTATATTATGACATTTTAATCAAAAACCTAATTGACATTCATGCTGTTATTCAAAACTAGCGATCCGTCCAGGCTTCGCACGGATTGTACAACCTTAACAAATTATACACCTAAACCTTCCTCATGAATAACTCTGTTTATTGGTAAAAACCGCATGAAAATCCGTTCAGTAGCTTTTGTGTTTATTTATGTGAACAGACAGACAAACAGACAGACAGACGCGTCGGGGGACTTTGTTTTATAATATGTAGTGATAGTGATGTATTGTAACTTTCTTTATTCATATATTGTTAACTATTAAGAGGTTTAATTCTGTCAGCTCCGTCAATGTGCGTGGCAGGTTGCCACTGATTTCCTTAATTGATCGTTACTTTAAATGCATCCGTAGTACGAAACGAACCTATTGCCATATTCCGGACATAATTCTAAGCTTCGTATTGCTACATTAAATACTTAAACAAGAATAAACCAATATTTATTTGCTCAATCGCAAAACCCTAACCTAGGTAAGAGTAAGCTCCAACGTACCAACAAACTTATATGAAAAGCAATAGAAGCAACTTCGTTGTTCCGTGTAGTCTGCAGAAATTCGGTAGTAAGTTTCATGTTTAAATGTTTCACTAACGAGCTCCACAATAAGTCGAAACCGATACACTAAAATGTAGCACCGGTGTAATTTATGTGACAGATAAAAAGATGAATGGGACTTTTTAATCCCTACGCTGAACGAGGCTCTCGAACGAAACCGCGGGCAACTGCTAGTGTTTTATAAATTAATTAGAAAGTTTGTTTATTACGGAATTTACTGAACAACTGTGTGGCAACAACGGGTTGCGAAGTAGACTTTGTTGGGGATTAACTCGTTGGATAGTTTGGTGGCAAGCATTGAGTTGGCGGTAAAGCATGTCCGGAGGAACAGATCATAAGCTGTGTAGAAGTTAAGCTTTAATTAATTCACTGTTCTATTAATAAATATTTTCATATGTGAGCGCGTATGATGCTGTGGTTTTAGTGACCGTCTGGTACTTGGAGGTGGCGAATGCTTGTGATATTTGCAATATGTTCTCTAGATTTTTGAAGACTAGGATATTTCATTGTTCGTTGGATTACGCGATACTGCGATACAATGATTATATCCTTAATACTGAGGCAAAATTAAGTGGTACCTTAACCTGTTAATTGTTGGAATGCCAGACATAATCAAAAACCTATTGTGTCTAGCTGTCAGTGTACTGACTGCGACTCAATATAAATTCATTACTGAAAACAAATTGAAATGGTCAGGGAACTCTCAGATGTGTAACTTATTTGTTTTTGAAACTGTCTTTAAAAAAATATCTCCTATAATCGTAATCGTAAAACATTCAAACAACAGAACTCGGGGCAATCATTTGTTGTCGCATCAAATCATTTCAAACATACGATACATATGTATATAAGGTGTCCAATTATATTCCAATTATCCATTCAACTTAACATAGCAAAGCACAATTTTAGACATCAAACAGTGAAATTATTTAATAGGCTGCCTAAATATATTAAGTTTGTACTTTTAAAAATGATGTTATAGATTTTCTGTTGGAAAAATGTCCGTATAGTATTTGAGAGTTGTAATCATTATAAATGATTAAGTAGTTTTTAGTTTATTACCCTTATTTTATTTTCAAGTATAATTATCTAATTTCAATAATAATAAAATAATAATATCAGCCCTGTATTGAACCGTCCCACTGCTGGGCACGGGCCTCTTCTCAGTGTGGGAAGGGTTAGGCCATAGTCCTTCACGCTGGCCTAGTGCGGGTTGGTAGAGTTCACATATCTTCGAGAACATTATGGAGAACTCTCAGACATGCAGATTTTCTACAATTGAGTGGTTAATACTTTTTACATCAGTTGTTCAAGGAAGCTAAGACGGAGTAACATTTCTCCAGATTATTTAAGATACCAACCTGAAAACTTCACATAAAATAAAGGAATAACAAAGATGTTTTCCGGGTGCAAATGAAAAGGAAGATATAAAGTGTCACGTAGGTAAAGCGCTTACTGCTTTGTTCGTTCGGATTTGATTCCGGTGTCAAGTATCGAGGAATTCCAATTTAGTACTAGACTGCAGATTTAATCTAAAAGCCATTGTCAAACGGATAAACGGTGTCAGGTAAAGCGCCAAATATTTCGTTTAAATATTAGCTCTTAGATAACGCTTCTTCTATACTGATAGTATAAAGAGGTAATATTTGTTATTTCATTTATCAATTGAGGAGCACTTGACTGCAGGGATGACGACTACGTCATCCCTTTTTTTTGGTATAGGAGGCAAACAGGCAGACGGATCGCCTGATGGTAAGCGATTACCGCCGCCTATAGACACCTGCAACACCAGAGAAGTCACAAGTGCGATGTCTTTTAAATTTGTCCCAACCAGAAGGGGGAGAGGGGTCCGTTGAGCCTTCGGTTCCCTCACTCACTCGACGAAACACAACGCAAGCGCTATTTCACGCCTGTTTTCTGTGAGGCCGTGGTATTAACTCCGGTCGGCCCATTCGTGCCGAAACGTGGTTCTCCCTGCAGTCGAGTGCTACTATTAATGAAACCACTAGGTTTTGGTTGTCGCCTCGTCACTACCGCAGCGCCGAGTATTATGGGTTCAATCCCCATACGGGACAAAATCTTGTATGATCCACGAGTGGTTGTACCGTGCCTGGATGTTCATTGTGTCCGTTGTTTGAATGTTTGTAAAGTCCCCCGCGACACAAAAATTATTCCTAGAGCGAGAATGGCCCTTTCTATTCAAAAAACAGAACTAACTCGATGGCGAAGTGATAGTCAATGCAACTGCTGTGCGTCTGATCCTCGAATTAGATTCTTGGATCTGCTATAGTGTTATTAGTGTTTTTGTTAAGAACTAGTCGGGAACGGCAGAAGGCTCGCCCCCTGTAACGTACCTAATACCTTAAAATAATAGTAAGCGAAATATGAATATACATTATGCCTACTTCTTCAGAAATATAGGCGTGAGACTATAAATATATGGCTCTTCATTATGTGTTCTTTCGCCGGTAATGTAGACATCAAGATTTATATATGTTTATGACGTTCTAATCTTTCTTTATAATTTAACCTTTTATATCGTTGGCCTTAGTCGTAAAAACTAAGATAAAGAATCACTATCCGTAACATTATATTTACGATTTAAACTGATATAAGCTACGATTATAAACCGTGTCGCTAATGAGTTAGATAACACAAGTATTTGATGTATTAATTGATAATTTAGAAACTGGTTTAGTCCGCTCTCTACGCATTACGCGTTTCTTTATTCATGCGAAATAATGCGGTCGTTGACTGCGGTTTTAGAGATACTCGAAAAGTCAAACTATTAGTAACATGCCCAAGGAATAAGGCAAATCCAACGTATCAAGGTTCAATAGTCAAGATTTCAGGACAAGCCTGGCCCATAAATTCTTATTATGTAGGTCATCGCTATTTATGGGCCAGGCCTCTCTACTCTATAGTTTTGATTTGAAATGGCATTGGTTGGTATGGCCTTTTCCTTATATATGGCAATGGATAATACAATATAATATTCTACCACATACACACAACAACATCTAGCCCGAACTAAGCAGAGCTTGTACTATGGGTACTAGACAATGGATAAACATACATATATACTTTTTTTTTGTAAATACGTACATATGATACATAGAAAAACACACAGACCAAGACAAACATACATGTTCATGCACACAAATATTTGTCTTGTGCGGGAATCGAACCCGCAACCTCAGGCGTGGCAGTCGGTTACACTAACCACTACGCCATCGAGGCCGACAAATATTTGTAAATAAATAAAATTTGTAAGTAGATTATGAATTTTTTAACAGTAGGTAAATGCAATGAACTACATTTTGTTTCCATTTTATTCTTCATTCCTACTTTATTAAAGCACACAGAAGGCATGCTTGAGCTAGATTGAATATTCTTTTGTTTGTTTTGAATCAAACATTTTATTTAAGCTGAGCCACTAGACTAGTCACTAGAAGATACTTTAATACGTCCAAAAGGCTTATTATAGTATGTGCCTTTTACTATTTTTATTTTTAAAATACTACTCCTGCACTAGGAATAATTCCTGTCTCGCAGGGGACTTTACAAACATTCAAACAACGGACACAAAGAACATCCAAACTCGGTACAACCATTTGTGGATCACACAAAATTTTGTCCCATGTGGGATTCGAACTCACAACACTCGGCGCATTTTTGTCAATGATTTCTCATTAGGAGCACGGAGTCTACATATATGCTCTGTAAACGGGAATAAGCTCGCCCCTAAAACGCGGGTCCTCAAATAGCTAACAAAATGTGAGTGTCATGCACCTCTCATTCATGCGCCTATAGATATAGGCATGAGATTATGTATGTATATGATATGAAAACCAAGCAACTAATCGGTGTAGGTCTACTATGTCATAATTCGAGGTCAAAATTTAGAATTAAGTGCGTCCGGTGCGTACAAATAGGGGCGGCTCTAAAACATTGAGGACCCCTGTCAAACTTTTATGAGTAAAGCTCAGCTAGTAACATTTACGCTCTATTACATTGTTAGTAAGCCAAAATTCCTGAAAATGCCGCGGCTAGAATAACTCTACTTTATTATAATTAAATTTGGCTTTCTACATGCTGTAAAATCTGAGAGCTTTGGGTAATTTATTACATGAATATTACACTTAGATGACTGCGGGAGATGCAGCCCAGTACACCGTCCTAATTTTAATATTATTGAAGGTCGTTTTTGATACAGCACGCTAAGGTGGCAAATAGGCGTATCTGACGAAGTATCAATCTTTTACAGATGGAAATAGGGTAGTGAGACTGTTATAGCTTTCATGTGATGAGTAAGAGTTTCCGAGGCATATATACTTAACTCTGCCATTCCTTTTCTTGCATCCCATTTTTGAATTGTTGTACTTTTGGTTTTGCTAGCGTCAATAGTCTACAGTCTTCGCTTATTATCCGGGAGGTCATTAATAGTGTTGCCAAATTTTTTACAAATAATGCCTACTTTCCTGGATATATAAGAAATGAGATAGTTTATGTGACTCCTATGTATGTTTGTAGCTAGCATAATTAGTTTACATTACCACCACTCATATTACTGTTGGTGTCATACATGTCCATCAAAGACCATGGTTTTGATAGACATGTATAACCCTTTGTGGAGGGTTAAATACAGACGTTCTACATTCATATTTATTTCCAATTCGGTTCATTCCGATTAAATCGCATCCTGATTGTTCGGATCATGTTTCATAGCGGAAAACCAGCTAATATGATCATAAATCATTTATTTGAAGCCAAATTCACGTGACGCGGACAATTTCACGACTGATTTCGGAAATACAAGATAATACCCGATTACATAGTCACGATTGTCACGAACTATATTGTTTATGGGACAATGCATTATGATTATTATCAGATTTAGATATGGCCAACTGTTAAGCTGTTTTATTGTTGTTTAATTTTTAATTTTTGCATACAATGCCGATTGAGTGTATCAAGATGAAAACTGAATCGAAGTTTCTATATATGGAGCCTTTATGAGTCATATTATCGTTGGGTTAGTGGTTAGTATATACGGCTGTGGATCGTGAGGTCCCGAGTATAAATTCTAGGTCAGACAAAAAGTTATATTATATGTTTATTTATTGAAATTTCTTTCTTAGAATTATCGTAATATCAAGCGTCGCTTACATGTCAGTTTACCGTCCTAACGGTTTACGTGAGGGAGAAATAGAGAGTGCTTTTGTAGTAATGCATGCATTACAATATGCTGCGCAGATAGTTTTAGTCTCTATTGAGATTGGCCGTTGTAGCTGAAATTTTGTCTGGGCGGAATATTGTTTATTTTGTGAGCGATTTATTTATTTTTTATTGTAATTAAATGTAATGTTAATACTTGTTAGGGTCTTAATGTGAGTAAATTTTCTTTTATTCAAGATTTAAGATTTTAAAGCCGATTCAGTAGCATAGAATTCTAGCGTGGATATTAATATTGCGGTTTTAATTTCGACTTAGAACAATAATGTAGTCTATTTTTCTGTCCGGATATTTTAGAATTACATGCACCCCAAAGAAATTACAAAAAATATAAAGGTTAGGTCTAACTAACTCGTTTCTATTTTCAACGTTACGAATCACTGTGCATGGATTTCATGAATGTATTCAACAAAGTGACCTGTTGTTGCAAAGACACGTTCGAAGACGGGGTGGAATGTACAGAGTGATGTTTGATAGTAATTTATAGAAATTCTTGAGAGATAAATTCAGAAACTTTGAAAAATAATTACATTGAATTAATGATTGACAGATAATGTTAGTAGGTTCTCTGTTCTTTGTTATCTGTAACTGAGTAATGTGCTTTTATTTGTTTATTTCTAGTTATAAAAAAAATCTTCTAACCCGGTTTGAGTTATATTCTAATTTTCTTTTATTTCCAGTTTATTAATCCGTTTTATAGACACTACTTTATATTAAAAGGCTTTTAAATAGAGACGTTTTTTCGTGGTTACTACTTAACGTTATCTATATAAATTCCTTAACACGATTGCCAACCTATAGGCATTATACATTGCTCAGCTTAAGAGTGAATGAACACGGTATATTTATTGTTAGCAAATCGTAAATGCCGGCGGAAACGAGACAATATCACGTCAGTCCGGAACACATTAAAGCCGTTCACTGAAAAATCGTATACATTGTACGGAGATGAGCTTTTAACAAGGAACTTTATGGCAGCTACCCAAAATAAAGCCATGTTAATATTCTCAGCGTTTTTTAACATGAAATTATTTTTCTTTATATACTTTTTATGGCATTTTATAGGGCTTATTTTTAAAATTATTAATGTTAATATTCAGTATGCACGTTGGTATCATTTTCTTGTTAATTAATATTTACGTTTCCACTTTTACATTTAATGCTAGGTTTTGCTCTCAACTTCAGATGCGTGGCATTAAAACGAAGAGGTACCCGCCTATCTATCTTGCCCGTTCTTCTCATGAGCACTACACCCTTGTTTTGTTGAACGTGGCAGTAAATGTAAATTCACAGAAAAAATTGTGTAACTTTGACATTCATAAGTGTTACCTAACTTGAATAAATTTATTTTTGATTATGTTTTTGATTTTATCTAAATATCCTTTCTTTGCGTGTAAGATAAGCTGATCTACACACATAAAATATACCTATACATAAATTCATTGATAATACCGTACCTATCAAAAATGTTTTATGATTAACACGCGCCTTCCAATCGGCGTAACGAGAGATGAAGCATACACCAGATTTTAAGTAAAACCATCAGCACTACAACAGTGAAAACCGCATTCAACATGTGACCCTATAAATATCTGTAATGATATTTTTTCGCAAAAAGTTAGGTAGATACTATGTACGTCTGTACAGTCGAACAAGAAAGTGGTCTACAAGTTTTGACAAGTTTCTGTGATCACATTATCGCTAAGGTTGACTTTTCTAACGGAGAGTGTTAGCTATGATAATTCAAACTTGAGACAGGGCATGACGTAAATATAATACATGATAAAGAAACCAATTGCCACTGACATAATATTATTGCAAGGGAAAATCGACCTTGTTGTGTCATGACGTTCAAATGAACTTCATCCGTAGGGTGGTAGACCACATTTTGGGCCGACTGTACATCAACCAGGTACCATTCTATTATTTGTATATACATATATAAACAAAATGTAAAGTTGGCTATAAAGATAGACAGCCCAACAAAATATTTTTAATGGCGTTTAAATATTGTTTACAAAGATTTACGTCTATAATTTCTCGAAGAGGTAGCCAGAGGACACTTACAGCCATGTTTTGCATATCACGTAATATAGGCGAGTCGAGTAACATTAACCAACACATTACCAGACGCCATGCTGTTATTGAGAATTTTCTAACAAAAAATCTGGTAACCTCACACTCAGGCATCAAGCTAGTCTTCATGTAATCGGTTGCAAAGTTATGCTAAGGGGCATTAAGGTCTAATAATTGTGTAACGTAAGTAGCGACGCAGTTGACGCATTAACTACTGGTATTAACTCGGTATACGAAGCAGCAACCAGTTAGCGTAATACACATGTATCTGCTGCCGGATAATATACATAAAACGAGTTGTATCTAGCAACACGTCAAGGCTAAACCGTTAGTTATCCCAACATACTCAATAAGCCATTCGTAATTAGCAAGTTAATGCAATATAGTTTTTGCTCAAAGATATGTAACGAGACATCGCGGGACATAAGTAATAAAAATAACTAGCGGTCGCCAAGTGGTCGAAATTCGCCCATAATTTATTTAAATTTTAAATTTGTTCGTTATTTAAGTTTTATTGTCTATAACCTAATACCCTTATAATCATATTTCATTTATAGTCACCTACTCCACATACATATGTATGTAAACATAGTTACGAAGCATTCTCCGAAGTCAACCGAAAAATGCCGAAATACTACGACCGCGATTCGACTGCTTGTATAAAATGCATGGTTGTGTGCGTGTAGTGGTTTTTCATCAATTTAATGTATTTCTAATGCATATTTTATAAAAATATTAGGATTCGTCCCTCCTTCTCCATATAAACTTTAACTGTGCCAAATTTCACACTCCTTCGTCCGCGTAATTTTCGTAAAAAGGGATACAAAGTTTTTGCTTCACGTATTAATATATAGATAATAATTGAATGGATTATCCATTCGATTGATGCTATTAGAGTATTCAGTGCAGATGCCGTTTTTCATGCACAGTTACCAGTACACCCATCAAATGCCCATCCCCATAGCCCAGACGTATTAATGTAGCAATAGTCTTACGCCGGCTGTGGCTAGTGCCACCATAGGTGTTCCATCCCACTTTATATTAAAACTCTCGAAGGGCCTCTTCACGTTGGTCCCATGTCTCCGTGTAAGCCTCCCAAAGGGCCAGATATTTTTTAATATGTAAGGAAAATATTTGTGATAAGAGAAACATGATAATAACTTTATTTACTCAATAAAAAATAAGTTTATGTTACATTTAAGCATTGGAACCTAGTGTGGGGTCTAGTGCAGGGATTCCCTGTATCGTATGGACCAGTCTCTTTTGACACGTGGTTAATAACAGTCTTACAATAAAGTGACATTGGCATAGTGTATAGTTTGATTTCTACAACTGTACGAATGGCGTGTAAGTGGTTGCTTTGCTATTGCCACTACATCGAGCACTTTGGGTTCGCATCGTACACGGGACAAAAAATTGTGAGATTCACAAATGGTTGTTCTGAGCCTAAATGTTTTTTGTGTTTGTTGCTTAGTTCCACGCTATAGGTGCTGAAAAGATGCTTATGCGCAAGTTATCTTTAAAAAACTAGTTACAGTCTTATGTACTAACATGAGTTTTTACCTCCATACATAAGTTTGAATTAACAAAAACAATAAGTATTATAATCACGAATCAAAATACAAAATTCTTCTGTTTTTATTATTTCTCAAATGAAGGCAATTAAACAGATGATGACTATCCTTGACTTCACAAATTGGTTTGAATTATAATTTATTTGAAAATCTATTATATAAACATAAAATTACTTTTTTTATTGATGTCCATTATTTGTCAGTCTGTTTTATTATTACAATAATGTGTGCGAGATAAAATATTACATGTGAATAAAAACAATGCATAATTCAAAAACCTCGTCTTACATAAGTTTATTAAGTATAACTGTTTATTTGATTATTAATTCGAATGAGAAGTAAATAAATAAATGTAGGTAGGTATATACAATCTTAATTAAAATTATAAATGCAAATGTGAGTTTGATTTTTTTTACGCTTTCACGTTTTAACTACTCGATCGGTCATTATAAAATTCCGCATACACGTTGTAAGGGACTCAGAAAAGGACATATGGTATCTTTCATTCAGAAAAAGTACTGTTTTTGAGGGATATAAATTTATTGACAACATCGATATTAACGTGAGCGTAGCCGCGGGCAAAATCTAGTAAACTGATAACTGATATATTTATGTAAAAGCTTTACACGAAAATTATCTTTTCAACTAATTATAATAATATCAGCCCTGTATTAAACTGTCCCACTGCTGGGCACGGGCCTGTTCTCTATGTGAGAAGGGTTAGGCCATAGTCCACCTCGCTGGCCCAGTGCGGGTTGGCAGAGTTCACATATCTTTGAGAACATTATTGAGAATTCTTAGATATGCTAGTTTCCTCACGATGTTTTCCTTCACCGTTAAATCATGCGATAATTAACTATTTAATACGCACATAACTTTGAAAAGTCAGAGATGCGCGCCTTGGGATCGAACTCGAGACCTCTGCGTGACGGTCAAAGGTTTCTAACTAGGCTATCGCTGACTAATTTGCTAACTCAATTATGTAAAGTAACATGTTTAATTGACTTAATTGGATAAATAAAAAAATAGAAGGCCATTATAATTTAAGTTTTACATGATGCGTGATCATAATTTACATTGTTTTTTTGTTAATGTAAATATAATAACATGTATGTATAATATGTTTATACATGCATGGTAAAAACTAACTAACTAACTAATATTTAAGATTTAGCTTACCTGAGGCCATGGAGGTGAACTCAAAGATTTCGCGCAATAAATTAGCTTCCCTAGTCCAATAAAATCAAGAGGTCTTAAGTTTCATTCCTGGGTCGAGCATTGTATTTTAGGGATTTTCCGTAAAGATCAATAACCAGTAACTTTCTAGGCCTGCTATCTATTGCTTGGAATCTAAACATAGTTGGCGAAATGATTATATTTATTTATAATTCTACACCTCTACCCGACCGTTTGAGCAGATCTAAGGGTGATAGTATTTTATGTTTTACTTATATCAGTGTGACTTTTGTTTTTTTTTGACGTTAAGCGGTTAGCGTAGCTTATAATAGCCGAATAATGATTAACACAATTTACAACCATATGCCTAGAGAGATAAGAGTACATAAATTTAAAAGTAGACTTAAATAATGGCTTCTAGAAAATAGTTTTTATAATATTAAAGAATTTATTAACTATAAAAGAAAAAATATATAGATGTTATTGATATCTTAGGTTTTGTAATGTGTAGAAATAAGTATAATAAATAATGATGTGAAATTAGTAAAAGTGTTATATAAATTTAAAATATCGCATGTCCACTGAGGGCGATATGTGTTTGAACCTTAAAAACTTGTAACACCTTTTTTGTATACCATGTCTCAAGCGAATAAAGATTTCTATTTCTATAGACTTTTGTCACACTAAGGGCCTTTCCACCATCTCTTAAAGCATCATAACTCGGGAACGAGATAAAGGTCAACACGCTGTAAAGCGTAGTCTCGCTTGCTTTATCAGATGGTTGTAAGGCACCAGGAGTACCACTCGTGTGTTGTCTCTGGCTTTTGGAAAAATGAGCTTTCGTGCTGTCAGCGCAACAGTCAAAGATCACACTGCGCTTTCTCAATAAGACTGGAACACTGTAGGAACACTAAAGTATAACTTTATATGACTGTGCTTGTTGTAAGGTGCAGGTGTACTAAACTAGGCGGGTTTCTTCAGTTTGAACAATAGCCAAAGCAAGCAAAGCAGTCCTATGACTTCTTCTATAATAAGCTCTATTGAAAACTTTTGCTTAGAGTAAATAAACATTTCAAAACGACTGTTCTTAACTTAATACGCTAGAATGAGTGTTGTTTATATAATTCGTAATAAAGGTATGGTTCTATATTTCGACCAGATTGTGCTGTGGTCACCAGCTAAACATCAAGAAACAAAATAAAATTTAATGTAAACAATATTCATGATCGTGTTAATACCAGTTACATATACATATATTATGCTATGTAAAAGTTTAACATTTATTAGACTTGGACATTTGCCTCTAGCGAAACTTTGAATTAATTATAAAAGGGTTTTATAAAATTCGTACTAAGTATTTATCTACTGTACTTAAACATTATAAAGCGTTTCGATCCAATTGAAAATTTGATAGCCAAAAATTTTAACAAAATAGAAAACTGATTTCATCGTAGAATATTCTAAAATAAAAATGCACAATAAAAAGTAAAAAAAATAATGCGTATTCTTGTGAATAATTAAATTATTGTTATTAATGGAGTCGGTACTAGCCAATATAGGTTTGTAACTACTTAAGTATAAAATGTTTTACTATAATCATAACATAACATTAGCATGCACAATTACACAAATAGAGAACGCGGCGCAGGCGACCAAATGGAAAGAACTAGCTATCAAATAAAAAAAGAATTATCAAAATCGGTTCACCTAGAAAGGTAACACACATACAAAAAAAAAATATACTGTCGAATAGAGAACCTCCTCCGTTTTTTGAAGTCGGTTAAAAATGCTTTTCGTAGTAATCGAGTTTACAAATTAATTTGATTTAAAGTGAGCGAAGCGTATCTACTAGTGCGACAGTGCCAGACCTTGTGCTGTTACCGAGAATATCTTGTCAAATAATATCTCAGTAATACTCCGCATAACCCCAAACCTGAGACCTCATACATAATCGCATTTACTAACACTTCGGCCCCGCAGTCGGTTTAATTATCACCATTTACAAAACGAATCGTGACACATGTCAATGTAATTCTGTCAAAACTACATGTGTACGCTAGTGTTGCGACACTAAACGATGTTAATTGTCCGCTAGGGTTGCCCCTTGATTGCCGTTTGTTGTCGGCATTCATCAGCCGCATATTTTAACGGACAAAATGATGAATGGCCACTTCACTTCACTAAACTAAGTCATTACAATTTTTAGGCGTCGAATTGCTCAATAGAAATGTTTGGGAGTACTAGCGCTTTATACCAATGTGTTGTGTCAAGGCTGTGTCGTGGGTGTTCATATGTTATTTATTATTTTAAAAAAGAACTTGCATAATTTGAAGCTTAATGACTATTATGTGATTTAATAGTGCTGTGTTTGCAATCTGGTTTTATGAATAAGTTGAAAGTTCACAGCAGTTTGAACATCTTTTTTATTAATGATGTACCTGCTTTAATTAATATCTATGCTTATAGTATATTGTTTGTTTGTTAAAATGCGTTTATCTCTAAAACTAACAGCCCGATTTGATTTTTGTTTTGCATATCTTCGTACTTTTTTTAGAAGAATATAGGATACAAAGCTTTATACAAATGGAATATTTGTATAACGTGGCCATTCCCTAAGAAAAGATTAGCCGAAATTTGAAGTTAAATGAAGAACAATTTAGCATCGTGATATTAAGATCCGAGATTTCGTAGAAATAATTCAAAACTAATTGAAAACAGTAAGTATTACTGTTTTCAATTAACCTTAAGGAGTGAACTGACGGGTTTAGAGTCTGTAATACTAATTTCTACCCGTGGCTTCGCACGCCTGAATCCTACGGGAGCGAGTTCTGGGATAACACAGTATCCTATGTGACGACATGGTCTACATGTGTGGCAAGTTTTATCCAAATCTGTTCAACAATTTAGGCGTAATTGAGGAACAAACAGCTTCTATATATCTTTACAGCTTTAACCTTTTTATTATAAGTAGGACAGTAAAATAATTAAATACGGTGTTATTAGGTAAATTGAAACCACTAGTAAATACTTTAAATATAAATAATACACGAGGGTTGTAAAAAAGACTAACGGGATAACTATAGCCTAATGAGAAAATCAGACTGGCACGCAAAGATCCCGAGTTCGATCCTACGGCACGCATTATACATTTAGAAGTCATGTGCGAATTAAATAAATAATTAATTATCACCCGCTTAACGGTGAAGAAAATTCAAATCAAATCCTGCATGTCTAATAGTTGGTTTATTGGGCGAGTATGATGGATAATGCCTAACCTTTCTCTTAATAAGAAGAGGTATTTGCCCAGCAGTGGGGCAGTTTATAAACAAGACTGATACTATCATTATAAGTAGAGATTATAAACTACTTTGCATGCAGGTGAAGCCGAGGGCGTGGAAAATGCTATAATCTGCTGACTATAATTTGCCTTATCTATCCATAAATATTTCGCAGTCTAACTAAAAGCCAGTCAATTATATACTTTATTTTTAACAGGTTAAACTGTATTTTAGTTTTTTTAAAGTTGATAGGTAAACGGATATAAATTCTTTAAAACCTGCTTGTTTGCATTCCGAATACGAGTTTGGGATGATCCTATTTTATCGTACCAACATATATAGTCTGACGCCTACCTCTATCTTCAAAGGTCCCACGTAATAGGGGCGACCATTATCTTTTTGCCTATTAAAATGACTACACTTTGCCTGATGGTAAGCTGTCGTGTAGTCTTGAGGAGGTGCTTCTCACGGCCCGCTTGAAGGACCCAGTATCGAAGGAAGAAGGAATTATTGCCTCTATCGAGCACAGTTACAGACTCCGTACTGTTACTTTGAATATCTTGGCAGAAAATTCAAAGAACACTTTATCCGATCTAAAAATTGCATATGAGACCTTATGCACAGCTGTTGTATGCAGTATTGCACCGCCACCGTAATCGAGGCAGACTTTAAAGTATAATAGAACTAGCGACCCTCCCCAGCTTCGCCCAAATAGTACAAATCATACTCCTAAACCTTCTCCATGAATCACGTTGTCTATTGATGAAAACCGCATGAAAACCCTTGCAGTAGTTTTTGAGTTTATCGCGAACAGATAGACAAACAGACGCGACGAGGAACGTTGTTTTATAATATGTAGTGATATTTATAACTTTTGATTTAAAATAAAATGGTTTCATAATCCAAATATGGAAAGGCTTTTATTCCATATTTGTAAGACGAAACTATTTTTAGTTCTGAAGTCAGCTTGGAGCTTCTAAACGATAAACTGTTTTGACATTTTGGTTATAGCCATAAATAACAGCCGGATAAAAAAGATTTTGATATATAAAGTATACAAGAAAGGTGTGGTCATCTTATTATTTGACTGCACGGACTGGCGTTTTGGTTCAAATGTTCGTCTCGTCAGTGTTACTGCGCCGAGTGTAGTGTGTTTGATTCCACGGAACGAAAAATTGTCTGGACTACAAATAGTTATTTCGAGTCTGGATGTTCTTTGTGTCCGCTGTTTGAATGTTTGTAAAGTCCTTCGCGACACAGGAATTATTACTTGTACGGCATTGTCTATAAAATACTATTTGGTTCACTTAGCCAGTAACAACAACAATTTTTTGGAAAATGAAATACCGATTTTCATATTTCAAGGCCTACACTAAATTATATATTCGCAGTAAATATAAATATAATATTAACCTCCCTTTTATAAACAATGATATTTATTATAAAAGCGCTTAAATTACTGCTATACGTAGTCGGCCTCGATGGCGTAATGGTTAGTGTAACCGACTGCCACGCCTGAGGTCGCGGGTTCGATTCCCGCACAAGTCAAACATTTGTGTGCATGAATATGGATGTTTGTCTTGGTCTGGGTGTATCTATGTATAATATGCATATATTTACAAAAAAAAAGTATATATGTATGTTTATCCATTGTCTAGTACCCATAGTACAAGCTCTGCTTAGTTTGGGCTAGATGGTATTGTGTGTATGTGATAGAATATTATTATTATTATATTATTATTATACGTGTATTTAATCATATCCCTGTATACATAAAATAATTAAATGCCAATATGTTTAAAAACGCTTTAAAAAGTGGTTTATTAATAATGCCTTCTATAGTCTCTACACTTTTTTATGCAACAAATATATGTCTATGGCAAAATGCTGAATCACCATTACTCATAATCGCAAAAATATGTATTATATATAATAAGGCTGGTATCAAGTTACGGAGCCACGTTATGGTTAATTAAGTCATAAAATATTCTGTTTTAGAATTTATATTGTTTACGATTGCGCTAAAATAACATGTGCGGTTCTCATTAATAATTAATTAATGAATAGTAAGATAATGTTCATACATTAAGCAGCAATAGCTCAGTGGGGAGACCAACAGACTGCAATGCAGAGGGTCTCGGGTTCGAATCCACGTCGCGCACCTCTGACTCTCGGAAGTTATATGACTTTTCGAAATTATGTGCGTATTGATTGACAATTATAGCTTGCTCCGTGCCGCGGAGAGCACGTTAAGTCGTCGGTCCCGGCTGCCATAAACATCTATGGCAGTCGTTATTGGGAAGTCAGTGCCCTATAATATCCAGACGCTGGTCTAGCCTTACGGTATCGTTAGCCTTCGGGTTGCGGAGGTCAAGTGGCGGCCGCTCCGTGTAAATACTGATATCCAGTCAAAGCCGGTTAGACCAGAAAAGGCGACCCCACGTGACTTGGGAATAATAAAGGCTAGGGAGAAGAAGAAGTAAGATAATGTTGATATATGTATGTATATTGTACGGATTAGTAGCTTTAGCCTGTAGTTGTAGATTCAACGATGATGCATACGTAAAATCGAAGTCATGATTCATATAATTTTGTCCAATAGAGTTTGTGTTTGCATTTGTGATGATAAATAACGTCATTGATAAATTGTAACCTAAAAATAAAAATAAGACAGTTATTGCCTTATGAGCAGGCCAGACTGCCACGCAGAGGTTTAATTTTATAGCATGAACTTCAGACTTCAAGAAGTTATTTTCGTATTGAATCGTTAATTATCACTTGCATTTAATGGTGAAAATAAACATTGTGAGAATACCTGCATGTCTGACAGTTGAGCCGAACTGGACCATTATAATGGCAGCTAGACAGAAATAAAACTATATGCCTAAGAGGCGAAAAGATGAGGTTAGACGAAGAGGTTGTGGTCAAACCCACCCATTGCGCTAATTACGTAATCCCTCTCCTAATACAAACATATAAACTAAGAGGGATAAATAAGTGATTTGTAGCCCAACTTGATAGTAAACTTTTATGAAACAAATAATATTATAGTAAAAAGTTGTTTACGTAAATTTTATTCTATCTATATGTAGATCGGATATAGTTTTATTAAAATTGCCGATACATAACCAAATTGCCAGTCCCTCGGCGCAAAACAGCGTAACGTAAATTTTGTAAGGCAATGAATACTAAATATCTTGGAAAAAGCTGAGACAAGGCCAACATCGTTAATTACCTACGTAAATAGGGTTGCTGTTTATTGTTTAAAGATATTTGTACATATATACATAGTCGCCTATACCCGAAGGCACAGGCAGGAGTTTGTGACAATTCGGCAATTTTGGTTTTACATGAGGTCACATGTAATAAAGGGCTAGCCTATTGCTGTCCACGTGCATATATTGCCAGGCTGTATATATGATAATAGGAGTATCTTAAAACCCAATAAAACTGCTTAATCTAAGCATCGGGTCTCGCACTAGGCAAGACATTATTGGGTGCAAACATAACATAAAATTATACCACAGGTCCAACTAAGCAATATGAATCTGCAAAAAATCTATCACATCTATATTTTGCCAGCCAAGTTTAACCTTCGTTATATATGTATGAATATAGGATGAGACCAATGCCGCCTATTTAGCTGTATTTTTATATTAGGATTATATTTAACGCGCTATTATTCGCGGTCATTTATGAACGCATGCCGTTCATAAATGAACGCGAATAATATATTTTCTATTGTATCTGCTATATTGCATTCAAAAAGTTAATAGTTTGGTCGCTCTGGAGCTCAATACCACGTCTTCTAATTATGTGTCACTAAAACAGATTGTATAAACAAATAATCAATTACTAAGAAAAGTTTGACGAAAGAAAAGATTTATGGGCACAAATTATTAAAAATAAACTTGAAATATGGCGATGCTTTATCCGACATCTAATCCGATAAACGTGGGATGAAAAATAATAAATCTCACCAAGTGTAAATGTTGGCTGGCGAAATCGTTTTATCTACTTAAATTACTAACAATTTTTATTCGGCGACAATTTCACGATACATTTACTTGTAAACCCTTATTTTTCTTTTTTATTACTTGCGTTATTCTATGGGTAAATATATCTGTAATGGACAAAACAGATTTATTGCTCAGCTCGCGTAAATTTGTTTCGATACGTTTTCATTTTATTTTACTTTAAGTTATTAGTATAGTGTTTATGAATATAAATTATAGGCATAAGTGCTAATAAATATTAATTGATTCAGATAATGTATTTTGATTTATTTACGGTAGATGTTAAATGTTTGATGATATTTGCAAACATTTGATATAATACAAAAATATTTATATTACTTTGTTTTTCTTAGAGCCGATTGTATCGATTTATCCGTTTACAAATAAATAAACGGACAAATCGATACAATATGATAAAAATATAATTAAAATAGATGTAATTATTTTAAAATCGCCCCAATGTTGTATAATAACGGTCTTATTTATAAACACAACGTACAAGAAGCTTGTAACGTCGTTATAAGGAATTATCTATGAAGTTCATAAAATGCATAATATCTTATTTATACTACATTAATTAATATTATAAAGCTGAAGAGTTTGTTTGTTTGTTTGAACGCGCTAATCTCAGGAAATACTGGTTTGAATTAAAAAATTATAATAATAATAAATTTTTTAATAATTTTCTTTATTTGTTCTCTCACACAGAAAATTACAGAGTAAAGTAATGTATATATCAAATTAATACATTAGTGAGTCAAATTATATATGTGAGAGACTGGTATCTATACTAGGAGAACCTGTGTGACAGATTACCAGCCTCTCCAGGCTCTGGACAAGGATACAGTTTTTTACTAATTTATTAATCAATTATTCAAAGCATTTTTCTCATATGAGTGTGTGAGTTAAAATAGTATTTGCATATATATGAGTATGTGTGTGTGTGAGTGTGTGTGTGTGAGTGTGTGTGTGTGAGTGTGTGTGTGTGAGTGTGTGTGTGTGTGTGTGTGTGTGAGTGTGTGTGTATGGGCGTGTCTGTGTGTGCGTGTGTGAGTGTGCGAGGTTTTAGGTGTATTCATTAGTGTAATTAGTGACCTACATGAACTAGCTTTTCTGTATCATCGTAGCTCAGGGACTTGAGCCACGTTGTGAGAACTTCTTTGCATTTTAATTTTGTTAGGTGGTAGATTTCAATTGCCTTATTGATTTTATTGTATCAGTATCCGCCCATAAAACCAAAGAAGTTGTTGGAGAACCCTGTTGTCCAATGTTTTTCAGAGAAACATACTTTATGTTTGAGACGCTTGTTTATATTACATACTAGGTTGTATTTAATTGTAGTGTGTTGTTTAAGAATACTGTTTAAAACATAAAGCTGTCTCACCGTCAACACATCAGAAAGCTCATATAAGTCTTTAGTAGGGTGCAGAAAGGGCAATGAGAGACTAACCTTTAGAATTGTTCTTTGTGCTCTTTCTAATTTTATCACACTAGTCTTACATGCACCACCCCATACTGTAATACAGTATGATAAGATAGACTGGCACAAAGCCGTATAAACCATTCTAATGACTGATTTGTCAGCAACAATGCGAAGATTTCTAAAGATTACTGTTAACTTGCGAGTCCTAGATGATGAGAGGTCCAAATTCTTTTAGTGTTGGATAGCCCATTTATCGAGGTAGGCTATAGGCTATATCACATCACGCTGCGACCCACGGGGGCGGCGCAGTAATCATAAACGTGGGTGAAACCGCGGGCACATCTAGTATCTTAATAATCTTCTATCTAAGCTGTAGATAATGGAAGTTGCCATAGCGGTTATAAATAATATTCTTTAAACAACGCAGACTATCAGACTCACATAGCTTTTGAAAGTTTAAGTACAAAAATGTGTTAACTAATGGACAAATGCATTTTGATTGCCGGTTGATTGCATTAGCAACAACCGATCAAACCCTTTGACATGAGTTTGATATTCCACGCCTTGATAGGAGTCGGCTTTGAGTAAATAATATTTTAATTACTTAATAATAACAGCCTTTATGTATGTATACAATATGTATGCTATATGTTAAAACATGGTTTCGAATGGGTGTTATTGAAGATAACTAGCTATTTGGTTTACAAATTTCTAGTATTTCCGTTAATCCTCTAGCTGAGTTGGAATGCTTGTGTTAGGAGCGGGCTTACATTGGTAATGTACGTGGGATTACTAAACCACAACCTCTCGATTGCAAAGCATTAGGTCTTATCTATTGAATTACAACATGATATTGTATTAGTGCTTGTATGTATAAAAGTATATACCCAATATGAATATTCAATAAAATGCTGTTTATAAAATTTCTCACAATGCGACACCTGTCTCCTTTAAGAATGATACAAGCCTGCTGGCCAAGTGCCAATTGGCGAGCCTCACATCTTCAAAAATATTATGGAAAAAATTCAATGCCCACATGTATCGAGAGGAAATGCTTACGATATATTCCTTCACGGTTAAACGAGCGGTAGTGAAATTTATACTAATATGATAGAAGCGGTTGTATGGAGAGTTTAAACTCTGAAATTACTAAGCTGAAACTGAAATTATTTTGGGAATAAAAGCTGCACATTTTGTTTTTGGATTATGCTGCTTCCGCCCTAGGAGTTTATCCTATGTCACGAGGATCTTTACAAACATTTAAACAGCGGACACAATGAACAACCAGATTAGGAACAACTATTTCATAAACAAACAAATTTTTGTCCTATGTGATAGTCATCATAGCTCAGTGGAAGACCAACAGAATGCAATGCAGAGGGTCTCGGGTTCGAACCCACGTCGCGCACCTCCGACTTTAGGAAATTATTGACTTTTTGAAATTATGTGCGTATTGAACCGAGTCCTGAGTCTGCCATGGATCGGCTTGGGAAGATATGGAGATACAGTATTATCACAAAGGCCAGTTAAATGTGACTTGTCAAGGCACTAGTGTTACCCATATTTCTTTATGGTGCCGAAACATGGACTTTAAGAGAAAGTGAGAAAAAGAAGATAGACGCTTTAGAAATGTGGTGTTGGAGACGAATGCTTCGAATAGCCTGGACACAGTTCCGAACCAACGTCTCAATCCTCGAAGAACTGGATATAAAACAACGTCTTTCTTCCATCGTTCAAGGTCGTATTCTCACTTTGATTTTGAATTCTCTGGGGCGACTCATGGTTCAGGGCAAAATTGAGGGCACGAGGGCGCGTGGTAGATCACCAATGCGCTGGAGACCAAGTCAAAACTGCACTAAATGGTCCACTCCACGAATGCACGAGGCAAGCAACAGTACGAAAGGAATGGCGACGAATTGTGAAGCTTGCCACCACCCCTGTCATGACGACCACGACCACTTTGCCAAGAGTGTGACGACAGAGAAGAAGAAGAGTGCGTATTGATTGACAATTATCGCCTGCTCCATGCCTCGAAGAGCACGTTAAGCCGTCGGTCCCGGCTACCATAAACATCTTTGGCAGTCGTTATTGGGAAGTCAGTGCCCTATAATATCCTGACACTGGTCTAGCCTTAGGGTATCGTTAGTCTTCGGGTTGCGGAGGTCAGGTGGCAGCCGCTCCGTGTAAAAACTGATATCCAGTCAAATCCGGTTAGACCAGAAAAGCCAACCCCAAGTGACTTGGGAATAATAAAGGCTATGGAGAAGAATGGAGATCGAACCCAGAACACTCGGCGCAATGGCAATGGCGACTACTTAAACAACTGCTACGTCTGAGAAATATAGGCTTTGCTTGAATGATATACAGCAGCTGATTTTAAATTACCGTACTAGTAGAGCGCTGCTGTTTCGGCATAAATGGGCTGGTTCTACTCGAAAACTTTGCCCTTTCTCTCCGTCTCTTTCACATAGCCTATGAAAACTGCTTATTATCAGGTAGCTTATCGTTTGCTTGGCAGTCAACTATGTGGATTACGGAAGGCATCGCCTTGATTTTCTTTTCTTGGTATCGTTTTTATGGTGCTAAAAACAGCCTTGACTATGATTGACCGTTATCGCTTCATATCAAGTAGGCCACTGGCTCGTATGCCACCAGCATCAATAAAATAATATAGGTGATTCTATAATGTGTGACAAATATATTTTCATTTTAAAATGTGTTATGGTTATGATACCTAGACGATACAAGATCGTGCGTATGAAATTGCGAGCAAATATAACTTCGGTATTTCGGATACTACGTGTTGACATAAAAGTAAAGCAAAAATGTATAATCTTATAAACACGAGTACATAACAGTATCTTTTTGTTTTTCAGAACATCCTATTCCACGAATCTGCTAAATTTAATACTTAATTCTACTAAAGACAAATAGTATTATGCCTCTACGTACAAGTTAGTATTTTCAAATTTTGGGAGGTACCTATACTATCCATGTTTGCCTCGGTGGAGCAGTGGTAGTGAAAAGGACTTCTGTTCATTAGATTTCGGGTTCGCTTCCCTGGTTAAGCAGATTATTGGAATTTCCTAATTTTTAACAGACTGCAATGCTATATATTCGATGATATTTATATATTAAATAGTTAAATATCGGCCGCTTTGATGGATGGAAATATTGTGATTATCCTGCATATTTGAGAGTTCCTCAAAATATTTTCAAAGATGTGTGAGGTCTGCCATCTCGTACTGATTGAGCGTAGAACAGTTTATAACGGGGTTTATAATATTATATTATTAGGTTGCTATCCATGCAGTTTTTCTCTACATTTAATCAAGATTCCTATACAAAATTCAATAGGTAAAAATTTATATATATTTAGTATGTAGATTAATATATAGTTGTGTCTTCTTTGATTCATTGCTTTGTCATAATTACATGATGGTTGATGTTTTATATAAGACAAAACATATTTGGTCTCAAGTTTCCTTTTCATTGACATCTACCGCATCAGATGTTATTCCTGTGCCACGCCCCGACTTTACTAACATTTAAACAACGGACACAAAGAACACCCAGACTCGGAAAAACCATTTGTAGATCACACAAAGTTTTGTCCCGTGTGGGCTTGTGGCGTGGCGACCACTTAAACCTCTATGCCATCAGCCAAGTCCAGAAAATATTGAAATTAAACACTTTATACGGATTTTATCGCGTTGTTTATTTTACTTTAAACACTGTTATTACATAATTTTGAAAACTCTATAACTACTATTATTGAATTTTACTACTATTTAAGCTATATATTTTTTTTCTAATTAAATCTATTTGTATTTAAGTTTACACTTTGCCCCGACGTTTCGGTTGCTTTACAGCAGCCATGTTCACGGGGAGACTTAGTCTCCCCGTGAACATGGCTGCTGTAAAGCAACAAAAGCTATAAAGTGTTTAATTTCAATGTATAACATTCGCGTAAACATAAGACAATATTATCCAGAAAATATATTTATTATTTTATTTATTGATTTTGGAAGAAGGCTTTCAGACTTAAAACATTTTTAAATATTCATAAATTATATATCTAATAATGTTGTTAATTACAAGCCTGCACAATTAGCTATCCAATTGCATCATTTAATACTCAAATATATAAAAACAAAAAAAGAAACTAAAGAAAGTTTACACCTATACACACATAGATACACACAGAATATTAAGAAGTTTGGGTGCCGCTAACCGCTGCCATAATAGTTTTAAAGTATATATTATTTAACTTTTTATGTACATCGGTTTCGCTATTAAAATAAAGGTTCATATTTAAGTTACGCGGCATTCTATTAAAATTGTTTGGATTTCTCGCCATAAATGCATTATGCCTATAGTAGTCATATATGTACATGTAAAATATAACTGAATTCGAATTAGCCAGTAGAATATTCATGAAATAGTTTGTATTAAAAACACAGCCGATTGTCTTCATAAAAACACTACATTTCAAGAGTAAATACCAAATATTATGTAATATAATATTATTATAACGGTCTAGTACCATGGCAAGTTTTATAAATTCAAATGAATCAAGGGCGAGCAATGTTCAATGAAATTAAACACAAAAGAGAGCTTTGTTAGACGTAGGGCTGTCAAAAGTTATTATAAAATATGTATACAGGATGTCCCAGAATATGTAAATCATATTGTAATGAGAGATTCCTTAGGCTAGGACCTTTTAAATGCGCTAAATAAAAAAAATAGAAAATTATGACCTTTGTGTAAAATAAAAAAGACTTCAGACTTTCAACTACAGGTGCTTCGTTAATAGCTAATTTTCATTTTTCACTATTATTATTTGTGAAGGATTGATACGCCAAACTAAAAAGGGTTTAAAAAAAAGCTATCGTAGTTTTGAAATCGCAGCATTATTTTGGTGTATTTCTTTGCACCAAAGAAAATCTTGTAAGTTTGAACAATAAAATAACATATTTTTTTTATTTAGCTTATTTGGAAAGTCACTACCTAAGGAATCTCCCGTTTGATTTTGATTTGATTCACATATTCTGGGACACCCTGTAGATGTGGCTTGGAAAACTCCATAATTATCCGTACCTGTAAAGATATGGCGTGTAATAGAAACGTGGGGTCATATCATAGAGTCATTATTTGTCTATACTAATATTATCAAAAAGAAATATTAGATTTTTGTTTGTTTGTAAGGATTTAACTCAAAAACTACTCACCCGATTATAAATATTCTTTCACCATTAGAAAGCTATATTATCACCGAGTAGTATTTGTTACTAACATAACCTTACCTAATTTTCTACGAGCGATATCGCAGGCAAAAGCTAGTAAATAATAAACAGACATGCTATCAAAATTAAAATATGGATACTATTTGTTTTACTTTTTTCAAATACTGCTCATATCATGAAGATGATAGAAGACAAACCCAAACATAGTAACGTTATTTATTAATTAATATTCAGCCTTAAATTGTTTAGTTTAGTATTCGTCTTTATAATTTTCTACAGACATTATCTGATAGCTTAATTACTTATGATTAATTAATATCGGTTGTACTTTCTGCATAATTTGAAGTCCATGTTGTATATCAGTGTAAGTATTTTCTACGAGATAATTCCTGAATAGTCATAGGATTTTAGAAGTTACGTGTTTTATGATACGACCCTTAAATATGGACGAGACTAGAAAATCGAATTTACAAAATTAACTGTAGAAAAAGTAAAGGTGGAAAACAATGCGTTTATATCTTTTATACCCAGTATAATAATATTAAGATGGTATTTTAATAAATATATTATTTGTAAAATTTCTGTACGT
Organism: Catocala nupta; assembly: GCA_963675205.1. Lineage (NCBI taxonomy): Eukaryota > Metazoa > Arthropoda > Insecta > Lepidoptera > Erebidae > Catocala > Catocala nupta. The sequence continues at coordinate 21,819,876 of OY776087.1, forward strand.
CACAAGACAGATTTAAAATATTTTCTCTTAAAAGAACACCTCTTTTATACGCAGCACTGAAAACTTTTTTAAACGTCGTAATTTTCTCAAGCGGCTTTCGCACGTTTCCTGGACGTCCATTAAAAAGATGGTGGCAGGCAAAAGCCTACGGGAGGCAACCCTACTACAGGAAACTTTTCGTCGTAACAGATTTTCTTTGATCATTATCTTGTAAAATTGGTATATTTAATAATTTGACTCCCAATCACCATTTATTACTTGGTGATTAATAAATCATTACATTTTCGACATTTATTAGCGCTAGCGAAATTAGTTGTTGATTAAATTAATGAGGAATTTTGTAAGACAAGACGAATTATTAGACTTATCTGTAATAAGACGGCTTGTGATGTATATTAAGAAATTCTTAGAAATCAGGACCTTGACTCATTTAGTTATCAGTTTGTTATCTAAAAACGATAATAAGCTAATTCTAACGTATGTACAGGCATACTGACAATCAAACTAGCGATGTGCAATTTGTACGGCAAAATAAATTCGAATGTTACAAATTATATGATCCTTCATTCGAATGTTGATTAATTCGTTGTCACTGATAATAAAATTTTTTTTTTTAATTTCATTTGATATGTTGGCACGGTTGATGTACATTATAGGTTGTGGTTTATCACCGCTTGAATAACCGATGCCGGTATCAATTAACATTCGTTTTTGTGTAAACCTATGAAGGTAATTAAACAATCAATTAATAACAACGTTTAACACTTCGAATAATTTACCAATTTCTATTATTTATATTTGCTTAGGTACATATATATTATTTTATTCGAATAATTCGATTGCGAGATAATAAGCGGACTTTATTATACTGCCACAGGCTTCTGACTTAGTATAAACTAAGTCAGAGAACTTCGGGCGGCTCACGAAATCTGGCATTGGTTTAATTATACATAAGATTAGAAGAAGGCCATGTTACTATAACTAAGCTCAACGAACTTATAAATATATGGATATAGGTATATCCTTACTATAATATTATAAATTCGAAAGTATCTCTGTCTGTTACTTATTCACGGCTAAACTATTCAACCGATTTCGATGAAATTTGATATCAGAGGTAGTTTAAAACCTGGGAAAGGACATAGGCTAATTTTTATTGATGTAGGTACCAAGAGGGCGGAGCCGCGCTTAAAAGCTAGTGTGAAATAATTAAACTGAAGTGAATTTCTTGACTGCACGGATGGCGTAGGGGTTTAAGTAGTAGATCTCTCGTGCGCCAGCCATTGAGTCGGAGTGACGCCCTTTGTCGTGCCGGGGTGTCACCCAGGAGTCGTCGTCCGCAGGCATTTCTTGCCTGTGTTAGACACTGCTGGGTGGGTCGCTGATGTAATTTCAGTTCCAGCGACCTACTCACCAATCAAGGCAGCGAGTTGGCACACCGTGGTAGGTTTAGTCGGTCGGTAGTACCCGGGATGTTCTATCTTTACCCGGATGAGCCCGACATAACCTCTCCGTTCCCCCTTTTCAGCGGAGAGGTATGCGTGAATGCATTCCAAAACGATAAAAAAAAGGAACTCATTTAAGTAGTCATCTTACTACTGTCACTGCGCTGAGTGTTGTGGTTTCGATCTCCACACGGGACAAAAACTTGTGTGATTTACAAGCAATTGTTGTGGGAACGTTTGTTATATCTGCCGCGATGCAGGATTTATGCGTAGTGCAGGAGTTGTCTTAATACATATATAAATAAATAATTAAACCTAATAAATACAATCTGTAATGGCTTAAGTTGATTCGGTGAAGTCCAAATATTTAGAAAATGTTTTTGGTTACCTATCCGACAAATATTTATTTTAAGCTAAGCTAGCATAAAAGCCCTCTTAATAGTATGTCGTCGCCAAAGCCTATGAAAGCTAAAAGAAAATATTGCCGATATTTAAAAAATATTTTTCTCTATTTAATTTGGCTTGAAACTTGACATTAATTAATAACTAAAGCACTAATTCTACGTGATTAAAACCGCGGGTATTATCTATGCCTTATAATAATATCAGCCCTGTATTAAGCTGTCCCGCTGCTGGGCACGGGCCTCTTCTCAGTGTGAGAAGGGTTAGGCCATAGTCCACCACGCTGGCTCAGTGCGGGTTGGCAGACTTCTCATATCTTAGAGAACTCTTAGACATGCAGGTTTCTTCACGATGTTTTCTTCACCGTTAAAGCGATCGATAATTAATAATTTAATACGCACATAACTTCCAAAAAGTCAGAGATGCGCGCCCTGAATCGGACTCGAGACCTCTGTGTAGCAGTTCAACGGTCTCCCAGTAGGCTACGGTTTGCCTTACGAAAATGATAAATGTGAAACTGTTTTGGTCATAAGTAGTTGTCTATTATACCTATGATTTTGCAGTTAGTATTTTACACGTAGCAACAAAGAAATGGCCCAGATATACATACACTAGTTGACCCTCGCAACTTTGTCTGCTTCACATAAGAGAATTTGTCCCGCATTTGCAACATTTTTCATTAATTCTCTGCTCCTATTGATCGTAGCGTGATGTTATATATAAATAGACTATCCAACACTGAAAGAATTTTTCAATTCGGACCAGTAGTTCCTGGCGCGTTCAAGCAAACAAACAAACTCTTCAGCTTTATAATATTAAGAATAGATTATACACGATAATATATCATTCATATAGAAATTATGGACCGGAGAGTCATTTAGGATAGGCTTTTATACAGCTGCTACTGATTTTATACGTGGAATATCGGATCTTATGAACTGAGCGAAGGAAATTACAAGTTACATTGTATAATTCTAATAAAATTTCGCCATAGCTTGTCTAACCGACTTAATAAAAAGGAGGAGATTCTCAATTCGACTGTATTTTTTTTGTGTGTTACCATATTCCTAGGTGAACCAATTTTGATGATTTTTTTATATTCGACATCTGGTGCTTCCTATGATCTGATTAGTAGTTTTTAAATTATTCTTAATAATGCGTATTTGGTTGACTTGGACTACGTTGATGATATTCTCATTTTATTACTTGTCGATGTAAAATGAACAACGAAATTACTGTATAGAATGATTTGAAAGCGCATCGTAGTATTTCGAGGTGGTCCCATTCTAATTTGGTGATGTTCTGGTGAAGATCTTCGGTGACATACAACAGAATTTCTTAATAATATGTAACATTGCCAGGTACCTACTTACAGAACTAATTCTTTTACTTGGAACATTCTGTGAACACATAGTTAGAGCTACATACTCTAGTTTTATACTGTACTAGCTTTTGCCTGCAGCTTCGCTCGCTCGGTAGGTAATAGTACTTTTTATAAATGGTAGATAGGTACCCCATGTCGTTTTCTGTACCCCTGGGAATGTGTGTGCGAATTTTATGTAGGTCGGTTCGGATATAAGGCGTGAAAGCGTAATAAATAGATTCGCCTCAGTGGCGTAGTGGTTAGTGTAACCGACTGCCACGTCTGAGGTCACCGGTTTGATTCCCGCACAAGTCAAACATTTGTGTGCATGGATAGGGATGTTTTTCTTGGTCTGGGTGTTTTTATGTATAATACCTATGTATGTATTTACAAAAAAAAAGCATGTATGTATTCTATTCTATTCTATTACATGTACACACAACACCATCTAGCCCAAACTAAGCAGAGTACTATGGTTACTAGACAATGACAACGTTTTTTTTTGTAAATACGTACATATTATACATAGAAACACCCAGTCCAAGACAAACATCCGTGTTAATGCACACAAATGTTTGACTTGTGCGAGAATTGAACCCGCGACCTCAGGCGTGGCAGTCGGTTACACTAACCACTACGCCACCGAGGCCGACATGTATGTATGTATGTTTAGTACCCATAGTACTAGCTCTGCTTAGTTTGGGCTAGATGGTGTTGTGTGTATGTGGTAGAATATTATTAAAAAAGAAAGTGTTAGAATCCTCTATACCCTGTTTCTTTTTTTACTTATTTTGTGCGCCATATAAATAAATACCAAACACACATCATCAGACGAATGTGCCACTATTGATCACAATTTTGGACGCAATACGGACGAGAAGAGTAACGCAAACGCTGGTGATTTCAGTCGATACGATGAAGTTTTGTTTGTAGTTCAGTGTGGGCGGCCGCGTAGGCTCTAGTGCACGAACTAACACTACGGGTAATGCCCAGCGCTTGTTTCCTACTACAAACATTACTTAATACCTAGTATGCACGGATTGAAGTTTAGTCACAGTATTCTGTCACTACATATTATAAAACAAAGTCCCCTGCCGCGTCTGTCTGTCTGTTCGTGATAAACTCAAAAACTACTGAACGGATTTTCATCTGGTTTTCACCAATAGACATAGTGATTCATGAGGAGGGTTTAGATGTATTATTCGGATATATTGAGCAAATGTAGGTTAACGTGACTGATGCCGGGGGCAATTTCTAGTAAGTAAGTAAAATGTAACATACGAGCCGTATACTATATAAATATCTTCGTATCGTATTCTTTAAGTATTTGCCGTTTTGAGATAATGGCGCCAAAAAATGCTAAACATGGAATATATATAAGATGTTTTTAAATGCACAGATGACGTAGTGATTTAAATTTTTGCCTTGCCACTGCTACTGCGTCAAGTGTTGTGGGTTCGATCCCCACGCGGGACAGAAGAAATCGAAAAAGAAAGTAAAGGAAATCATGCAATTTTTTAATATGTACGATTCTTTGGCGTCACTAATTCAAAACAGCAAAAACTAACATTGCCATCGTTTATGTTTCGTATGATCATCTGTCTCTCAAATTCAAGTCACATCGAAATAGCAAGAATTTTCATCATCAACTCCAGCAAAAAGCAACGCTGACCTAAAGCGCGCCATTGCTCTTAGCGTCGCCGCACAGATTCGTGCCTTACAAATTAAACAATGCTGTCTACTTTTGAAAGCAAGCCATCTACGCGAACTTTTACGCGTATAAGAACTAAGGAGTCGAACACACTAAACGCAGTACAGGACGCTACGCGGCGCAGTGCGGTGACCACGTTTGCAAAATACAATAATATGCACTGTGGACGCGATTGATTTTGAATCGCTAATTCAACATGACCGTGGTCAACCACACCGCGTAAATTGCTAGCGTGGTGAGCAATACATACTGGATGCGGTGAGGGATGGTTTATAACAGCAATGTGCCGCTTCGCATCACGTTCGCCGTTTCTTAGAGATCGAACCATTCAAATGAATGCATTTTGGCAATGAAGATAGAGTCCTAAATGCTGTGTAACTAAAACTGCAAGCTGTGGTGCTGAACGTCTTTTGTTATTCGTAGTAGTGTTAGTTCATCATAATATTATCAATATTTTGTCATATAAAGATAGTTTTATTTGTTGAAACATGAATATGCAAACAAATGTACAAGGTTGAAAATATAACCCTTGTAGCTCAGTCATGTTTTGCCGTTAAATCGTACAAAGAAAATTTATTTACCAAACGAAGAAAAGAAAATTAAACTAAAATAATCTTACTATTCTTATTATATAAATCAAATTAATAAAGTAAAATACATTAAATCAATAACAACTTTATTAAGGAATTCCTGGTAATCATAGTAAGCTTTGTCAGACAGATCAACAACAATAGTTAAATAAGAAATAAAATACGGTTAACGTATATCGCGTTCAATAAGTTCATGCTTACCTCCTACGTCTATACGCAGATGACAGCCGCTTTTTACAAGCATGTTATATTTTATTTTTGCCGTGCTCCCAATAAATCAACTCGTAGCCTTAATTTTGCTAGCAATCTTCTTCATCATTATATTTGACGTCGTTAGCAATGACGGTTTCTGAGTACATGTACTCAGAAACCGTCAACCGTAAGCTATAATTTTAAGTTTATTACCCTACTTGATGGTTGGGCCCGGTTACTTTTTTGACCTATACTAATATGATAAAGCTGGAGAACTTTGTTTGTTTGGTTGGTTAAACGCGATAATCTCAGAAACTATTAGTTCCAATTAAAAGAATATTTTAGTGTTGGAGAGCCCTTTTATCGAGGAAGCCTATAAGCTATATAACATAACGCTACCAATAGGAGCAGGGCATCAATGAAAAACGTTTGCAAAAACGGGACAATGTCTTATGTGGCGCAGACCAAGTTGCGCGTGTCGGCTAGTGATATTATACAGACCGGACGCCGGTAATTAATGGATAACCTGGAAATGTCTTATAGTGGAACTGATGGCCGTTCAGAAAAAAATATGCTTTTTTTTATCCTAACTTAGTAGTTAGGATAAAAAAATCATATTTTTAAAAAACACATATCTCAGGTAGTCCTGAGATACGTGTTTTTTTTTAAATTACCTTGTATTGTATAACTTTCTTGTATACTACGACCATAAATGAATGAAATCCATCGGTTTTTTTGTTGTTTTATTATTAAACACTAATTATGCTAATAGATAGACAGTCAAAAGTATGCTATGCTAATATAGCTTGCACTTTTTAATATATTTTGTTTTTAATTTTTTATTATTATTTTATTCATTTTTTTCTGAACGGCCTTCAGTTCTACTTTAAGACATTTCAAAGTTATCCATTAATTACCGGACATTCTGTATACAGAAAAGAAGCTCATACTTGTACTAGCGTATAAAAATTAATACTTAAAACGTCCTAACTGGGATGATATATTTGTTTTCAAAACGAAAACAGTTCGAATTAAAACGCGATTGTTCAAAAAATAGCCATGTCTTGTTTTACTAATTATTCGTTTAAATTAATTATCAACACAAGTGTATAAATGACGAAATAAGCTGGATCAGATTTCCGACGTTAATTACGATGATAGTGTTATATCTAGTGTATAATATTATAGCCTTACGTAAGTTTCTTCAGTTTATAATCGAATAGGTGCGAAGCGTGGTAATTGCACTTAAGTTTTCGACTTTAATCGATAGAAGAAGAATTTCAGGTTTATTCCTTACATAAAAACAGATAATAATTACTTCAAATGTGTCCAGTAGTTTCAAATATTCATATAAACAAGTCGTCAGTAATAAGTTACGATCGTACGAATTGTCCAAGTACACTATTTTAGATTGATCGTTCGCGTGTCTGTCCTATAAATGTATACAGCTCGTATAGAGTGAACTAACGAAAGAACTGGGGCGAAAATTGTTTGTTGCTGTCAAACAAGTAAGAGGGAAGAGGTTCGTTCGCTTCGTGTGTACTGAGGACAAACAAACGGAACAGCCCCCATATATCGTATGTACAATAAATTCACAGAAATACCTGTGTTTTATGTAAAAATATAAAAGTATCACGCTACAACCTGATCTAAATAATTGAGAGAAATTGAAAAATATGCCGGTATGAATAACAGGAAAATTACGCTTATTTTCTACGTTTCACGATGTTTCCTTGTTGAGAGCGACCTCCGTTCGCGATAAGATACGTATCAACGAGTTAAAAGTGAAGTTAAACAACTTGAGTTTTGAATTTTCGATGTCTTGACCTTATAACAGATGCTCAAATAAATATGAGCTTCTATTTAACTATAGTATATTAATTTTGACAAAAACAACATTTTAAAAGGGATATTGTATAAAATTTGTCAACATTGCCACAACAAAACTTTTATCAGATCAAAGGATCCAGCGATGGACATATTTGGCCACGGCCCGCTTGTAATCCTCTTAACCCCTAAGCTGTAACCACTTTGATGAACTTGCCAAAGTACTTCAATGACTTTCTCAAGATTTTTCCCGTCTAGTATCTTCCTACTTTAATTTATTGTTACGTAACTTACGTTTATATATTACATAGAGACAGGAAACTTGTTTTGCAAGCACAACCTCTTTACTAGTTGGTTTTAATTTGTGGCTTTCACAGGAATTACGATAGTGTTTGGTTTTTAGATCCGTTTGATTTAGTATTGGTCGAAATAAGTACCTATTAGATGAATTACAAAATTATTAGATTAAAGATTTAAGTATTGTTAGAAGTAAAAAAATTCGACAGTTAATGAATGACGATTGACCATGATTTTAAAATTAAAACACGATACCTTTGACCTGCGGAAGCATTTATACCAAATTAATACATTTAATTGCCCTAGTCGTTAGTAGGTATTAAACATATCGTCTTTATTAGTAACGTGATTCATTGTCACATATGTTTGTATATTTTACAATTCCTTTTTTTATTGTTACTTCATCATTAAAGGAAGGGTTTCTCAGAAACAGCTTCTATTGGTATTGGTAGGTAGCCTATAGGTACTCGAGGTAAAATAAAATAAGGATACCTTACCAAGAACAAAGTAAACGGACCAACTAAAAGAAACAAAAAGGTTACACAGTAAGAACCGAAGAATCTGATTCGAGGCAAACGAAGACATAGTGCTACTCGTATATCGACAAAGGCAAAAAAAAATATTAAATGCTTAACTACTTTTACTGTATGTATACTTATACTTAGTAAACTCACTAACCTATATATTTTGACGTTAATAAGTGTTACTTTGTGACCTAAATGAATAAATGATTTTGAATTTGAATTTGTATATAATATTATTGTTTTGAATTAATTAATTTTGCCATTTTAATGTAGTGTTTAGTTCTAGTGTCGAAATTATTATCACAACAATGTCTAATTCGACGGTATGTATTTGATATGACTACAAAAGCTCGTAATATCAATTACAGTTTAAGCTACAGAAAACAAATACTTTAATTTGATATCTTGTTAGTTCATATAACCGATAAGATGTCAAATTAAAGTATTTTAAATAAGAACGACAGAAGTTTAAACGCTCTTCAAGTTTAAATTATGATTAATATTGGCCAACTCGTATATTGAATGCCGCCATAGAAAGCAAAGTTCCCCGAACAAGTAGCGTACATATAATTTACCTTAAAGAACTAAGCAGCGGTTTTTTTACTTATTATCATGCACATTGGCGTGATATTGCGCGAAAAATGGCTGATACTTTTTTAATAACGTCCTTAAGAGTGCGGTAAAAGAATATTAATTTCCTCCGCAAGTAAGTTGGAGTGGGCAAGTTGTTCCTTATCAGTTTGTTTATACAAACCTTTCCTTATGTACGCAGTTGATGAAGTAACGTCGACTATTTGGGCGCGCAAATTGTTCCTGTGATTCTCGGAACTTCGTTGATTTAGTTTCGTTCGACTAGATAACTTGTATTTTCTGATATATTTTATTTATCTTGAATAGATTGTTCGTTTTGCGATATTTTTTTTTGTTGTTGACGGTTGTTACACTCTCTTAATGGCATATTGTATCACTGCTATGTGGTAAATTTATATATTAATACATGAAGCAAAAACTTTGTACGCCTTTTTACGAAAATTGCGCGGACGGAGGAGTATGAAATGGGGCACAGTTTAAGTTTATATGGAGAAGGAGTGGTGAATCCTAATATTTTTATAAAATATACATTAGATATACATTAAATTAATGAAAAAGCACTACCTACATGCACACAACCATGCATTTGACTCACGCAGTCGTATCGCGTTCGTAGTATTTCGGCATTGTTCGGCTGATGTCGAAGAATTCTTCGTAACTATGGTTACATATGTATGTGGAGTAGGGGACTAAATGAAATGTGATTATAAGGGTATATAGTTATAGACAGGAAAATCTTAATAACGATCAAATTTAAAATCTAATTCAATTATGGTCGAATTTCGATCACTTGGCGACCGCTAGTAGACTATAAATGTATGATTTATAGTGCTATTTCTGGTTGTTCTTTGATATATGCAAAGTTCTTTAACGACACCTATTACTCATAATTTCGTTCCCGGTTTTTACATAAGTGGTTACTGGAAAATATTATATTGAATTATGGAAAGATGTAGCTTAGAATTATTACCACCATCTCTTTGAACATTTTATGCCATTTTTGAGAACGAATATCTTATTATTTCGTATGCACTAACAATTCTTTAAGAAAAGGTGGTAAGGTTCAAAAATTTTGTAACAGCTCAACGTCGATGCTGAGATCAGTCGTAAGAATATTTTACCTTAGGTCATTATTGACCGTGTTGTTGCTCCTGGTATAAGTCTGCATTTATGCTTGCGGCTGATCGTTATATCTCGTGTCGGACCATGATTGCGTTCTTCTATCAGTATAGTATATACTAATAACTAATAGCAGCTCGAAGTCTGGCAATGAGCCCAGTGGACTGCAATAGACTCGGCCATGTGATTTAAAATTTAGTTACCATAATGTGGTTGTAATACATGTGCCTACCCTCTAAAAATTGACAGTCGTAAGTCTAGGTAAGTATTTTATTGTTGGTTAATATTTAAGCAAAACAGCTACACTCTATTGATCTTATAAGATGCTGAATCTTTGAAATTGCTTGGGTTCACTCGTGCTGTCAGTTTCGAAATCGCGCCTTTATGCTGAAACTGTAGGTAGTCCTTTTGAACTGTATGTAATATTTTACTGCAAAGTCTGAACTTTGTGCTGAGCTCTGCAACAGGGAGTGTTTTATATTCACGTTACGACAGCGACACGATGTCGAATTTGAATATTATTTTGTACTTATTGTTGTAAGGAGAGCTCTTGAGAGCTTCGTAAGTAGTATGTGATGTTAGCAAGGACAGGCTTCGATTATGAGAGACGTGACTCTCGAGAGTTGTGTTTATGGGACATGGTAACAGTTTTTTGCTTCCGTAAGGGGACGTTGCTAAAATTGTGCAGCGAACTTTTTGGTAGCGGTCGAACGTGAAGACCTCTTTTGACATGTTATTTTGCTTGTTTTTTGTGTTTTGAGATTTACCTCTACATTTGTGACAACGTATTCGTAATATGTAATTGAATAATCTATTACTATTTAATAATGCATTCGAAAACTATAAATAATTCGAATCAATCGATTCATAATATTGTCTTCTGTTTACGCGAATGTTATTCATTGAAATTAAACTATTATATACGGATTTTATCGCGTTGTTTATTTATCACTGTATTACAAAATTTTTAAAAATATTACACTACTACTACTATTGATTTTATTTTACTAATTTATAAGCTAATAAAATTATTTAAACTATTAAATCTATTTATTTTTGGTTTACACTTTCCCCGACGTTTCGGTTGCTTTTCAGCAGCCATGGTCACGGGGAGACTAAGATGGTAGTTGTCTCAAAGTTCCAGTGTAGTTATTTCAAAGTACCCGAACATAATTTAATCATTGGTGTCTCTATTTACGCAGAATGAGCTCAAAGTATCATGAAGTCTAGCTGTGGTTTGTTTCTTCTTGGGTTTGACTATTTGAAGTACTGGATCCCAAGCTGGTGGTACATTCCAACCATCTTCTCTATTGAAATTGGGATGTTTTTTTAATTTAATAGCCTCGCGAAGCATCCTTGGTAGGAATCGGTGTTCTTTAGCGAGAATCTGTGGTTTGTCAAATCTCAGGTAGTGGTTGGTCCCCTGTTGTACATGTTCACACACAGCAGACTTCAACGAGCGTTTGTGTTTTACGTCAGCTATGTGTTCTTTTATGCGGGTGCCTATGCTTCTCTTGGTTTGACCAATGTATGAGAGTCCGCAGTCACAATCTATTTTATAGACCCCTGCATCTTGTAAAGGTAATTGGCACTTGACGGATGGTAAAAATTGACTTATCTTCGTTGGCGGCTTGAAATATGTGTTGATTGAAGCTCGCTTCAAGATGTAGCCAATCTTGTCAGTGACACCCCTTACATAAGGCAGTATAGCAGGCTGGCGCTCGACTGTGGCTGGCTTTCTCGGGATCTGTGACAGCGGCGCGGCTGTTGGAGCTTGTTGTCTTGCATTACTTGTATATTTCAATCAATCGATTCAGTAAAAATAACGAATTGATCATGCCAATTCCTTTATGCATTAACAATGCCATCAACTCACAGTGAAATGGCTAAATAGTGTATCTAAAATTTAATGTCGGACCAAGATGCTGTTAATTTTTCGCAGTAGGTATGCTATAGTAGCTCCCTTGCTTAGTTCACAGTTCGGTCAATCTGTGCACTGTCTATGTCGTTCGCGACATTGTCAACATTGGACGACAAAAGCGACAGGCGAAGGCAAGCAGTGGGCTGTGTGGCACTTTCATGTGTTGGCTATCGAAACTAAGATCAGTGCTTACTCATGCCAAACACTACATGTGTGATAAGAAATAAAGATGATGGGGTCAAAGTGAGAACCGAGACAGACTCAATTTATTAACCTCTGAGTCTAAAGAGGTTAATGAAAACATTATGTGGGTCTGTGTGTCTGTCTGTTAGTGACAGTTTGTTAGTGAAAGGCATAACTCCGGAACCGCTGGACCGATTGACTTGTTACTTAGTGTGCAGACACCTTGGGGTCATACCTCGGTCAAGTTTGAATATGGGCTCTATGGGTCAAAAGACCCTGAGATATAGGAGTCATATATTTTAAATGGAAAAATATTGACTTGTAACTTGGTGTGTAGACACCTTGGGGTCAAACCTCGGTCGAGTTTGAATATGGGCCCTGTGGGTCAAAAGACCCCGAGATATAGGGGTCATTTCTTTTCATTACTTTTACATTTAAGACGAAGAGGTTGAATTCTGGGTTTTTACAGCCATCTCATTTTTATTTATTTGCTTGATTTTGCCTGCGGCTTCGCTTGTGTTAATCTGTCAATAACCTTCTATACCTTGGACACAGTACCTTTTTCTGGGTTATAAGTGCCTAGGACCCTATGTCCTTTTTTGTTCCCTGACAACGTGTATGCAAAATTCCATGATGGCCGATCAAGTAGATAAGGCGCAAGGCGAAAGCGTAACAAACAAACCCACTTTCTCATTTATAATATTAGTTAAGATTCGAACTGCTAACAAGAATGGATCGATTATTTTAAATAAGTATCGCCGCGCAGAGTAACGCTACATCAAACTCCGAACCAGAAAATAAAAGTGAAATACAGGTTTTGTTATTTGTTGTTCGGGATCTTGCAAATACGTTGAAGCAATTGATATACGTTGAAACAATGGATATACCTGTATATTGGGTTTATATTTATATGAATACAAACCTGATATAGTGGTATATATGTATACCATATCTTGTCGACAAAAAATTTTACACCATGACATATATTTTTACTTTTTATTGTAGCGTGGGTTAGTATGAAGCAATCCTGATTAATTTTAAGTCTTTCTGATCCCCTTGTTATTCTTCTATTTCACGTATATATCGTGCAAAGACTTTGCTTGAAGCGAACCTGAGGTTGAAGGCCGAGCAGTAGCATTCAGCACTACTCCAATATTAAAGACATACTTATATACACACGTTTATTAAAAATATTTGTTATATTTATGGACCGTATAACGTGTGTTATGCATAAAATATACCTCGAATATCTAATAAGGTAAACCGTCTAACTTGGAAATACCTTTGATATAGAGATAGAAGATTGATAAGATTGTCTAGTAACCTTGGCGTTATTAGGGACCCTTCTACGTAGTAAATCCCGAGAAGGATGATGGAACGGATTTACTCGAAAAGAAGCCTTCTATTTAATTAAATTCATAGTATTTATTTCAGATTATCTATTTATTAATACGAGAAGAAAAAACTTTGTACCCCTTTTTACGAAAATTGTGCGCACGGAGAAGTATGAAATTTGGCACAGCTAAAGTTTATATGGAGAAGGAGTGGCGAATCTTAATAATTTTATAAAATATGCATTAGAAATACATTAAATTAATGAAAAAACACTACACGCATACAGCTATGCATTTGACAGACGCAGTCGAATCGCAATCGTAGTATTGCGGCATTGTTCGGCTGACGTCGTACAATTCTTCGTAACTATGGTTACATACCTTATTTATATGTAATAAAGAAAAAAGAAAACAAATTAGCAAGCTGAGGAATAACGTCAATGAAAGAGTATAGTTAAGTAAATAACAATTTGTTTGAAAAATATAGGTAAATTAACCTGTATAGCCTATGTATATAGCGAAATCTAAATTATATGTAAGGATAAAGTTATAGACAATAAATAAAATAAAATAATATAAAAATTCGTTTATTTCGGACCGGAATCCATAGTGTTAGTAACAATAATCTTAAAAACTATGTTAGTAAATAACAATTTATACATATTTATTCATACTAGGTACATAACAGGATACCACTATTACACATACTGGTTATATGTAACTGCGGCGTCCTTGGTTATGTGAACGCGTGTCCAGTGCTGCATAATAGCACTGTCAACATCAAGCCTGTTGGCCACCGTCTTCAGGAGGCTGTTGGAACTGCCACGGATCCGCTGTAACAAGGAGGCTATTTGTTTTCTGATGATAGCCGAAAAGCTATCAACCCCAATAAAACTTAATAACGATCACACTTAAAATTTAAATCAATTATGGTCTAATTTCGACCACTTGGCGACCGCTAGTTTTATTAATATGTTACTAACATAGTTGTACGCCTATCTACGAAGAAGTAGGCAGAGGTGTATAGCTACTGAATTTAGTTTCGGACTTGGTGTACTTTCTCCAGGATTCAAACCTAAGAATGCACGCACAGCAGTTGTTATTAATACTGCTGCACCAAGTATGAATGTTTAGAAATCCGTTGTACGGTTGAAAGTACGAATCTGTAATTATATTAACTAAAAACTCCTACATTAAATTATGATTTATTAAATTTATGAAAGTTTTGTCTCTATCCCAGATACATCTTTATATATATATATATCTTCTGTGCGTGTGTTTGTAATTAAACTCCTCCTAAACGGCTGGATCGATTTTGATGATTGATTAAATATTTAATAAAACGCATAAAGCGTTCTCATTTTAGAAAATATATATTATGTATCGCGGAGTCTTTTATCGTGTATCGCGGATCGATTGAAAACCTCAATACTCGATCGACTCAATAACCTAATTAAAACTACTACGCCATCAGCGTCGTCAAAAACACGCGATAATGTTCCAAGTGAAAGTTGGCTCTATATAATTAGCTAAAAGCGATTTGACTTCAAGATAACCGATTTTCGATTACTTCATTCAGCAGATGTGATTCGAAAGTATATGACACACTGCTACAAACGCATCCGCACTACCACGACAACCCTCTTTCAATGGTATTCTGGTGCGAGCTCGTGCGTACTTCAATTCGAGCAGAATAAGACCTTACTCTACAAATACATCTGCGCTATCTCAGCTGACCCTCTTTCAATAGAGCACCAATGTGAATACGTGCGTGGTAATCTGTGAAATCACGCACCATGGGCCGTTCCCTATCAATAGTGCACCGACGCGAGTTCATGCGTAGTAATCCGTAAAATCACGCACTGTGAGCGTTTTTGGGGATTTTATTCCTGTAAATAATTATGTGTCTCTCTTTCTAAAGCCTGTTATTCGAATCCCCAAATCGAATGAATAATTAAATCCTTTGATTATAATAGATGCCTACTCTATAAATTTACGTTTACCCGTGGGAGTCACGGCGTTAAATGTACCGGAGACAGGCACCTAAGGGTTGAACTGTACTCGTATTAGCATCGGTGTATTGTTACATTATATTAGCTATTGTGCTTTCATTAGATTTTTGCTCTTGATGGTAAAGCTGTTGTCACTTGTCTGTATCTTCTCACAGAATATATGTGACGTTCGATGACGTCTCCAGGGAGAAATTGAAAGTACGGTACGTAGTACTAATCTTCTGGGGTGACGGATTAATACTAGTCCGCGAAATAGTAAGACCAGTTCAACGGGGACGGTATTCAATATAATAAATTCATAAGTACAGGAATGCATATCGCTATAATTTGTTACAGTATTACAAAAGCGAAATAACTCATGGACATATTATAACAATTTGGATGGATTTGAGCTGTTCTTGTATAAATTTTAATTATTTTTTTAATGCATACACACGCATCATTAGGCAAAGATAAGAAGACATGACATCCATATTTTGACATTGTATTAGGTTACACGTAATAGAACCTATAACTGAGTAACGGAAACACTTCTAGTCTCCGCTCTGCTAATAAAGATTTCATAACAGAACAATCTAATAAACTACGTCAGAGCTGGTAATCGGATCTTAGAAATATTGTAGTCAGAATGTATCAGTTCAACCAAGTTAATAAAAAAAAATTCAAAGTTAATAAGTAATGGATGCGCATAATAATTCTACGCTAATTGTTTCATTTTTATATTTCTATAAATTCTAGCAGCTTTCACTGCACAGCACAGCTGTATAAGTATTCATTTCGCCAACCTTAATACACCGATGTGATTCGATTCCCACACGGAACAAACATCTGTGTATACAGTCACGCCGAGATCTGGGTATTCTTTAGTTCTTATAGTTACCTCCAAATCTAGATGTACTGTAGTATTTCTTTTAAAAAGAAAAGCTATACAGTCTTGTTTAAACTTTGTTGAAATATTTCAACAAAGTTACATCTATGCTTCCATATGGAAGCATAGATGTAAGACTTTGAGATCATTTTGAAAGTCGAGTATTGAAGCCGAGAATAATTTAAACACATAGGAGCGTGCTCCAATATTGAACTTGGATTCAGTCTCGTTTCAGCACCTGTATCATAACTACATGTCTTTCAGTAAGCCATTACCTTTGTATTGTGTTTTCTCACATTTGTAGGAGTGATGAAAATTGACACAGCGGGCTTTGTTGGCACGGGTTTCAATAGTAGAAATATAAATAATAACTTTTTGTTTTTAACACAGTTATGATATGATCTTTGATCTTTAACATGTCGGTATATATAATCAGACTATTAAACGATGCATATTTATAAGAACTATTATTTTGTTTAGATATAGAACGCGTAGGATGTATAATATCAGTCCTGTATTAAACTGTCCCACTGCTGGGCATGGGCCTCTTCTCAGTGTGAGAAAGGTTCGGCAATAGTCCACCATAGGATGTTTATTAAAAATGAAAATGTACATACACATATATACAGTTTTAAGTCTATATTATTATCGCCAAAAGTGTAGGCCAGATTTATTTCGACATAATAAAAATTAAAAATAAACGGAAAATGTATATATACCGCCTAAAGCTACCAACCTCATCTTTCTATTAAAAAAGAAAACAATGCATACCTTCTCGCCAAAAAGAACAAGTAAGAAAATAATTCCATTGTTTAAAGTTTCTCCTTAATTTATTCAAAACAAAAAAGTTGTTTTGCATAATGCAGAGGCACCCTTAAATAAACAGAATTAATGATTAGATTAGCATCGAACAAGATTCAGGTAATTGAACGGAAATGCCAAGGCGAAGGGGCACGGGTCACTGGTGGTTCCGGTTTGTCTTGCGGCTCGACGGCATTATTAATACGAGGGCCATGAAACAAGCGGCGGTCAATAGTTCAAAATTTAATAATCCTAAATCCTAAGAAATATTATAAATGTTTGTTTGTTACGCTTTCACGCCCTAACTAGTAGACCGATCGTCATAAAATTTGCATACACCTTGTCAGGGGTACAAAAAACAACTTGAAAAACTTTTATCCATAAAAAAGTACTATTTCTCATAGGAATGGGCATTTATTGATAAAATCTGCGTAAACGCAGGCAAAATCTAGTTAATCATAGTTTTAACTACGAAAGAGTTTAAGGTATATTATGTAGATTATTATAAAAATATAAACTCTCTTCGTGGTTGAACTAAAATTATAATTCGAGCTTCCATGTGTAATTGCGCTATACTATCCTAAACGAAACTCCAATATATTTATATAATATTCTATTGATATTCTACAAATATTTTTCCAATTTTGTTATTCTGTGGTATTCCTCAGTACTAATCCTATAGCATGCTATACATATATGTTATATGCATAAAATATTAATAATGAATATACATGGATCAAATATTTGCATTCTATTCAAAATATTTGGCAACGGAGATTGCTGTTCGTGAATTACGTACAATATTAATTTGTGTTGGATGAGATTGAACTCGTAAAACGAAACATCCGTACCCAAGACGTTCATTTAATCTCGAAGAACATTAAAGGAAATACATCATTCAAATCCGAGTAATGGTCTTTGCAATACTTAATATGTGTGTGGGCGCCATTTGCAATCCAACCGACTAAGAATCGTAAACGTAATAATTTGAGAAACTAGTGATGGACCATTAGGATCCAGATTGTAAAATAGTTAGTGCGTAATTATTTCTCATTTGTAGAATTGCCTAACTGTGATAGATCTTCGAGGGCTTTAAGCAACCAAGTTACTTTAAGTTGTTTTATGCCTTCACGATTAATACACATAATACTAGACAAATAAAAATGGGTCGAATCCCTGGCCGGGGCTACAAAAAGTTTTTGTGTTTTGCCGCCAAGAAATCTATAGCAGCCCGGAATGAGAAAGTTGGCGGGATAATATATAGGTATATGTGCCTTGAAAGTACTTAAAAGTTAAAACCGTTAGTCCTGCGCCTGATCTCTTTCCGTTCCATCCCATCGGCTTATGAGAGTTAGATAAAAGAGGGTGCACTTGTGTTTGGGCACACATCTATCTCCTGCGCAGATTGCCAATCTCCCTTACGATCGACCGTCATGACCTAAATTCGGTCAGGACATTATTATTAGTAGACAACGGCTCTTAATCGCCTTAGGAAGTATTTGGTCACGGGTTGACCAATTCAAACCACAATCGATGCAAATCGGTTGAAACGGTGGGCAATAAATAGGTATTTATTTTACCTTTGTATACTTATCAACGTTAGGTACTGTTCATGCGGATCCAAGGCTTGTAAGTAACATTTTATCGATGTGGTCATATCCGTGGGCGGTTGGATGTTTACTAGTAGATATGCCGATTCGTCAATTCGATCGATTTTGACGTTCACGAGTGTTACTTTATGATCTAAATGCATAATGGTTTTATACTCTAACTTTGACGATGATATGTCAAATGATAAGAATATCATGTCCAAAAGTTCTGCGTAAAGAAGAGCAACACGTGATAGCAATCCTAACTAATATTACAAATAAAGATGTTTGTTTGTTTGTAACACCTTTTATCCAGGAAAAGGTACTGCTACTTAACTTTTTTTTTTTTTTTTTTCCTAACCTACAATTACGCGAGTGAAGGCGCGGGCAATACTAGTATACCATAAAATCTGTGATCAATGTAGGTTGGCTTAAAGAGACACAAAGAGCTATGCGATAAAATAGAACTTTGTAGATATCTTGAGGAAGTATTTTCAGTTATATTTAATATTTCATAGGCTACAAAACATTGAGAATTCATAGACTAAGAATAGTTTCTGTTTATTTTCGTTGACGATCTCAATGGAATAAAGTATTAAGTTGTAAGTTAAGGGCAAGATGTTTTTGGGTGGGCAGTCTCGTGGGAGATCGAAATGGAATCGGTGTTTTGTAATCTTATTGTGGTTGACATCCGTGCACGTGTACGATTTTTGGAGGTATTTTCTTTAAAGAAATTTTCACTAGCAGCACGGGGTTTGGAAATGTGTTCAGTGATAGACTCGTCATCTATAACGTGGGACCTATTAACAGAGTTGGCGATAAATGAGTGTATTGCACCTCATCCTAAACCCCTTCAAGGCATGGCAAGGCATTTTATATAGGCATGAGACTATGATGTATGATGTGTGTCTGTCTGTCTGTCTGTTCGTGATTATCTCAAAATCTACTGAATGGATTTTCATGCGGTTTTCACTAATATACCGTGTGATTCATGAGGAAGATTTAGGTTATAATTTGTTAAGGTTTTGTACTAACCGTGCCAAGCTGGAGCGGGACTTTAATATGCTATAAATATTTGTTATTTAAGTATTGAAGTACTTACCAGTATTCTCACTGTACTTGTTTCAAGAGTTCACTCGGTAGTCACTTGATGTCTCGTCTTATTTACGTTAGATCCAGTGTACCTGTAAAAAAAGAAAAATACATTGATGGCGTCACGCAAGCATACTCAAATATTTCTATTTCACTATTTTAATAAGTACGTGAAGTGGTCAGCTACAATTATAAAAGCAATCTAAATACAATTTAGACTGAAAAGTTCATACACACGCAATAGGTAACAAATTTTAATAGTTGCTATCTAACAATCAAAATGTATCATGATTGGAGTTTCTTATATAAATGGTTATCCTATGCAGACTGGCTTTAATAGAAACTAATGACGTGGTACGTAGTAATATTCAATTCGAACTGGTAGAACTCGAATTTCACCTATTCAAATATTAATATAATGTTAAAATCCATTTTAATTGTCTTCATAGTTCTCTATACTGTTTGTACACAACGCAAGTAGTTGGTACAAGCTACATGCGCAAGCTAATTGTGCGAGATATATGCGCCAGCTACTCATGCGAGGAATGTACATATATGTGCAAATAATTATAAGAGGTTATTCGCGGACGAGTCGTGTCAGTTGCTTATACGATGCATGTTCAACTTGCGCATGTTATCGGCGTTGTACGCAAAAGTCATTACAGTCAGGGTAATTTTTTTAAAACATTCGTTCTCACATTGATATTTCAGCTGTAATGACTTTGCTAAGCGATCGTTCGTACCGACTTAGATCATACTGTAACCATACATAACAGTTTTTTAAATGTATTCTAAAAACATGCATCGTTAGGGCATTGACAAGCATTTAAATAGCGGACACAAAGACAACCACACTCGGAACAACTATTGTCGATCCCACATTTCCTCCCATGAGAATCGAACCACCAAACCTACGGCACGGTGGGTAAGTGCGAGGTGACCATTTAAACCACAACGCTATTGGTGCAGTCAAAATGTCGTCAGCATTTTATTTACCTAACCTTACTAAAAAGAGCACAGTTCTACTGTGCTCTTTTATATTATAGTTAAAATTCTTCTTAGTTGTTTTATTTAGTAAATAAATATATAATATTTTTTGCCAGAGACAACACATAGACCCATATCTACGTCATTTAACGTCTTGTTTTCTACATATTATATTGGAGATCAAATATATTCTGAAAGCAATAACTAAATGTATTTTATAATAAGTGTCTGTTCATCAAATAAGACAGGTAAGCACAATTTACAATACACATTTTATTTTCGTAATACTAGGTAACTGTATTTCAGCGTAAAATTTTGTATATTGTCGCTTATTTCATGGCCCGGCTATGTACGTGATCTGCCAAATTGTGCTGGACAAACAGCATTATTTTACGCTTCATATTCTGTCACACAAACATGCTCTATTTAATTCACCATTTATCTATGGCGATTTAGAAAATAACTTCTTATATCCACGAAGAAAATTTGAGTCGTTAGTATAATTCTTTTACTTTAACTTTCCGCCTATAATTAATTAAATTGCTGTTGAAATTATAACTTGATCAATTTATTCTTGTTCGATTATAGATTGAACACTTCGAGACGTTTATTCTCATAATAGTTACTTAATTGTAAGCTCGTTCAGTAGTACTTGAACTTTGAATAAATTCGTAGTATATTTGTATTTTCAACTACCGTAACAAACTTTACAAGGCATTTGTTAACGTTTAAAAGTGGAATATAATATTATAATACTCATTAATAATCCAGTCACTTGGCTATATTTCCGAAGGGGTAGACCAGTCAGCTCTGGTTATAGGTTACACTTAATAGGATGCGAGCCAACGAGCGTTTTCCAAGCGTAGCTTTAAGATTACTGCTGTCACTAAGTATCTCTTGTCATGAATGATTGACCCCTGCCTATTCATGTGTATGGGAATATAGGAGTGACTGTGATGTCACAGTGACGCCTATATTCCCATAACATGTGGGTAACTTATTTGTAAAGCATTACATTATGCAGTGCGTCACTTACTTTTCATAAACGTTGAATAAATTTTGCCGTAGCATCTCTTATTACGCGTTTATCATTTATTTATTTAATTATTTATTAATGGTTATCCCACAGCATATACATATATACATATATTAGGTAATTATATCAATACACAGTCCTATGCATATGCCAATTACGGGCTAACACAGCTTACACAAAAAGAATACAACGACAAATGATAAACATTATCAGTATACAAATACGTTTGTTTCGGAGATCGACCTTACATGATCTGTGGACTACGAAAATGTACGTTCAGCTCCAATAACACCGAGCTCCGAGCGTACGTATTGATAGATTGATCGCGCCAAAGTCTGCCTCGCGCCGGTGACTTTTCAATCAATCAGTGCAATTGGCTATGGGTTATCATGGCTCGGTAGCTTTCGCGACTTGCCTTAAAAGTTACCTGAACTAACAACAGTGCCTAGAACGGTGAAGGTTTTTAATATTCGAATGATAGAAAGAACACCGGATATTGGTATGGCTATCGGTAGATTTCGTATGTTTATATTGATTCAGAACACTACAAGATTGAATACGCTCGGATCCCGCGACCCAGTGAAAATACAAGCACAAGTATTCTGCCGTCATAAGGGAAAAGACGTATCTGCCAAAAAATATTTTTTTTATAGATATAGATGGTAGATGCGTCCTTTTTACTAATTCCAAATATGTAAAATCTTAATTTTGGAAAAAAAAATTATATACGTTTTTTTTCTTATGCCGGCAGTATTAGGCATCAGATTAAAGGTAACCGTGATTGGTTTTTGTTAACTATGAATTTGTAATGTTTTAGGATAACTTACTACTAATTTAAATATAAATTTGAACGACATTAATATAATATCAGCCCTGTTGTAGTAAAATGAGAAACTGTTGGTTAAGATTAATTTCTTAGCAAGAAGGATTAGGCCATTGTCGAGCATGCTGACATGTAGGTTGGTAGAATTCACACATCTTCGATTACAATGTGACGATCTCTAAGACATGCACAGTTACTCTCGATGTTTTCTTCGTTTAAAGTAAGCGATTATTAATTACTAGCTGTGCCCGCGGTTTCATCCGCGTATATGATTACTGTAGTTCCTGAGATTAGCGCGTTCAACCAAACAAACAAATAAACAAACTCTTCAGCTTTACAATATTAGTACAGATTTTTCACGCATCTTCTTATATACTTGTAACTTCTGGAAAATCAGAGATGCATGCTATGAAATCGAAGTCTAGACCTCTGGTACTCCAGTAGTCTCTGCACTATAATAACGTCGCTATCTCATTACAACGTAGCGCCATCCGAGTAATGAAGTCAATTTGGCTCTGAAATGTAATTTGTGGAGCCACTAATTTGTATTTCTCGGAGTTGAATAAGGACGCTGATTGGTCAAAGCTTGACGACCGTAAACGAAACTTTTGTGAATTATCTGTTGATTTTATCGCGAACTTTTTAAGATAGAGTTTTATACAACCGATAGTGAGATTCCAGATTCGATTCGACTATTTTTTTTGTATTCATTTCTTACTTAAAGTATTCATTTCCCGCACTAGAAAGAGTTCTTGTGTTGCGAGGGACTCTACTAACATTAAAAAACGGAGACAAATAACACAGACGTGGAACAATTATTGGTGGCAATCTGACATGAGCCGAGTGAGATCAGGTGCAAGTTTTACGTGCTTTCCGAGACATGGGTGGCTTTCTACATGATATCTAAATACAGTTGGTTAATTGTGGGTGTAATAAGTACTTACTCTTTAGACAAACACAAATCTATCTCGTCGAGTATTATATTCATAACAAATCAGGATGCCTAGTGCGATTTGTTTTTACGTTAATGCGAACGAAACGTTTACCGCGTTTGTCTCTCTGATTGGTTAAGAGCTTGGAACGGGCAAATCGAAGCGCCGAACGTTATAAACGTGTCGATCGCGTTAACATAAAACAAAGTCGCACTAGGCACTCTGATTTAAATCATAAATATGCCCTCATCGTGCTTAGATCACAAGAAAAAGTGTCTTCACTAGGAAGAGTGAGCTCGCAGCAGCTGAGCATTTTCAATATGACTGAGCGTGATAATATTATATTTAAAATTCGCCTTGTGTGTCATATAAATGAAAGTGTAGAAAGAGAACCGTACTTAACGTAGTAGCATCTATGATTTAAAACTTTAGTTATTATGCTGTTATGGTGGCAGCGATAGCCTAGAGGGAAAACCGCTGAACTGCGTCGCAAAGCTCTCAAGTTGATCCCTACGGTACGCATCTCTAAGTATTTTAATTTATGTGCGTATTAAATAGCAAATTATTTACTTGATAGCGCAGTGGTGGTAGTGCGATTGCTGTGCATGGTCTTGGTTTCGATTAGGTACCAAGTCGGGTCAAACTGTTATTGGGATTAGTAGAAGCACTAATTTTGCAACTGGCGTGTGACCTAAATATCATCCTTACTAATATTATAAATGCGATCTAAGTTTGTTCGTTTATTTGTTACGCTTTCACGCCTTATCTACTTGGCTGGTTATCATGAAATTTTGCATACACGTTGTCATTTTCACCCAGAAAAATGTACTGTGTAATGTGTGTAATTTTTTTTACAAAATCCAGGTTAATGTGAGCGAAGGCGCGGGCAAAATCTAGTGAAATGTTAAAAATACACCCCTGCCTATCTCTTCTAGCATGCAGAGTATGTATGTTTTATATAGACCATCAATTTCATTGATTTTACAAATAAATCTTTACACAGGAAATCTGACTTTACATACAAATGTGTAACATTTCTGCCTATACCCCAAAGTATGTACAGTCTTAATAAAACGTAACTATCTACGCAACACAAAGTACGTATTGAAATATAAGTTTAAATTGTGTTTCAAAGTAATCCAAGTTAGGAAGTTTGAACAAAAGTTGTTGACTTGTTGTCGATAATTGATGAACAATGTAATGACTAGCCAATAGGATTATATTGTAACAATAATAAGGGCACGTTCAGGTATAGAGATAGGGATAGAAAGCGCCTATGCGCCAGCTCTTAATGGCGCTAATATATGCGCGTTATATAATAGAGGCTAATAGGGACTACGAAATATTGGATGATATCACATAACATCGTCGTTATCGGGAAGTCAGTGCTCTATAATATCCTGATACTGGTCTAGCCTAAGGGTATCGTTAGCCTTCGGGTTGCGGAGGTCAGGTGGCAGCCGCTCCGTGTAAAAACTGATATCCAGTCAAATCCGGTTAGACCAGAAAAGCCGACCCCAAGTGACTTGCGCATAATACAGGCTAGGGAGAAGAAGAAGATGATACCACATAACATATATTTTTTAAATCTTTATTTACTATTCTTTATTAAAAAAGACAACTCTCGCATTAGAAATAATTCCGGAGGAATTTACAAGACATTCAAATAACGGACACAAAGAACATCCAGACTAGGGATAACTATTTGTGATTGAATTTTAAAAAATATTTATAAGGATTTTATCGCGTTGTTTATTTTTTATAAAACACTATTATTACATAATTTTAAAACTTTAAACTACTATTTTTGAACACTTTTACTAGATACTGCTTACTTTAATTTTCAAAATTCGCGTAAACACAAGACAATATTATAACTATTTGTGAGTCAATCAAATTTTCGTTTCGTATGGAGGTCGAGCCTATAACACTCAGCGCAGTGGCAATGGCGACCACTTCAACCACTACTCCATACGTAGTCATCAAGGCATTGCTATAACCACACAGCTGTAGCACTTTTTAGTAATAATCTACAAAAGAGGCAAACAAGCATAAGGTTTCTCTGATGATAAGCAGATATCGTATTTTCTAATCACTTCTATAGTGCTCGCCAGAGGTATTGATAATTCATCCGTTGCCTCCTTCAAAACGTTGTGCTGACTGTGCAAATGGCTGAGTTACTCTCTAAGAAGATACTGTTCTTGTAATGAGTAAAGTATACACTTGGAAGCCTGACTAATTACAAGCACACAAGGTTTGGCTGAGTTCTTCTGTAAATGGCCCAGTTGGGCTGCCTCAGATTGAACGAAATTCCAGTTTTATTGGGCATTCCGTTGAGTACTAACTATCTCACCAATGCGCATCGGCGTCTATCAGAACGCATGCCGATTTTTCGGCGATTACCACGCTAATTTCGAAATTCTAATTCGAAAATATCGAAACTTCATACGGTGAAGACCAGCAAATCTTAGCATGTATAAGGTTGTTTAGCAAAGATGTACGAAATAGCTACGAGGTAGGGCTAATGGTTAACTGCAGAATTAAGTAGCCTTTTCTTTAAATCATGTTGTGTGTCTCAGCGAGAAAGATTTATGAAGAAGATGGGCTGTGCGTGTCAGGGATAAATAAAGAGATGGAATTACGACATGGAATTTCACATCATTTACTGTTAACCATATCCAGACATAATGATATAAGGGCATTACACAACGCAACGGACTGCCGTGCATGAGGAATCGTGTTTGATTTTCAGGACCAGACAAAGTGTTATAAGGTTTTTATATCTAAGAATTTCCAGCACCAGCTCAATCTAAAACTGTGGCCGATAGACGGTAGTAGGCTTTTTCCATATTACGAAGGCCTTAAAACGTAGTTGACGTAATGTGGATGCAAACAGGTGTATTGCACCCCCATTACTCCAACCTCTGTCTATTCAATCGAGGGGAGACGCGTGGGACTATGTATGCATACATAGTCGAAACGAATGGAGACCGTATATATTTGGCTTCCCTAATGCCGAAGCTCTAGGCATGGGTCTCTTATTAGACCTTTTTCACTAGAGTTATCTTGAGCTACAAGATCGTCATAGTTGGTATTAAGTCTTTAGTGGATAGTAATAGCTGGTTCGTTCTAAATGCGCCCTATAGGCGCTCAAACGAATCATAATGAAGAATTAGTCTTGATATAAAGTAATAGATAGACTAGACGGCATTGTTCGACGGCGGTGTCGGCGCCAATGTCCATTAGCTATCAGGCAAGTTACTTATTAGTAAATGGGTTATTGGAATTAGGTGGCCTGAATATGAGATAAAGTATTTATAAGTGTGTAAGCAGATATGTATATATGTAGAGATATGCCCTTGAACATTGCGCTTTAGGACAGTCACAGTACGCATTTTCTTTTTGTGATTGGGCTGCCTCCTTCGCAAAGTGCGACTTTTTTTGCATGCAATCGGAAATTTCGAATTCGATTTTTGGGTGTTTTTGTGAGGCAATTGTCAGTAACACACGGAGTTTGAAAATGTGTGTTAACGTCAATTGTCTCGTTCCCTGTTATATAGTAGGTACTTAAAAATACAGTTGGTGAAATGTCGTGATACACCACTGCCTATTCTGTCATGATTTCTTATTTTTAACCCCCGACGCAAAAACGACGGGGTGTTATAAGTTTGACGTGTCTGTGTGTGTATGTGTGTGTGTGTGTGTGTCTGTCTGTGGCATCGTAGCTCCCGAACGGATAAACCGATTTTAATTTTGTTTTTTTGTTTGAACGGTGAATTAGTCGGGAGTGTTCTTAGTTATGTTTGATAATAATCGGTCCAAGATGGCCGCCGCCACAAAATGGCGGATTACATATTTTTACACAACTCCCTCAATATGGGTATCAAATGAAAGGGCTTGACTAGTAGAATACTATACACTATGATAAATTTCAAATCCAAAATAGCCGCCACCACAAAATGGCGAATTAGATTTTTTTCTCACAACTCTCTCTTTATGGGTTTCAAATGAATTTTGTGTCGGGGGTTTTTTAAATTTTAAGTTTTTGTTAAAAATTCTGTTCGGGGGTTTTGGCAACACAGCCAACTGGCAACACAGCCAACCGTCATTTTTAAATAGTGGGGTTATTGTAGAATGGGAAAAAGTAACTCTGCTCTCGGCGATAGATCGCTCAGTAGTGAGGAACTAGCATTCAACTTAGTAAGACGTTCTCAACAGTCCGTGTAATTGCTGTGAATTTGGAAATATATCAAATCAAATCAAATCAATTTATTATTGCAAATATGGGTACATTTAAGATGATACATGTGCATTATATAGTTGCTTATGCCATATTTTACCATTGTGGTGTGCAAAGTGGTTTAATATTGACATAAAAGTTAACTAAATGTCACAGAAATTTATAAATGTCATGAAATTAAATATTGGTATCATAAAAATAATAAATGTTAGATAAGAAATATAAATACAAATTAAAATTATCATTCTGGATACTTATAAGCTGTAGGAACTTATAAATTCTAAATTATTGTAATAATTAATCAATTTTGCTATCTAAATATTCTGTTACATTGTAATATGCATTGGTATACAAGAATTGCTTTAATTTGTATTTAAATGAATTAATATTATTACAGTCTGTTATATTTCTTGGTAAGTGGTTGTATACTCGTGGTGCCATACATAGAACCTTCTATTAATTTGTGTTGTTTTATTATGTGGAAAACATATTTTGTTTTTACACCTCTTGCTCCTATATTGTTCGAATAGAGTTTTATGTGAATGAACAAATACGGCAACTTCAAAAATATATATACATGGGAGTGTCATTAGCTTTAGATCGATAAAGTGAGGCTTACAGGACTCTGTTGATTTAATTTTACAAATTGCTCTGATACATCGTTTTTGAGCTTTGAAGACAATATCATTTTCTACAGAGTTGCCCCAAAAGATGACACCATACCTTAGAGTTGACTCAACATATGCATGATAAGCCATAATGACAACATCCTGACTTACAACTCTACCTAACATATAGAGTGCATAACAGAACTGGTTTAGTTTGGTACAAATATTTTCCACTTGGGTTTTCCAATTGAGATTACAATCAACGTAAATACCTAAAAATTTTGTATTTTCTACTCTAGAAATTTTTTGTTTATTAAATTCAATTTCAAGATTATGCAAATAATTTTTCCTATTTCTAAATGTCATCATAGTAGTTTTGTCTAAATTCATAATTAAATCGTTACAATTAAGCCATTCAAATATTTTATTTAATGTCAAATTCATGTCAGTTTCTAAATTGTATCTATCTTTACTGGCAAACATAACAGTACTATCGTCGGCAAATAGGACCATTTGTGATTCTGTAGCTTTAGGTAGATCATTAATATATATGATAAATAATAAAGGTCCCAGTACACTTCCCTGTGGGACGCCTTGTCGCACATCGCGATATTGGGATGAGTACACAGTTTCCCTCTTTGTTTTAGGGCATATTCGAACAATTTGGGTACATTGTTTTCTGTTTTCAAGATAAGATTCCAGAAGATCTAGAACATTGCCTCTGATGCCATATGCCTCTAACTTAAGGAATAGAGTCTTATAATTAATATAGTCAAAGGCCTTTGTAAGATCCATATATAGAGCAGAAATTAGTTGTTTATTGTCTAGGCCTGACATTATTCTTTGTGTAAATTTATAGATTGCCAAGTTGATTGACCTATTTTGCCGAAAACCTACTTGTTCCTCAGCAAAGAGATGATTTTTTTCAAAATATTGATACAGACCTTGATGTATAACCTTTTCAAACATTTTGGATAAGACAGGAATTAGAGCAATAGGTCTGTAACAGCTCATATTATTTTTGTCATTCTTTTTGAATAGAGGTTTTATCAAAGTGATTTTTAACTTATTGGGAAACACTCCATACACTATGCATGTGTTAATGATGTAACTAAGCACATGAGAGATGAGACTAGCCACTTCTTTTAAAATGTTTGTTTTAACATCATCATAACCAGTACTGGTTGTGTCCTTCAATGACTTTATTAACTTATAGATATCTATAGGAGTAGTAGCTGTCAGAAAACAGGAATTTAAATTCTTATTAATATTGTGTGTCAATGATTTAGGGTCGTTATTATTATTTAAACAAGGTTGTATGGTAAAATAACTGTTGAAAGATTCTGCAATGCAAGTAGGGTCTTGAATAATATTGCCATTTACATTTAATTGGTTTATGTAGTCCTTTGATAAATTACTTTTATTACTATTTATAAGTGACCATGCAGCCTTGGACTTATTTGACGCTGTTTTGATGAAATGGTCATTCTGACATCTTTGTGTCAACTTAATAATCTTATTAAGGCGTAAAGAATAAGTTTTAAATGTATTTTTGTTCTCCTCACTACAGTTCATTCTATAACACCATAGCAGTTCACGTTTACGCTTTGAACATGCACGTATCCCATTAGATATCCACCTAGGACGCCTTTTAAGAGTTCTTTTAATCATTATTTTAGGAAAGCATAAGTTGTAGAATAAAATAAAAATATCATAAAAATTATCAAAGGCTGTGTTTGGATCATTAGTATGATAAACATCACAAAATGTTAGTGATTGCAAGCATTCCCTAAATTTCCTTATGTTGTCCTTACTGTAGTCTCTTTTTTTAATATACCAGTGTGTAAGAGTACTACTCAGTTTTACTGGACAAGTTAAAAGTTGAGCTGTGTGATCTGATAATGCAAAATCATATATTTTATTTTTACACCCTCTTACATTATGAATAAAATGGTCAATACATGTGCCACTTTTCAGTCTTGTTGGCTCATTAAATGCTAATTTTAAATTAAAACTATGTAACATTTGAATTAGACAATTAGCTTCTTTACTTTCTTTTAGAGTGTTTATATTCAGGTCACCACACAAAATTAATTTCTTATTTTTAAAACAAAATTCATTAAATATAGTACTCAAAATTTCAAAGAACTGGTCATAGTGCTGAATACTATTTCGAGGCGGTCTGTATATACAAATTATTATTAATTTATGTGACAAAAGTTCTATACCACAACATTCAGCTATGCCAGATAAACCAATTTTATTTAAGAAGTTTATGCTTTGGTAATTATGTCTCTTGTTAACCATTATACAGGCACCACCACGGCGATTATTCCTACAAAAACAAGATGCTAAAGAATAATCCATAACTGATAAAAGTTTGGTGTCATCTTTTAACATGTTATGTTCTGTGAAGCACAGTACATCTGGTGAAACACCCTGCTCATCAAGCCAATCCAAATTTAAAATTAGTAAATCAGATTTATTTAATATCCCATTTATATTTTGATGAATAATTTTAACTTCTTTATACATGAAAAAGCTGTTTATTATTTGTTGAAAGTGACTTGGGACTGGTTGTTATTACATTATTTGTTGAAAATGACTTACTTGTATTGGCATTTTGAATGTCCATGTCAACATCTTGTACCTTTGATTTTTGTATTGTCTGAGTATATAGATTATTTAATTTACTTTTATAACAATAAGCCAATATTTCTCCGCATAATGTTTGAGAAACATGTCGTGCAAATAAACTCTGTCGGGGTCGTAGCATAGAGAAACCCATATTAATATATTTTACATGATGAAACCTAGAACATATAAACGACAGTTCATAATTTAATTTAGATTCACGTAGGAATCTATTGAATGGAACTTCGCAAAAATAGACATTAGTATTTCTTGTATTACATAAGAAATTGCTGACACATATACTCAATATACTAGGGGATCTATCATTCATGCCCCCTAAAACTATAAGATAATCTTCCTTGTTTAGGGTGTTTATTTCAGAGTTTTCTGAGATCAATACATCCTGCAGTGTTGCACCCGGCTTCCAGAAACAGCTGACAGTATAATTTCTTCCCATGAAATGCTGTAATGTTTGCTGAATATGTCTACCTTGATCATCCGCTAATATTATTATTTTATTTGGCTTACTTCTTTTATCTATCTTGCCCTGGTTGTTTTTCAAAACATCGGTTAGGATATTTGAACATTCTGCAGAGCTGAGTTTGCTTCTGCTTGCTGTTAATGGTTTGTCCAACAGACTAGTCACATAATATTTTATACAAGTGAGTTTCATTAATTTTTTCATTTTCTTTGAGGTAGCACAGTCACCTGTGTCCAGAAACTATATAAATCACATAGACTCTACGTGATTTATATTCTGACTAGATTTTGCCTACGACTTCGCTCGCGTAAATGTAGGTGAGGTTAGGTTAGCAACAATACTTTTATCTGGATGAAAGGTACTCTATGTCATTTTAAGTTTCCTTGACAATATGTATGCATAATTTCATGATGATCGGTCGAGTAGTTAAGGCGTGAAAGCGTAACAAATAAACAAACAAACTCATATTCGCATTTATAATATTACTAGCTTTTACGCGCGACTTCGCCCGCGTGGTACATACATCAATACAAAGTAGTTTATGTCCTTTCCCAGGTTTTAAACTACCTCTGTATCAAATTTATCCAAATCGGTTGAGTAGTTTAGCCGTGAATAGGTAACAGACAGACAGAGATACTTTCGAAACCTTAACAAATTATACAACTAAACCTTTCTCATAAATCACTGTATCTATTGGGAAAACCGCATGAAAATGCGTTGCGTAGTTTTCGAGTTTATCGCGAACAGACATACAGACGCAGTGGGGGAATTTATTTGTTTTATAATATGATATTAAATAGGTTAATGGAACATTTATGTTAAATTACGATAGCGAATGACTGGTATTGACGTTGCATGAAGCTTATGGAAAGCGATTCGATCGTCGCTATAGTTTTAATGATTTGTTTGTATGTAAGCGGATTAAAGCGTTTGTTTGCAGCATTTAGCTTACAAAAAGTATTATGTAATCTTTAAAACGGCTAGACTTACATATATTATTCAGGCTTGTATAAATAGTGCCGAATTGACTGCACGAATGGTGTAGTTGGTTAAGTGATCGCCATTACCACTGCACCGAGTGTTGTGGGTTCGAATCCCACGCGGGTCAAAAATTTGTGTGATCCACAAATGGTTGTTTCGAGTCTGGATGTTCTTTGTGTCCGTTGTTTGAATGTTTGTAAAGTCTCCCGCGACACAGGAATAATTCCTAGTGAGATGATTAAGTCCTTTTTTTTTAAATACACCAACCGATGTTGTTAATCATAAGCGTGACTGAGATAATTTTTTTTATTGCTATTGGTGGCGGACGATCAAGTGGCCCACCTGGTGCAAAGTGGTAACCGCTGCTCACGGACTTCAGCAATGTCAGGACACAAAAAGCCGCTGCCTACCGTGAAAGAAGAACTCTCGTTATACTTCGTTTGAAGAAAGATATATCATAGCGCTCGGGAAACACCAAAAACAGGCAGTTCATTCCAGAGCTTGCTCGTACGTGGGAGTCGTGGGAGTACGTCTTGGATTTGAATGCTTCCAGGTGATATGGATGAACCCTGCTTTGTTGTCGAGTAGTACAGTGATAGAAAGGGGCCGCTGGTACCAAATCAAACAGTTGTTCAGAGCACTTCCCGTGAAAGAGTTGGTAGTACACGCAGAGAGAACGAAAGTCTCTCCGTTGCTCCAACGACTCCAATCTATCCGTGATTATGATAAAGAGCCCCTGATTTGATTCCTATAAGTATATTAAATCCTTGGACACCACTACTAAAATATACTTATTAATTGCTTGACTTAAAGGTCTTTGATAGAATCAAAATGCGAGGCCTCATAGATAAAGAAGCTAATAATAATATGTCAATCACTTTTGTATATGGCCTTCATATATATAACCTTTAAATTATCTATTAAATATCAACCATCTTTTATTAGAAAAATCGCCTTGTGTGAGATGCCGGAACAAGTCATCGTCACAACAGATTAATTTTCATACAAAAACTTAATCTGTTAGAGCTGTATTAAAAGTACCTTTTTATGTCAATATGGCAACTGCCAACGTGTTTGCTAAATCAGCAGACATTAACCTTTGGGGCCTCTATTAATATAAATTATTATTCATAAGATAAAATACTTTACTACTGTTTGTTATGTTAGAGAAATTTAGGTAGTTAAGTTTCGGTCTGAAGTTATGAGTGAGTGAAGTTGGATTCTCGGGTTGGATGAGGTGAGGTTTTGGGTTGGGAATAATGCTAGTGTTTATTGCGAAGACGTACATGATTCTTACTGTCGACAAAAAAGCCGCGTGCAAGCAGCGCTTACGCTAGTCAGCTCGCCCGATACAGTGGTTTTATAGACATTTTTTTTATCCGCTAACCGAAATCTTAGTAATACATACGTAGGTACGGTTTGTAAAAATGTGCCCAGTAGACAGCAGTAGGATCGTTATTCCATGACATCTAAAAATACAGCGAAATGTTAGTGTTACATCATATACTTACCTGCTATCCCTCTAACGTCATATAGGAATAAATCTTTATGTACCTATGTATGTATAAAAAGTGTGTTTATTTGTCTAAATAGCAACATTCAAACGTGTTTACAAAACCAGCATTAATTTTGGCCTTTACCGTATTCATTCATGATATCTACCATTCAGTTTAAAAACGTAAATACGTAGTCGTATGAGACTATATTCCCGAGAGAGTTGATAAATTTGTATACAGCCACATTTTGCCAAGTATGGTTTTAGTTCATATGAAAAAAGGGGTAAGCATAGTCTCGGTACATAGCCATAGACAATTCCAGACACCGTACAGTTACTAAGAATATCTTAACAGAAAAACCCATCATCACTTTGGATCCGAGACCTTGCGCTAGTAGTCGCTATCGCTGCGCTACCTATTATCGCAGACTGAATAAAAAATATTAAAAATACAAATCCGCAACACAATAACTGAGACTTAACCATTCAATAATCTTCAACAAATAAATACATTAACATTTCCCTAATGTGGCAATAACTGCTGTTTACCTTCAGTGAATACCAGCCGTGATGTTATTTTTCTACAGACAAATATAGATTCCATAAACAATGCCCATATGTGTTTGTAGCAACAGACGTATGATGTATTCAAAAGTAAACAGGTTTGAGTCAATATTAACATTGATTCAACAAAGTCGACGGCTCATGTAAAATATTCGGGGTTAGAACTCAAAGGAGATTGTGTTTGATGCCCGGTTCACACGTTGAAATTTAATGAAATCGCTCTGGGGTCAAGGATGAATTATAAAGTTCAATGACCGGGCAGGAATGGGTCGTGAAATTTTTAATACATATTTATGAAGTTATTAAAATAATGGCACGGGTAGTGCCAGAATAACATGTAAACAAAACTTTTTGTGTTGTTTTTTTAATGTTACTGTTGATGAAGCCTATGTGTATACTATACCGATGGCTTGACGTGGTCTCCTAGCTGCGCTGAATGCTGTAGGTTCGATGCCCAGACAAGACATAAAACATTGTATACACATAGCGGTTTTAAGGTGCTTCTTGTGTTCGTTCTTGCATGTTTGTAAATTCCCCCACACCATAGGGTTTACCCTACGTGCAAAGGAAAATTAATACAGTGTGTAAACCATAAACGTCAAAACGTCGGGCAATCAATAGGTTACCTTTTAAATACTTCATCAAAAATAGGACCAGTTACTTAGTATTGTGTTAGGTTTGTGAAAACTGTCTTATTAACCTCTGAATCTTCTTCGAAGAGGTTAATGAAAACACATGTGGATCTGTGTGTGTCTGTTAGTGACAGGCATAGCTCCGGAATCACTGGACTCATTGACTTGTAACTTGGTACAAGTCAATGAGTCCAGTGATTCCTTGAACTTGGAAGTCCAAGGAAACGGCTTTTCCCCAGCAGTGGGACATTAAAAAAAGAGGAATAAAAAAATTGATACATGAAGACGAAGAGTTTGAATCCTGGGTTTTTACACCCATCTCGTTTATATTTAAAATGGAGAAATCCTATTCTCATAGGCACAGGCCTAGTATTCTACCTAGAATTTGCTGAGAAAAAGCCAATAATAATTTTACCGGGTCTGACAAAATACTGGTCAACTAGTATAGTTTATACATACAAGATAATAATAATACAATTAAAGATAAAATAAAAATTTGGTGTCTTTTCTATCTAGTCTTAGAGCTATAGAAGCCAAATCACTTATTATTTAGAATATTTGTCTGTCTATATGTATGTTTGTACGTCAACACGCAAAAGTTAGCAGTTGTATTGCTGGTAGACTAACTTACAATCTGGTGCACGTTTCATATTGATACACCGCCTAGAAGTCAAATTCACACATGCAAAGGAAGAAAAACCTATTTCCAAATTCAAACGTACGAAATTTCGGGCAAAATAGTAATAGTAGTTTATTAGCAAGAAAAAGGATTATCTATGCTAAAATATATATGTATAAATGAGCTTTAGTTTACGAATAGATATTAACATAAATATAGGTCTTACTAAAAGACTTTTAGACTTTAATAGCTGTTATTATAGCTAATAACTTTAGAAAGCGCGAAATAAAAGCTCTCTTTACGGCTTTTAATGCACCTCAACTTTATTTCACGATTTGCTTTATTTTGCATATGTTATATTTATTTTATCAAGTTGAAAAATAAGCTTATGGCTCGCTTGATGGTTAGCAGTTACTGCAGACTATGATCACTTGTTATAGCAGATGTATCATTCGGTGCAAAACAAAAGGTATTAAAATGAGGTGGAGGGGAAAGCATAGCAGAGGCAGGTATGTGAACTTCCAAAAGAGTTTCTTACCGGGCGAAACGCAGTAGGTTTCAGTGTTTCTTTTATAGCACACTCTTTTTTAAAGTCGGCTCTCGCGTTATAGATAACTCCAGTGTCGCGAGTAACAAACATATAAATAAGCTCATAAGCTCGGACACGGCAAACATCCCAATTCAGTACAAATATTATCGCAAATTTTTATCTCATATGGGGATCGAACTCATTACACACAGCGTGACTGGAGAGGCGTCCACTTAAAGCACTCCGTTAACTATGTAGCTAACACTTTGTGCAATTATTTGTGGAGCACAGAAATAATTGTTTTATGTCGGATTCTGATCTACAACGACAGCGGCAGCGACGAGGTGACCCTGAGCCATCCATACATTATGTCTGGTTTCTCCGACTCGTTAATAAAATCCAGGAC
The DNA here is from genome assembly GCA_963675205.1 of Catocala nupta. NCBI lineage: Eukaryota > Metazoa > Arthropoda > Insecta > Lepidoptera > Erebidae > Catocala > Catocala nupta. The sequence goes on from OY776087.1 coordinate 21,856,704, forward strand.
TTTATAATAGTATTCCCTCTCTATCTGCTTACTAGAGCAAGGCTAGCTTAAATATTTTGACAGTAATTTGGATTTTGACTACCCAACACGTTGCCATGCAAGAATTTCTAAATGCTGTTTATTTTCAGAACGTAAAGTGCCTCTCTACCCGAGGCTTGTACGTGCAATGCACCGGTGCTATTGTTTAGAGTCGTAGAGAAATAACGCGTAAGACAAACATAAATATACAAACTGTTTTTCTATTTAAATAGTTGAATTGAATTTGAAGTTGCAAAGGAGGTTAGATCTTATTCGTGTGAACGGATAATCTTATGAAATAGGATTACTTACCAGTTTATCTATACTAATATATTAAAGCTAAAGAGTTTTGCATTGGGTTTGATAATTCTTTTTGCATTGGACACAACTCAATTTCTGAAGTAGGTATACAGGATGTTCGGTAATTAATGGCTAACCTTGAAATGTCTTATAGTAGAACTAAAGGCCGTTAAAAATAAAAAAAGTGCAATATCTAATCATACTTTTGACTGTCTATCTATTAGCATAATTAGTGTTTAATAATAAAACAACAAAAAACCGACGGAATTCATTCATTTATCGGTCGTAGTGTACAAGAAAGTTAAATACGGTAATAAAAAGAAAATCATATCTCAGGTAGTAGTTAGGATAGACTTTAACTTTCTTTTTTCTGAACGGCCATCATTTCTACTATAAGACATTTTAAGGTTATCTATTAATTACCGGACAGCCTGTATATTTAACATCACGCTAATAGCTACGGGAGTGAAACAGTAATCGTAAACATGTAACCGTGGAGACATTTAGGTTTTTATGTCTATATTCCTTCTAATAAACATGGCTAGTCGAAGTGTGTATTGCAGTAGATATATCGCTACCTATATTTACTATGTTGCCCATACTGTTTTTCTGAACACTAATTTGTAAAAATACTGGTAAATACTGGTACATACTGGTAAATAAGCAACGGTAGTAGTTTGATGCCTGGTTTATACAATGCTGCATTTTATTAGGTTTTCGTCAAGAATTCTAAGTAACAACATAACGTCTGGAATTGTGCCCCGTAACGGCAGTAGGTTTGCACCCTATTACGTGTGACCTGAAATCATATCTGTCGGAAGACCCTGTGTAATACCCTTCTTGCTACACTGCATCTTACACGAATTTAACATGTATGCAATTAAGTAATTTTTCTTTGGCGCATGCCAATAAATAGTTGTCCAGCTACAAAAGCCACGACTTCGAGTACGACGTATATAGGTATATTGTGTCTATATAGCTTTATGAAGTGAAAACTTCTTTAGGCGCGTTAATCACTTTTTGGGTGAACAAAAATCATGGAACTTGCGTCATGGTCACCGAAAGCTTTCCATGAGCTATATGTATATTGTGTATATTATGTGTACTTTTTGTGTGAACAAAAATCATGGAACTCGCGTCATCGTCACCGAAAGTTTTCCATGAGCTATATGTATACTGTGTATATATGTGTACTTTTTGAGTGAACAAAAAGCGTGATGAAACTCGCGTCATCCATCGTCACCGAACGCTAGTTACTTAGTTTTCACTTCTATTAGCAGTCCCCAAAGTCTGCCCCGCATGTTTTTATTACCTTAAAATATTGCTTGAAAATATGGCTATTAAATAAATGTAAATGTAAAATTAATTACTAAGTATAGGTTTCCAAAATTACGTTGCTAATGTTTTATATACCAAAGCTACTAGAAAGTGCGTTGGATTTAAAATTATAGTAGTCCTGAAAAGATTAATCGAGTCGCCTCCTTTAACGAGGCGCCTGAAAACATAGCTGGTAAAATATTTATACCTAATTCATTTTTAAATTACATATCATCCGTGATAATCAATAGACGCCGAATCTACGAACTATAATTTAAAATCATTAATCTTAACTATTAAGCAACGGCTTCTCCATTTGATATTTAATTTATCATTAGCTTTTGCTCTCGGCTTCTCTTCCGTAAACGTAGATTATGTTAGACAGTACTTAAAAAAAAAAATATGGCCTATGTTACTCGGTGTTAATATTTCATTCTAATGGAGACAGAACTTTTTAAATCGATTGAATAGTTTTTTGAGTCAAATCCTTACAAACAAACATACCAAAAATTATATTTTTCTCTTTATAATAATCTATATCTATAGATATAGATAATTTACAAACATTCAACAACGGATATAAACAAAACCCACACTTGACAACTATTTCTAAATTCCACTATATTTTGTATGTTATGGGGATCGAACTCACGACTCTTCATACAGCAATTGAGAAGTGACAACCTAACATATTAAATGGCAGCGGGACACCGGCGGCCAGACACAATAGGTTTTCAAATGTGTCGGGCATTCCAACAATGGATAGGTTAAACACTATTTATGTTAGTCCCCAGTAGATTTATTACCTTTCTTTAAACAGGCAGTTTTATTCATTAATCAAATTAATTCGGGTTAACCAACCCTGTCTTAATAGTTTCTAGTATGAAATTATTTATTGTTAGTTTTAAAAGTAAACTGGAAATTGCTTTATGCCTTTTACACGCTTTATTATTTTAGTAAGTTTATGAATATTTATTACAGTATAACAGCGGCAAGGTACGTTTATAATCCTTCTAAGCCTTATAAAAAGTTCACCTGATTTAATTTAATACTTTTTGTTGGCACTTAGCGATCAAATGACGGTAAATACAGTGCTAGATTTTGCGGCTTTCCTTGCGTCAATGTAGATTTTTTTAATCAATTTCTATCTCTCGGGAACAGAACTGTTTCTGGGTGAAAGGTACTTTATGTCTGTATGGGTTAAGTACACTTCTTGATAAGTAATAGAAATTTTCTACCTCGCACAACTAAACTGTGGAAAGAACTGTCACCTGCGGTATTTTCGGATCAATACGACCTACAAACCTTCAAGAAAAGAGCGTACTCCTTTTTAAAAGGCGGGCAATGCATTTGTAACTCCTCTGGTGTTGCGGGTGTCCATGGGCGGCGGTAATCGCTTATCATCAGGCGATCCATGTGCTCGTATGCTAACCATTTCATAAAAAAAGATAGATAATATTAATAATTGCACTATTTTATTGATTACTGAAATAATACGACAAACTTGATAATTATGCTAAATTATGATAAATGATTGATATGTTAATGAGTACACAATACGCTTGCTGAAAGTGAATTGATTTATTGATAGTTACAAAATCGTCACGTTGGACGTTAAAGCTAACCGCAGTAAATGTACGATCGTTGGCCCGTACAATGTCCTTTTACGAGTCGAGTAGTTAAGGCATGAAAGTATAACAATCAGACAAGCTCAGATTCACATTTGTAATTAATATAACTAGATTTGCCGGCGGTTTCGCTTGCGTAAATGTAGGTTAGGTTAGTAATAGTACTTTTTTCCCGGATGAAAGGTAACCCATGTCCTATTCTGTACCCCTGACAATGCGATATTGCATGATTGCGATGCGATCATCATGCAATTTCGCATGTCGAGCAGTTAAGGCGTGAAAGCGTAACAAAGGAATAATAATATAACAATATGAATATAATAATATCAAACAAACTGACTTTCGCATTTATAATATTAGTTTGGACATACAAAAAATAATATATTAGTAGTGGTTAGTGTAACCGACTGCCACGCCTGAGGTCGCGGGTTCGATTCCCGCACATGACAAATATTTGTGTGCATGAACATGGATGTTTGTCTTGGTCTGGGTGTTTCTATGTATAATATGTATGTATTTACAAAAAAAAGTATATATGTATGTTTATCCATTGTCTAGTACCCACAGTACAAGCTCTGCTTAGTTTGGACTAGATAGTGTTGTGTGTAAGTGGTAGAATATTATATTATAATATCACGCATGTTTATTTGTAAATGATAAGGCAGCGATATATGTAAATTTTCAATGCTTCAATTTCATTTAATAGGGGACGAGCTATTGCCGTTTATCATATTACGGAGTCTGGAACATTGCCCACAGTGCTCGGTTAACATCAATAGCTCTTCCCCACCCTCGCGATTGACAATATCCTTCAATCATTGGAGCATAGAGCTACCTTTTCGTTTAATTTCTTTTATTTCACTACTTTAACAAAATACGCTATTCTTGATATCTATTTCTGGTTTGATCTACAAATCTATATATTAATACGTAAAGCAAAAATTTTGTACCCCTTTTTACGAAAATTGCGCGTATGGAGGAGTATGAAATTTGGCACATTTAATGTTTATATGGAGAAGGAGGGGCGAATCCTAATGTTTTTATAAAATATGCATTAGAAATACATTAAATTAATGTAAAAGTACTACACGCACACTACCATGCAATTTACACAAGCAGTCGAATCGCGTTTGTAGTATTTCGGCATTCTTCGGTTGACTTCGTAGAATGCTTCGTAACTATGGTTACATACATATGTGGAGAAGGTGACTAAATGAAACGTGATTATAAGGGTATTAAGTTCTATAACTTAAATTTTAAATTTGATCGTTATTAAAGTTTTATTGTCTATACAATAAAACTTTAATAACGATCAAATTTAAAATTTAAATAAATTATGGGCGAATTTCGACCACTCGGCGACCGCTAGTAATAATAATTGCGAAAAGATATACCTAATATAAAACGATATTATTAACACATTCATCCCATAAATTAAATGGATGCAAATATTTGGCTCAATGTGAGCGAGCAATTAGGCGATTTCTACATACGGTAATTGACAATCGGCTGACATAATCTGAAACCGCACATTATGTGGCACCTGCCATCTGCATATTCGCTCGCTTAAGCACCGTAGTTTTAATAAAATTATTGGGAAGAGAGGCATCCAGGCCACGCACCCTTGGATTGCCAACTCCAACTATAGCGACAGAAGGTTGACAATACTGCACTCCTCTGGATAGGGACAGCCACGACGTGGGAACAGGACGTACTCCAACTTACATACTTACACCGTATTTTTTTCTGGATGGAAAGTATCCTATGTCTTTTAGTGTAACCCAGACATGTATGCAAAATTTAACGATGATCGTCAAGTATTTAAGGCGTGAAAACGTAACAAACAAACTCACATTCATATTTATAATATTAGTTAGCATGTGATATAATGTGTAAATGAACACATACTATATATATAATTTGTAACGGCTATTAACGTGATCATGCATAATGTTTAATTTATTGAACTTGACGTTTCAACCACGTCATCCCGGCCTTGGCCACAAGCAGACTGGTTCGGCGATGTCATATCTCCGAGCAAGACAGCTTGTAACACATACTGTTCCATAACAGTTCGTATTAGTCAACAGCTGACGAATCAAGAAATCAAGAAGATTGGAGCGATTCTCATTATGCTCGTTCCATAATATTCTTTTGTACCAGTAAAGTTCTGCTCAGAACCATTGTATTGTAGACAAATTGAATATGCGGCAACGGTCCGACCAGTCTATCGTGTAGCTGTACCAAGCTGTCACATAGCCCTGTCACCCGTATGCAAATAATACCTTTCACCACTGAACAAACAACGTCCAATTGTGAATTGGTGAATACTTCATTCGTGTCAGCTCTATTTGATAAACTGTTCCATTGCATCGTCCTTCTTTTTAAATGACTTCAAAAAAGGAGAATGTTCTCAATTCGACTGTATGTCTTTTTTAATGTGTTATCTCAGAACTTTTTTCTAGATGAACCGATATTGATGATTCTTATTTTATTTGGAAGCTGATGCTTCCCACGTGGTCCCTTTTATATTTGACTAGCTTTTGCACGCGACTCCACCCGCGTGGTACCTACATCAATAAAAAGTAGCTTATGTCCTTACCTATGTTTTAAACTATATTTCATCTAAATCGGTTGAGTGGTTTAGTCGTGAAAAGGTAACAGACAGACAGATAGACAGACAGAGTTACTTTGGAATTTATAATATTAGTAAGGATTAAGATCTGACCAGAAAGTTTTTGAGTTATCCTTAATAATGCGTGTTTGGTTGACTTCGACTACGTTGATGATGTTCTCATTTTATTACTTATCGATGTAAAACGATCAAAGAAAACAATTGTATAGAATGTTATTTAACTCGATTATATTTAATCGACTCTAACAAAAGTATTTATATTTACAAACGTATTAACATAGCTACAAAAACACAAATAATTATAATACTAAATATTTACAAAAATGGTTTAGGCATCGTAGAACTCTTCAGCATCGCTGTCAACTGGTAACGTGCGTTGAATGGCAATGCTGATTCTTTGGGCCAAGAAAAGACCAGCCTTCTGATCACGCGAAACGTCGATCAGGCGTTTTGCGAATTGTATAGAATGGTTTGGAAGCGCATCGTAGTATTTCAAGGTGATATTGATAATTTGGTGATGTTCTGATGAAGTTTTTCGGTGATATACAACGATATTCTTAAATAAATGACAGCAAATCTGCCGTGACATATACTAATGATTGCAAGAATATTCTTCTTTGAAGACGGTTTTCTTTTAATATATGAGGTTTAAGGTTAGGGTAGAATCTGGTTAGATTCTGATGCCGGGGTTCCCAGGATCTGAATTGACTCAAACTCTACTTAAGTATTATTTAAACATTATTTTTTTGTTTCTATATCAAGTTTCCTTTGTAATAAAATTTGAGTAGATATTTGAACATACTTAAGTGAAAGCGCATTTGATAGCGGTTTGAAATTCGATTCTATAAAAAATATTTGAGAGTATTGTTAAGATTTGCTACTTTTCTCGATTCAGACAACCCGGAGGTACCATATACGTAGAAACTCGCTGTATATCCCCGAAGTGTTACTTAAATGTGCATACATCCACATTTCGATTACAATATTTTATGTCCGATGTAATAGAGGGCAAGCTAAAAAGAACTATTAGAAAAGCATGTATGAGCAATACAACACAGTTGAAATAAAAAGGTAAAATATTGAAATGAAATTAAGATAAATGTCATTCGCATGACGGGGTACGATATAACTAATCAATGTTGGGATGTTTGTTGTAATGAAAAGACATACGAAAGACGGATAATTCACCTTTCGCTTTTTTTATCGCTATATTATATATATTGCTCGCTTTATCGTAACTTCTGTTAGATTTCAACAATAATAATAATATTCTACCACATACACACAACACCATCTAGCCCAAACCAAGCAGAGCTTGTACTATGGGTACTAGACAATGGATAAACATACATATATAGTTTTTTTGTTTTGTAAATTCGTACACATTATACATAGAAACACCCAAACCAAGACACACATCTATGTTCATGCACACAAATGTTTGACTTGTGCGGGAATCGAACCCGCGACCTTAGGCGTGGCAGTCGATTACACTAACCACTACGCCAATACCGAGCCCGACATTTTTAGGTTGGCAGCCCGCCTTACTAGCTTATCGCTACCGTAAACGGTGAATAGTTTCGTATAATCTCGAAGTAGAGCGGTCGGACCACCCTCCCACTGGATATAATTCGAGCTTTGCTTAATAGAACCGAACACACGGCAGCAATGTTCCCAAATTCATTAATGAAACGGATCCTTCGGGACTGCGAGCAAAGAAGAAAGAAAACCCACACATGGATAATAAATCCCGGGAAAGGTGAAAGGTAATGCCATCCCTCACGTTGGGTCCTCGTTTAGTACCAACATACAATGTATGGACGTAAATTGAGGAATTGTGCCCACCCCTTGAGAGATCTAGCGTCATATTATTACAAGATTGGCACCGATGTAACTGGTTTCTGGGTTTTACTTGTACTATGTTGATAATAACAATCCTCGGTCGTTCTGTACGTCTGAATAGGAAGGGCATCTATATAAATCAAAGAATAACAACGGCCCGGGTAACTTACGATCACGTGACTCCATTAAGACTTTTCCTTTTCTTCTTAATTTACTCCGCGCTAAGGATAATCCCTCTGTCATAGGGCTTTATTCGCATCGAAACAACAGACTCAAAGGACATTTAGATTAGAAGGAACTATCTGTGCATCAACTAGACAAGATTTTATGGTGTAATGCTCGATGCGTTGAAAGATAAGAGTAGATATGCCGTATAAGAAGATCAATTATTATTGTGCAATATAAATATTTTTTATCGATATAATATTGTCTTTCGTTTACGCGTATGGTATACGTTTTTATTTAACACTATTATTAGGTACTTAATTTTGAAACTTTAATCTACTATTGATTTATTAATATTGATTAAGTAGTGGAATTATTTCAATTTGAAATAACTACACTCTAGAACATAGAGACAACCACCATCTACTCTCCGCGAACATGGCTGCTGAAAAGCAACCGAAACGTTGGGGAAAGTCAGTTGATCTTAATAGATTTTATAATTGAAATAGCTTAAATAGAAGTAAACAGTAACGAGTAAAAGTGTTTAACAATAGTAGTTAAAAGTTTCAAAATTATATATTAATAGTGTTTTATAAAAATAAACATTGCGATAAAAGTCGCACAAAGTTGTTTAATTTCAATCGATATAAAGTAAGAAAATATGCTCGCTTTTATTGCTAATGTTATGTTCGAAAACTTAGTTACGCAGCGAAAACAATAATGCGCAGTTGCCTACGTAGGATTTTATGTTTCATTTTATACACAACAGCAAATACTATTAAAGGAAACCTTTTTGCAAAAACAGTATAAACATTGATTTCGGTAAAAGGGAGTAGATGATAGTGGTTTGAGTATTTCCTATTTCCCTCGTACACCCATACTTAAATTGCGTTTACATCACAATTTGTGTCGTGCATCCTTTTCTTTTGAGATGATTCAAAAAGTTATTTTCTTTCAAGTAACGTAACTTTTAGATTAAACTATTGTAAAAGAAATAGGTCAACTACTCCATTCAAGGAATTTACATAAAAAGGATAAAACAATGTCAACGGACAAAGTGAAACCTTGTCACAATAGTGTGACAGTTACAAGTAGCGGTAATTGTGTTCACTGCTGACTTATAAAAAGGACCACGTTTTGTTTCGCGAGACAATCGGCCGAAGCGCATTATATTGTAGTCTGAGTTTCGTAAAAATGTAACATTGATAGATGTTGACTGCATGGATGGTGTATCGGCTTTAGTGATCGCCTCGCCACGGTCATTACGCCGTGTTGTAAGTTCGTATCCCACACGGGACAACAATTTGTGTGATCCACAAATGGTCGTCCAGAATCTGGGTGGTATTTGTAACCATTGTTTACATGTTTATAAAGTCCTCAGCGAATTTTCCAACTACGGCAGTAGTTCTTTTTTATAATAAGTTTATCAAGATATTTTTTTTATGTTTCCCATGCTAAGGAAGAATGAGAATTAAAATCGAGGGGAAAACAATCCAAAACCTTAACCTTAAACCTTAGATCTTGACAAACCATGTCGGCGTTTTACTATCTAAGCTAACAAGGTCCTGCGGCAGAGATTGAAATTTTGCACCTGTGTTTAACATGCGACCTCGTCAAAACGATATATTGAGTTCGCAGGTTCATGTCCCGCAGCATAAATTATTGACAACTTTCCCCTAATTTATAATATTTTGACTTAATTATAATAAACCTGCCAATGTTTTGAATGCCAGATATAGCTGAAAGTATGTCTGGCCGCCGGTGTGCTACTGCGATTTAATAGGCTAATACATATTTGATATAGTAGTATATAACTTTGCAATAATTTACTGCCGTTGACTATGAAAGCCGCCTTGCTTATTAGTTTATCGATGCGCATTATTGCGTTTGAATTCAATATTGTGCTCAACCGATGCCTAGTTTGCATATGCACGGATGCATCGCGTGATATATCGTATTATCATCAATACATTTTAATATATGTACCTACAATTATATTAATATTAAATACCTTTTTTATTTACATAAAAATATAGATTTAAAGAACCAGTGCAATCATAATGATTAAAAAGGAAAATATATTGCACGAACCATTAGTCTATTACATTATGATATTGAGTGTAATTGTGCACATGCATATATACGTCACTAAACCTCATATTTTTTATTTATCTGCGATTTTTAAGGATTCCACGTTCTTTAGCAGAGTGTTTTCTTTTGTAAACCAAATTTTATCTTAATCGACTCATTAGTTAAGACTTGAAAAGTTAACGAACTAACAAAGTTACTTTTTAATTTATTCAATAAGGGTTTAAATATGGAGTTGCTGCTTTGTATAAAGAAAATCGATAACGTTGTAGTTTTCATACAAACTGCTTCATCAATATTTTTTTATAAACAAATCCAACGGCGGTATATTTTGTATAAATATATAATAATTCATGTTATTAATAATATATTATTATATGGTCTGTTCTCGAAATATAAATGAATATTTAAAATTACCATTGCATTTTGTACATAAATCATAAAATTAGACGTAGGATATGAACGACAGTTTCATATCTAAAGACTTAATATTTTTATAGACACAACGCAATTCTGACCATATTGTTTAATAAAGAAGAATAATTCAAAAAGTCGGGCTTAGAAATCAAGGAACGATGAAACTTTTATAAAATATTATAAAGAAAGAAAGATGCCGTCAGAAACACATTTTTTATAACACTGGCCTTTTGAGAAAGTAATTTTAAATAGTGAATGCTTCACAGGGAAGGCTTAGCTTACTTTTAATATTTCAGGCCAGTAACTCTTTTATACCGAAAGCGCGGGTTTCCCATTTGTAATGTAGTTTTTATTTACTGGAAATAAGATATTGACTGATGGATCTTTAGTGTATTTTTGAACACCCCCGGGGTTTGAGCTATATATAAACCTTTTCAATAGTGTTTCTTTTTAGGTGTTATTTTAACTTGAAATGTTCAAAAATATAAAAACTCATAAAGTAGTAGATGTAAGTTAGGTTAGCAAAAGTGCTTTCTGGATGAAAGGTCTCACATATACAGTGTGAGTTTTCATAAAGTGCACATATGAAAATGAGTAAAACTAGACATCATTTTATCGCTAGAATAATACTTTTTTGACGCACATAAAATATGTTTTATTAGGTCTTAAAATTTATGTTTATTATTTTAGAATGATATCTATAATATATATATATATATTATAATAATGACTGATGACAGTCACTATTTATGCTAGATTAATATTTTAAAACGTTATGCATGAGTGTGACGGGCGCATATATTTATAACTACCTAGTAAGATTTATAGCTTTATTTTTAAGCAAGATTCAATTCAAGACTATCTGCTTGTTTTATGTTTTCTGGCAACCTTCTTTATATAAAAGCTTAATTAAAATAGTACTAGATAATTATTAGCCTTAATGATTGCACAACTAGCAACGGTAAGGTTCTAAGTTTTTTTCTTGTAAGCAAGATATGATTCTATTGTTCTTTTACGAAATGTTTTTTTAACTAACTTTTAAATTTTTTAACCTTTGCCCGCTGTCTTATTATTGGACAATAAATTTTTCTAAGCAGTTCTATTGATCCTGTCTGCTGCTTTGTTATACCAATATCCTAATATTATAAAGAGGAAAGATTTGTTGTTTTGTTTGTAATGATTTAACTCAAAAACTAGTTAACCGATTTAAAAAATTCTTTCACCATTAGAACGCTATATTATCAACGGGTAACATAGGCTTAATTAATTAAAAAATAAAACAATGTTACACCTAACCAAACCTACTTTTTCGCGAGCGAAGCCGCATGCAAAAGCTAGTCCTTTATAAATGCGACTAACTTACTGCACTAGCGTTTCGCAATCTGTTTTTAGAACGCCAACTTTTGGAGATCCGATAAGTAGAGATACTTACACTACTTATAATACTTACAAAAGAAATAATTAAATATTTCACTTTTGACTTCATTAAGACTTTTTCAGAAATTTTGTATGATAGGCGGCAATACACGTCTATTGTCAAAATCTGTGATACTTGCCCTTCGGGGATAAGCGTATTACTATGTTATGTAAATGAACTCATAAAAAGTATTGCAACATGGTTCTCTATAAAACGTACACGAGGAAATGATTAATTATTGAAGGGTAGGCCGTAACCGCGTGGAAAAGCTCAGTCACTCGTAAAGTGCTAACAGGATCGCTTTGTGTTACACCGCTACAGAGAGGTACCGCTAGACTAGGCTGTTTAACATGTAACCTGTGCCTTTAAAGGTTTACTAATATACAGCTTGTAACAAAAAGGTTCTGAGCTATTTTGTTCTAGTCACTTTCAGACACCTTTTTTTTTTAAAGGAGGATTTATCCTATTATGTAAATGGAGCATGCGTTTCTAGGTATAAACAGTGGGCAGCTTAGCGCAGGTGGGCACATTGTGAGCATTTAATATATCAAGAGTTATATGTTCAAATTCCACACATGACAAAAATATTGTGATCCACAAATGTTGTATTTTATATATTTTTGTTTTTTTTTAAAACAATGCTTAGAGAGACAGCCATAAGGCCTCAGTTGTTATTTACAGCTTATTTCCGATCTAATTCTGAGACGACGTCTTCGATCTTCGTTGTAAGACAGATCATTAATATAGTTCCTTTCATAAATATAATACATACATATGTACATAGTAGGTACTCAAAGGTATATTAAACCGACATCCGTTAGATGAGATGTTTGATCTCACTTAATTACAAGCTAATCTATAAATATTTACCAGGCACATTGCCAAACTCCATGCTGCTAGTAAACCTTTCTCGACGGAAATATCTAATAACACATTGTCCGACCCGGGCAACAACGCCGTAACACCCCTAACGATACACTATCACAAAGTATACCAAGGCGCCAATGAGTCAATCCGTTAATAATTTATTATACGATATTAAAAATACAATAAAAATCATTTTAAAATTAATACAACCATAATAATTATTGTAAATTAGAGAGAGGAACTGACTTAAGAATTCACATTAAAAATCCAATCAAATCATTTGTCTTTTTATTAATAATACTATGAATACTCGATAACTACCAAACAAAACAAAAAAATTGTTAACAAACAGAGAAGAAAATTCTTCTGAGCTGTCATGTCTTTGTCTATTTATATAAATACTAGCTGTCCCGACAGATGTTGTCCTGTACAGGCGAAAAAAAAATCTATACCATCCTCGAATCCACTTGAACACACACAAAAAAAATCATTCTAGTCGGTCCAGCCGTTTAGGAGAAGTTCACTGTTAACACACGTACAAAAGAATTATATATATAAATGTACTCTTAATTCTAAAATAAGCTTATTACCTATATATATATATCTTACGTATAATTATGTACAAGTAGCTACGTGATCCCCAAAATTAATCAGCTTGGGTTAACTCTGAATGTGCGTCGGTCTGATCAGATGTATACTGTTCTGAATACATTATGTACGTGAACATAGATGGGATTTTTGTTTGGCTTCTTTAATAACGGTTCCTCAGTTACACGATTCAGTAGAACTCGTAAAACTAGAGGTATTGAGCTGCCCGTTTTCCTTGTGTATTGACAGCGGAATTGGGAGTTTAGTTGAAAGATGGGAAATTAAATGTGCAACCGACGGATTAATGGCGGCGGTAGCCTAGTGGAGAAGACATTGGAGCAGGGGTCATGAGGTCGTGTGTTCAAGTCCCACCTACTTTAGTTTGGATTGAATGGTAAAAAAAATACTGGAGCTATTCGGGGGCAAAATCCAGATCGTATTTACAGGGTAAACATAGACATTCACATATGATAGACATTCACAATTATATAGTATGGTTCACATTCATATATTCTTGAAAAGCGTGCGATTGTTATACTTGAGGAATAAGTAGACGTAGTATTATGTATGAATATATTAACAACATATAAATATATTATTAACATACATACATCTTGCAAGTAATTTGCTAATTAGTAATGTTTTCGAGTTTCATCATATCTCTGGAAACCTTATTCAGATCTTGACCAAATTAATACGGGACCTCAATGAAAAAGTGCCCTTTAAAATTGTATCGATACCGGTTAAACCATTATCGAGAGATAAACATAACATTATAATAATTTATCAACATAAAACGCAATTAACTCCCATTTAAACATAACATTTGCGTTATCATAAAATATACATCAATGTAAATAATATTATGTTTAGGTGTGTTCTAACTAGCACCTTTACGAAATTTATTAAAATAATTTGTATAACTCTACTATACCCATACAATATTTATTGTATTAATTATGTGTACTATTACATTACGCGATAAACTGCGTATATATTACAAATTAGCTTTACCCGGCGGTTTAACCCATGTTTTTTACTGGTCCGCTTTCGTGGTACATAGCGTGATGTTATAATTATAGCCTATAACCTGCCTCAACAATTGGGCTACCAGATGCAAAAAAAAAAAATTAATTCAATTGGTAGTTTCAGCGATAAGCGCGTTTAAAAGACAAATAAACTCAGCAGCTTTATCACATTAGTTTAGACAAAACAGGAAATTTTAAATGAAAATAAAATTTAATGACACAAGCATAATTCAGCAGCCCTAGTGTGTATACGTGTATGTGTGTGTGTTTGGTTGCGATCGGGAGAAATGCATAATAAATATATGTACATGTCTAATTCAGAATTTCTTTACTTAAAGTTGGACAATAAGTTGGTGAAGGCAGACATAACATGAAAAGAGAAGAAATGTGAAGTAAAATGTATCTAAGAGAAGTATCTGTGGTGCGTCTTTGCAATATATAACACAGAATGGCTTGATAAGAGTGTTGTGAAGTGAAAGAAAACGGAGCCGTATAACGTCCTTCTACGAGAGTGATGTATGGCGCCGAGCGCAGGCAACATCGTCAGTTGTATGCACGGATGGTGTAGTGGTCTAAGTCGTCGCCCCGCTACTGCCACGCGTTCGAATCCCAGACGGGGCAAAAAATTCTGTGATCCAGAAATGGTTGTTCCAAGCCTGGATGTTCTTTGTGTCCGTAGTGCGGGATTGTCTTTATGAAAAGAAGAAAATGTATCATATCCTAAAAAAATTATATATATATATATATATATATATATATATATATGTTTAGATCTGTAGGTATGTTTCTATATTCACTCAAGGTCAATAGCCTTTATATAAGCCATTAGTCGTAAAGGCCGGGTACCTAGATTACTACGGTACTAGATGGTAGGAAATGCCTAGATTGTGTAATTCCCTGAGACGGACATTGAGGTCGCCTGAAGGATAGTTAGGAGTCATGAGAGACGATATATGAAAATTGAATCTGATACTTACAACGAACGAGACGATTTAAGAACACATTTATATTAAGTTGATATCGTGGTTGCTGTTTGATTCGAAATAAACTTACACTTGTATACTTCCAAAAGAGTAAGCAGATGTGAAAACACACATTTGGCCAGTTATGCTATGCGTAGAGTCAGCTTCAAAAGTCCATAGACTACCGAGATTTCAATTGCCTCTATCTTTAAAAATTATAATAGACTAGCTGTCCCAACAGACGATTTCTTGTAGACAAAAAAAAAGAAAGAAAATCAAATCTAAACCATTCTCGAATCCATTTGAACATACGCAAACAATTTCATCAAAGTTGGTGCAGCCGTTTAGGAGGAGTTTAATTACAAACACACTAACAGAAGATTTATATGTATAAAGATGTTAATTTGATCGCATAAATCATAATTTAGAAATATAATAATTGAAATATTTTATTTAGAAAATAAAAGTTTAGCTACATAAGTTACTGACTGTACCACGTTTTCTACCTAGAAAGCTATTGCAGTCTATCAGGATTATTCTCAAATTCCGTGATGTTACCGAAGTTTTCCTCAACGATATCGATCATGAGGTCCCGGGGTGGGTTCCTGGGATCTCGTAATTAAGGAAACTTTTAGTATAGGTACATACCTAGACTCCGTGCTGCTACTGAAAGTTTCCTGATGATGATGATGATTACGTCTGACCTCTTCTCATCTCATCTCAGACGTAATCTCATCTTTTACATGGAACTTGAAAACTTTACATGCTAACTGTGGGAGTAATACACATCTGCCTAGCCCTTGGGAGATCTACAAACGCGAGTCTAAGTTATTTTTTCCAGTATTAATACAACCATGATATTATCCAGCCTGATAAAAGTGTAATAAGAAAAATAAGAATATATTTTTGCTTAGACTAAGGCGATGGACGGATGAATGATATCGGCAATAGGTCTCAGTTGACCCATTCAGTTTATTGCCTGCGTTAAGTGTAGCTAAACTACATTACGGAGACGAGCCAATTGATTCTTACTCGTAAAAATGTCTGAACTTCCTACGCATCACATCAAAGAAACATTTAAATTGTGCCAGCGGCGATAGCTCAGTGGTTAACGCGCCATAGATGTCGTTTATATAAAATTAGATTTCGCCCATGGCTTTGTATTGTAAATGTAAGTTATGTCATTTTTCTATCCTAATGAGCAGCACTTTTTCTGAATGAAATGTCCTGATATAAGGGGTACAGAATAGGACATAGTGTCATCATATAATTTCGCATACACGTTGTCCTGACAACGATATGCGAAATTTCATGATGATCGGTTGAGTAGTTTAGGCGTGAAAGCGTAACTAACAAACAAACTCACTTTCGCTTTTATAATATTAGTTGGGAAGACAATTTCCGCACTATTAATAAAACATGTGTAGCGGGGGCTTTACAAACATTCAAACTTTCAAATTTGGCTTCGATGGCGTAGTGTTTAGTGTAACTGACTGCCACGCCAGAGGTCGCGGGTTCGATTCCCGCACAAATCAAACATTTGTGTCCATGAACATGGATGTTTGTCTTGGTCTGGGTGTTTCTATGTTTATGTATGTACTTACAAAAAAAGTATATAAATATGTTTATCCATAGTCTAGTATCCATAGTACAAGCTCTGCTTAGTTTGGGCTAGATGGTGTTGTATTTGATAGAATATTATTATTATTATTATAAACAACGGACACAAAAAGCACCCAGACTCAGAACAATTGTTTGTAGAATGGAAAAATTTTTGTCCCGGATATCGAACCTACAACACTTGGCGTAGTGGCAATTGTGAGACAACCTCTGAAATCATTAAGCCATCCGTGTATTCAATTTGTAATCAAATGGGCTTACACACTAGCCAGTATCTATGAGCTGAATTAACCATTCCACTAGATATTGATATGAAACCATTAAATTTATATTTCTGGTTTATTTTATTGATTATTAAGCAATTTAAATGATAATAATCTAGCGCCTGATTTGCAAAGTAGTGTAATAAAATGATTTTAGTATCAACTCTGGTAAGAAAAGATAAGCAAACACAACATTATTTCTAACAGAATAAGATAAATGACGTTTTGAACTATTTAACTAGTTCTTATCTTAAATATAACAAATTGTTGGCTGTTCACCTGAGTGGTACATACAACATTGTACTTATATTATAAGCTTAAACAGCTTCACCTAGCCATTCTTTCTTTACTTTATTCAAAAGACAAACTGCTTCATTAATCACACAATCCAATCTAATATTATGAATACGAACGTGAGTTTACTACTCGAGTGATCATCATAATACTTCGCATACACGTTGTCAGGGGTACAGAAAAGAAAATAAGGTACATTTCATTTAAAAAAAAAACCGTTACGAGGGATAGGAAATTGACAAGCCATAGGCAAAATTTAGTCTGTTATATTTTTGTTCTTACTTTGGAGAGAGATGTTTTGATACTAATTATTATTTGATTCAATATATAAAATAATCACACTTAAATAAATTAAGATTTAATTTATTTAAAATTTGCGCTATAAAATAATAAAATCGCACGCCTAACTAAAACTATAGCGTAAAATGTATCGTTAGATGCGGCACATTTAAAATATACAAAGAAAATATATATTATATATATATTTTAATATATTCACGAATACTTCTCACTACGAACATTAAGTGTGGGAATCTAGTTTTTATTATTATTCACATTATGTTTATTTTTAGCCTATTTTAAAAACAGTGGCGGCTCTATTTTTAATAGGTATATGTCTAAGTGTGTATACCTATTTCTCGGCAACGATTCAAGCGATTAGGATATTTATTTTTTATTTGATAGCATATACTCGTATTACTTTTATTATGTGCCTGTGTTAGTTCAGTCAACATCTAACAAAGGCTTTCAGAAATAATGAATGTACTTCTCAAGAGTAACAAGTAAATAATTTAGCTTCATTTGTGTTGTGAGTGTCTTGGACTCCTGTTGAATATTATGCCTGCTTATTGCCGAAAAGCTAGAGTGTATCTTAAATTCATATTATGTTAATTGCACTCTATATATGTATTTTCTTTTGTACCTGCACTCCAATGTTCCAAAGAAATGTTAGAAAGTAAGGACAATGTTAGTTGGCAGATGTGGTAATGATTTTTTCAGAGACAACTCATGCTCTGGCAGAGAAACCTGTGTCGCGGAGGACTTTACAAATATTTTAATTTTAAGCAACTGACACAAGGAACACCCACACTAGGAACAACTATATATACACACACAACTTTTGTTCTGTGAGCACCAAAGTGTGGTGTGTGGTAACTTATTAGATACAAACTTCAGCAACCATAACATAAATTTGAGTTTATTTGAACTGCCAATCGCGTTTGCTATAAATATCTAGTGTGCCTACGCCCTAGATGTAGTTGAAACTAGAGCTAGCATTACCTGCGTTACAACTATCTGTACTTCCAACTAACTGTACTGGGAATAATATCAAATGTATTAAAACCAGCCAGTCGCTTGGCTAAGGCACCTATATAAATAAACAACTGAGAAGGAGAACGTTTTCTTCAACTAATTAATCAGACGGATAAATGTCAGTTGTCTGTCTGAACCTTCTGAATAATTCATTTTTTAAAGAAACCGTTGAATAACTAAGTTACTTTGTATATAGAAATAAAGTCATCGGATATTGGAATTAATTATATTAGGCTATTTTATACTATCATAGAGACAAATCAATATTTAATCTGTCTGAAAGTAAAGTGTTACAATAGTCTATATGATCGCTTGATTATGACAACTTTAACAGTTATTTTGTTAAGCAATAATTTAATGACATCACAACTGGTTTATTCAGATGTTACCGCGAAAATTTAACAACCACAAACTCAATTGTTGGTTAGCATCAAAAAGTTATTTCGATCTTTCCACGCAAGCCGTTTACCACCTCAAACCGATGTTAAAATAAACCACAGTCTAAGAATAAATATATCAACATAATTACAGAAAAACCAGAATCAAACGGAAACCCAATAAGAATATATACTTATATATTATATGTTTATTTATTTATTAAAGTTAATCAACAACTGCTTTCACTAATACATAAATAAATAGTAGATACAATAAAAAAAACAAGTGTACTCATAAAAAATAGTTGTCAATATTGATGACAATATTTACAAGTTGTTGAATTGAGTTCAAACGTGTAACAATAAAACTTTTTAAATTTGGCATTGAAATGGCTTTCTTGTTCATTATCCACCTTATCACGAAACAAGCATAAAAGAAAAACGATTCTGTTGTAACAAGAACCTGCATAAACCACAAACTGTATTTATACAAAAAAGGGAATCGAACTAAATATGCCAGTCGAACTCCAAAAAGGCAGAACCAACAACACACTTTTCCTGCTAATATCAAGTAGGGACTTTTATGTAGAACACAGTATCACCGTATAAGAAGATAATAGTCGCATAAGTGTCCGATCATTTATCCATTAATGGCTTCTGTTCAGAGGAAGCTCAAGCTTGCATTGTAACGTAAGACGCTCATTTGCTATGCTAACAAGCGCTCATAATTTCTATACACACGTGGTAACCAGAGACGAGGGTAAACCTTGTTGGATGCTACGACAAAGTGCGCGTGATATTATTTTAAACTAGCCGTAGATGTAGTCTAGTATAATTAGACCTCTTAAAAATAGAGATGTTGGTATAATACATAGGTCTTTCCATTTGGGCAGTTTATGGCTTCATGTTTGGAAAAATTCATGTATTTACAACTTGGGAGTATTATTGTTAACTACTGAGTATTATAGAACAGGTTTAGCGTAGCCTTACAAAGGCTTTGAAAGAGGTAAATTCAGGTGGGAATTTGGGACTATACTCGTTGGACCCTCGGTATAAGATTGCACGTAATAGTGCGGTTTGATAAGGGGTTTTTTGTTTGGAATTCTTGGTAGCATGGAGTTTAGAATTTTGTTCTGTAATAGGCTAGACTGCAATAGGGTTATCTTCTAGTCTTACGTGGGACCTGATATGATAGCTGGTGAAATGTGATGTGCTAGGTACATGTCTGGCTAACTCTTGGGGATATACAGGTATATTTAGGTTATATTAGTTGCGTTTACAACGCACGATAATATGGCACGCACGATAGCGACGAGACGATCAGTTTTAATAAAAAGACATTATAAACTTTATGTACAATGTTACAAGATATAGAAACGCTTGATAGAATGAACGAGGCGTGGCGGAGCCTCGCGCCGGCTCGAGCAGTCTCGCGTGGTTGCGAGCTGTCGCGCGGCGACGCGAGCCGACTCGCGGCCCGCCAGCCTGTTCGCCCGCTCATAAATCCACATATTCCTTTTTTTTTAGCTTACGTTTATTTCTTCCTTTTCTCTGCTTCAGAAATAAGTGCTATCATGACCAATTCCATATTTTCCAAAACAGCAAAACTGGTGTTTTAAGAGTTGTGTTTTTGGAGAACTGGTGTTCTCTTGCCAAAGGTAAATCGCAGATCCATGCGATCGCGCGAGAAGGCGCGAGGCGACGCGCGGCGGCACGAGCTATGTGCCCTGCTCTTCGCGTCGCTGCTGAACGCTGCCAATTCAGTGTGGCTTGAGCCTTAATCTTTTAAAGTCTCAGTTCCAAAGTATCTTAGGCAAGATAGCATAAATATATAATTTGATTGCACGGATGCCGTAATGGTTCAAGTGGTCGCCTCGTACTACCGTCGCGCCGAGTGTTGTGGGTTCACACGGAACAAAAATTTATGTGGTCTGGAAATAGTTGTTTGGGGTGTAGGTGTTCTTTGTGTCCTTGTTTGAATGTTTGTAAAGTCCCCCGTGACACAGACATTATTTCTAAAGTGGGAGATGTCCTCTGAAAAATTAAATAAATATACAGGATTACTGGTAACTTGACGTATTCCCGGTAATAATAGATAGAGGAGCTAAAATGCAATCAATTTAACCCCCCATATGTATGGTGGAAAGTTAACCGTTTTCGAGATATGCTGAGATTAACGATATTTCTAAAAATATCCATTTTTGCCCTTACGACATAATAAAAAAATTGGCTCATTGGATGTCTTTTTACGTTATTTCAATTTATAAAGAGCCTAGTAATAAAGCTTAATAAGTTAAAAATACCCATAAATGGGTAATAAACAATAACCATGACTAAAAATGTTTTATGATAATTTTAACGTTGCTCGAGTTAAAGTGCTTCGTACATATCTCGGAAACGGTTAACTTTCCGCCGTACATATTGAGGGAGTTAAATTTATTGGATTTTAGCTCCTCTATCTATTATTGTCGGGAATACGTCGAGTTACCAGTAACCCTGTGTAATGTCTTACCCGCCCCACACGACTATTATGTATGCGTTCACGCTTACAGCCAACGAGGTGGTTATTATTTTCAGTCAATAATGAATGCTTAATTACTAATATGGAGTTTTCGTGATGTGATGTTGGAAAAATAATGAACAACCGATGAACTATAATGAGGAGCGCAGCGCGGTTGTGACGCTTCATTCGCGCGTTTTTACTTTGTATGGATTAACAAAGAACCGCGCCACCATATTTTTGGAGTAATTGAAATTTGCTCGTTTCGACATTAATGAACCAACTCGCCTTTATGTTTCTAAATGTCAAGTGTCTTGTGCCCTTTCATCTAGACTAATCGCACCAGTGCTAGGCAATAAGGGCTTCCACAGCAAAGAACTAATATGAAGCATTATTTATATATAGGTATGTACAAAGGCAAAAACAAAACAGTTCATAACCATTTTCTCATGTGTTTGTTAACCTTATCTTCTTATTTTATAGCTATTGGCGCGCTTAAGTGTTACATAAAAAATTTTGAAACAATTTTTTTATATACATAAGTGAAGACAAAAGAGGTTATGGTCAAATTTCGACTATTAGGCGAACGCTACTTAAGATAAAAGGGGCTGTTTGATTCCATCTATGTATGTGTATGCTGCTTCTTCCTTTAAATGGAAGTCATTACCTATCGACAGCTCAACGTGTTGTAATGAGACGCTGTGCGTGTTATATACTAATCATAAATAAAAAATTATGAAGATATATAGATCACACTCACAGCGTGATCTCGTTTATAACGCTTCCATGCCTTAACTATTTGACCTCGAACATCATGAAATTTTACATACGTACGGGTACGGAAAAGGATAAAGGGGGCTTTCATCCAGTAAAACGCGAGCGATGCCGCGAGCAAGATCTAGTATTGTTTAATTATTTAATGTGTATTCAGATGTGAAGCGAAACAAACGTTACACATCCTTTATTATTTAATTCTATTTATAGGAATTCCAATTCTACTTTGAAGGATTTCTAATACAAGTAGAAATTAAAATTTAAATACTTAGCCCCAAAGCGCTATCTGTTGAATAACGTGCTTAGAAATTTTGGATGGATCTCTCAGGAATTAAATGTTTTAGAACTATTGGTGAGGTACTAAAGGCCGCTTTTAATAGTTCAATGAATTTAATTTGGTTAACGATCTGTTAGCTTTTAAATGTTACTTACATGCGTAAGAGGGTAGAGTTAGTCGGTGGCGCAGCGATCGTGAATACGACTGCATGAGCTCTCGGCACAAGACCTTGGGTACGATGCTCTTGAAAAGTGCTAATAGATTTTTCTGCCAAGAAGTTCTCAGTACGGAGTTTGGCACTGATCCCGGTCGACGGTAATTCGCTCGTTACCTATAACAAGGGTGCCTTAAATCATTGATGGCAAAATGTAGGTGTAAGACATGTTGCCTACCCCACCGGCGAAAGAGGTGTGACTCTACCACCACCTTACAGGACCCTATAACCGTGTTTCACTAGGTAAAAGGAGTTGTGAAGACTAATGTACCTTTGTACAATTTGCCAATGTTTGACCTTTAATTTCATCTTTAATTCTTATTTCCTGAAGATGACAACTGGTGAGTGATATATAATGATATCAGCCCTGTATTAAACTTTCTGACTACTGGGCACGGGCCTCTTCTCTGTGTAAGAAGGGTTAGGTCATAGCCCACCGCGCTGGTCGAGTGCGGGTTGGCAGACTTATGGAGAGTTCGTCATAGTATTCTCATGTCTCAGACGTGCAGGTTTCCTCACGATGTTTTCCTTCACTGTTAAAGTGAGCGATATCTAACTATGAAAAGTCAGAGATGTCCGCCTCTGTTTTAACTCGAGACCTCAGCGTGGCAACCCAACGGTTTTCCACTAAGCTATCGCTGGTTGTAACAATAATTTACATTACCAATATTTTACATGTGCCAATATTATAATTTAATCTTTAATCTCACCTATAATATCTTTTCCTTAAATATGACAACTGGCTGGTAATATCTCTAATATATCTATATCACTGGTACTGCAAGCGATATTCTGCTGAGGGATCCACATATCATCAATCTGAGGGTGGCACAACAGTCTACCACCTTTGTTGTATAAATAAAGGAAAATATGCCGTATGCTACCCTCCTTCATTATTAAACTGACGTATTCTTGAATCTACATAATTAATTATTAAATCGAAGTACATTTTGTTTCACAATGGTTAAAACGTATATAAATTGAATTGCTTGACACATAAACGTTTAAATGATGTATGTTTGTTTGTAGATAAGTATTTTGACAGCCGAGGCGTGAATAATTAATGATCCTTTGTTTATATGGACAATTCATGAAGTATGTGTTTATCTTTTTGTGTTTTGTTAATATGATTTTCACGTGATGTTCAGTAATGACAATATATAGCATAGATTGATTCCTGTTTATTTCCCAAAGGGTAGGCAGGGTGTATTACATCCACATTTGGCCAGCTATGTCTTTTTGGAAATGTGATTTAAATACTTACTAATAATATTTTTAATGTCTTTGTTTTTTACTGTACTTTGGTAACCATGGCAACAACACATCCTTTATTCTTGTATAAGCATAGACTTAGAATATACACTTAAGTTTATGTATACAAGTAACCTATATAATGAAAATGAAATATGACTTCTCTTATTTGATAAATAAAATTTTATTATTATTGCAGATAGTTTTCTAAGCACATTTACAAAACCCGTATTGCTACTAAAAATCCGTATAGAAAAACTCGGGCATCAAAACCAAGACATCATGATCGAAAGCAACCATCAGCTTATACTTATGCTACGGTAGTAACAAAACAGTCAGACATTGGACGGTATACTACCAAAGTAGTGTGTGAAACAGATATACATTTAAGTGTACAGGTGAATTGCATAATATGGTTCCTCTTTACCATCTGCCGGAGAAAACAAGTACTTACATATATGGCTACTCTAATGGTAAGCCGTTACCGGTACCTGTAGCCTCAGGTAACGTCGAGGAGCGTTTGCAATAAAACGAAGTAGTTGTGCTCCCAGTGCTAGGGCAACGAATACACTAACCCACTAACATTCTTTGTAGTACTTCGAAAGGGTTAAGGACTGTTTTAGTATCTATAATTTCCTATGTTTAGGTTTCATCTAATGGAGGATACAGCCAGATGCAAAAATACCGTTTTGCGTGAGACCTGTTCTGAGAACAACTGCTAACATAAAAGGAAAATATAGTATTTTTCTTTAAATAAAATGCTATATTTTCCTTTTGTGCTAATACTAGTAATATCTTACAAATTCTACTTATATTTAACAATAATTGAATATGTAATTTTTATGTAGTCACGTGTACTGCTGAACAGATTTGGATGGAATTGGGTATATGGATCGACCATGTACCCATTTATATCCACCTGGTTTAACTCGAAGTTACACTAAAACTTTAATTTTGAAAATATTACTTTACTACTGAACCTCTACTACTACGAGTATTAAAGCTATTTAAAATGATCAAAACTATGTTATAAAAGTGTTAATAAACTGCGATAAAATTCGTATAAAGTAGTTTAATTTCAATGTATAACATTCGCACAAACGTAAGAAAATACTATAACATATTTTTTATATGCTGGTATATGTTTCTATGAGACTCACGCGGGGAAAGCCGCGGGGAGAAATTAGTTTTATGTAAGTGAAAGAACTGAATTCTTCAAAATGAAAGAATTTAGTGGCAAAATATAACTTAAATATAATAAATGTAACAAGTGGAATCTGTACATGGTGTTGCAGGCGTCCATAGGCTGCGGTGACCACTTACCATCAGGCCCACCTGATGGTAAGTGGTCACCGGTACCACTAAGGTGGCAAACAAGCATACGGCCCTTGTTTGCCACCTTAGTCGTATAAAAATCCATAGAAAGCTATAGATGCACAGATTCTATTGTTGTATTTCTATATTGTTGTCTCAAGTGGAAAAGACTGCTGTTCGCAATTATTTGTTGACAGTACGAATGAGCGACCTAACCCTTAGAAGTACCATCCTTTTATAAATACATACACTGTTACTATTTTTATCCGGTAAATAAGAGTATATATCTGTCTTGCTTGCTCCTTTACCTATAAAAAGTTTACTCTTAAAGACATTAACATTTATCAATTTAACATGGCGGATTTATTAAAGAGCAGATATCCCCTGCATACAGTATTTTTTTGGATTTTAGGTACCCTATATCATTTCCTGTATCCCTGACAATGTGTATGTGAACTAACATTATTATAAGTCTAATAGTTAAGGAGCAAACAAATTCACATTCGCTATTCGCATATTCAGTTAGAATTAAACGATTTCAAATGACTCTTTATTTCAACATAGTTTATTAAAAGACTGACATTTGGCACCTTGTTCGTTATTCGAAATCGCAGGATACTTTTAACCGCATGTATAAATTCTTTAATGTTAGTTTCGTACATGTTTATTGTCGAACAAAATCTATTGGTAGGTACTAATCGACCGAAATACTAGTGGGCGGTCGTAGCGGTTTTCATTTCTATGGAGTTATGGGCCAGTTATTACTAGAGACCAATTTAAAGGCGCCTTCATACTTTACACGCTCTGAAGTTGCGTAAGTTCTTACACTCATAGCAACAAACAATTTGAGTGCGCAGGTGGCGAAGTGGATTAAATGGTTGCCTCGCCACTGCCATCGCGCTGACTGCATTGGGTTCGATCCCCACACGTGACAAAAAATTGTATGGTCGACAAATGGTTGTTCAGAAACTGGGTGTTCTTTGAATCCGTTGTTTGAATGTTGGTAATGTCTTCCCCGACACAGAAACTACTCCTAGTGCGAAAGACATCTTTTGCAATTATAATATAATAATAATAATAATATTCTACCACATACACACAACACCATCTAGCCCAAACTAAGCAGTCAGATAAACATACATATATACTTTTATTTTCTTTTTTTTACATATTATACATAGAAACACCCAGACCAAGACAAACATCCATGTTCATGCACACAAATGTTTGACCTTACCTTGAATATATTGTATATGTAGTTATTTCGTTATTTGATAAAGTAAGCTTACAAAATAATGCATTAGTCAGTCGAATTTTATATAGATATTGTGATACTTGTTTTTCTCTTTTCAGTTCATTACTTTTAAGCAGTCGGGTTTTTTGGTTTAGTAATAATAATTTTTATTCAGGGTTTTTAGTTTTATTAACCGAGTTTTATTTTATTATATAACTAAGTACAGGCAATGTCATTTCTGACTTGAATACATTCTTGCTAGAAAATGATACTTCGGGCGCCCCGATATATAATTGGTACGCTTTTTGAAAATTTGTGTTAAAACAATAATATAAACGTGATATGATACATATATTTTTGAAATGGTCTTTTCACGATCTTTCATTTGATACCCATATTGCTAAGAAAAAAACAAACACCCACATTTTCTTAATTGGCGGGTGCCATTTTAAATTTTTTTATAGCCTATGGCACTACCACAATTATTCTGATGAATTAAACGACACCACATATGTCCAAAACCGTCCAGCCGTTTGGGCTGTAGGGCGTGCCAAAGAAATGGACATACATACACACATATGTACATACTTACATACATACATACGCTCGAAAAACAGTACCCTCCTTCTGACGCAGTCAGGTAATAAACAAACAAAAACTCAACACGCCCTGAGGTTGCGTATGTTCTTACACTCATAGCAACAAACAAACGCGGCAATCAAAACATTCTCTAACCAATAATGATGTTGTTTTCAAACAAATATAACACTTAAGGTTTGATGTAATTATACAATAATATTCCGGGTCTGTTTCATTAAAATTTGTGGGTAGCTCTCGAAGTTAAGACGATATTTATGCACAAACTAACAAGTGCCGCAAAAGTTATATTTTATTAAATTTTACGTGCTTCCCGCGAAGAAACAACATAGAATACTAATTAATATTTTAATAAGTATAATCATTTTTTGGCGTTGAACTTATTTCATTAACAAAATGTTTGTATACGTGTACAAGGGGCTTAACTTTGTAGATCCTTTTTTAAACAGTTAGGAGAAGTGTTTTGCTGCATTTTAACGGTTCCGGGTGAAATAAACAACTTTATTTAGCACGGAAGTTGTGAAATATGATTGAACGGCTATAGAGAGGAACTTTTCCTGAGGTTATTAAGGTAATATCGTAGCATAATGTTTGATACAGCTGGTAGTCAGGTTCGGTACCCAGCTAGCTACCAAATGGTTATTATTATATGGAAAGCTTCGATGCGCTGGTAGTCAGGTTCGGTACCCAGCTGGCTACTAAATGGTTAATACTATTATTTGGAATCCCTTGATAGCGCACTGGTTTCGGTGATCACTTTGCAAACACGCTGATCGATTGGTTAAATAGATCCTAGGGGCATCAAATGTGTAATTCATAGAAAGTTGTTTAGTGTTCTTTGTATCCAATGTATGAACAAAGTAGTTAAACACCTAGTCATCTTGGATGTATACCAAAATAACAGATCAGATATTTTATTAAGAAAATATGTCAGTTAAACAACATCGCTGGCGAGAGTAATTATTTTAAAGCATTCATACGTAATGTCACGTCTGTATCCCCGTAGACCCCTACGAGGAGATAGACGTGATACACATTTATTCAGCTACGCTTTAAGTTTTCAACCAACGTTACCCATCTTTAGGGTATTACAGAGCACACTACTGCTAATGAGTATTTTCTTGGCAAAAAATTGCAATAATTTTTATCCCGAGAATCAAAATCTCATACGCAACAGTCATATTTTACGCCCAAAATAAAAAATAAAAATATATTTATTATAATAATATATAATACAAATAGTTATCATATAAGTAATACTTACGAGTACGTCAATATTTCTCCTGTTACCTGTAAAAGAGACAAACAAATAATTAGATAAATTAATAGTTATATTTTTAGGAGGTTATGTTTTAAGTTTTAAAAATAAAGAAACAATCAACGTACTTACATTTAATCTTAACAAATTAATTACGCAATAGGTCAACCCTCACAAAACAAATCACTTCACTTATAACTAACACACACATTAACAACCTAATTAACACGATAACCTAGCTTTAAACAAATCTCGAGTGTCGTTACGCAAACCGGCAGAGCTTCCGCACGCAACGGTAGTTGAACTGAGAGTGTCCCCATCCGCTTGACTCGCGGCTTTATATAGGCCCAGTGATATCCTTATCTTGGGATTCCTAACACGGCTTCTCCTGACTACGCGTCGCCCACGGCCGCGTCTTGGACGTCTGGGAGTCCCTGTAGAGGTGCAGGCTCGCCAAATTCATGTGATGGGCCTGCCTCTGCCAAGTCTCCGTCTGACGGGGGTTGGTGGCTGTTGCGGACGTTATTAGTGTCCTCTTCATCATGGCTAACTGTGGATCAAACAAACAACTTTATACGCAACTTTCAATTGTGTAGTGGTGCCTATCTCTTTCAATCATCGCTCTTACAAGGCCCTGAAACATTCATCGTCATACAAGCAAAGCTAGTAAGGCGTCACGGAAGGACAGGTCTACATATATTCCGGCACCTCCATGATCCTTAAACGTCACACTCATTATCGTTCTTACATCATCACATGCGAAATTAGCTTTCATATACACACACGGTCAAACATGTAGGGCAATACCCCGCAGTTTATTGCCAAAAAGACACGAGTCTTTTACTCTCTACATGTCAAAGGCACCCCGCAGTTTGCCTCACCCAAAGTGGTCCAGGGGACACCTCGAGTCCCGATCTAGACGCTTCCACATGGCATGTAGGGCAATACCCCGCAGTTTATTGCCAAAAGTACGTCCCGCAGTCCGACTCTACATTCCATGTTTGCCTGGTAACGTCTAGATCCAACAACATTGAACGTCCCGCAGTCCGTTCAATCAGAGCGTAAGTACTTCATACTCACGCTCAAAGAATGCCGCACAGGTCTCGGGACACCATTCCCCTCGCCAAGGCACCATGTACTGAGCAGCCGCTTGTGTGGTCTTCCCATAGGAACCGCTCAGTAGCCGCAGCTCATAGCGTCCACTCGGTAGCGCACGTATGACCCTGTAGGGGCCCCGCATGCCTGGATCCAGTTTGCCTGTGGACTGGGAGTATTTGATAGCAAATACTAAGTCGTTAACATTGAAGACACGCGGCTCACGCCTGTGTCTGTTGGCATATGTATCCTGACGGGCTTGATTCTGACGTAACAGCTCCGTCGCTCGACTTCGGTGTAGCTCACGCTGCGCCTCACGGTTTGGTGGAGAGCCTTCTAGTGTGATGTCACGAATGAGAGATTGGATGACTGGGGTCACGGCATTTACACCAACCAGGAGGTTTAGAGCAGACACCTGCGTAGTCTTCTGCTTGGTGACGTTGAGCGTTAATTGCAGGCGCCATAGCACATCAGACCACGAAGTACCTTTATGGTTGGCTTCAATGCGGACCATGTTCAGCACGGTCCGTGCGTACCGTTCGACTTGACCGTTGGCGTGATGCATTTCTGGAGTGACGTAATGCAAAGACGATCCCATTTCGTTTACAAATTTAGTAAATTTAGAGGATTCAAACATGCGACCCTTGTCGGTCACTATTATCTTAGGAACACCGAAAAGAGATACCGCGTTCGTGAACACCCTCAGGAGCTCGTCTACATCCTGCCTATATATTGCGTACAGCAGTGTAAATTTGCTAAATGCGTCGACAATTATAAGAATAAATTTATAACCGTTTGACTCGGGGAGAGGACCTAAAACATCTGTGTGTACCGTTGAAAATGGTACATCTGATTTTTCCCAAGAGGTTATATTTTGGAGGGCAGACCTTGGTACTCTTTTTTTGGATATACATACAACACAGTGAGCTATGTATTTCTTTACAAAATGTCTCATACTCGGAAACCAAAAATGTTTGAGTATAAGATCCAACGTCTTGTCGAATCCAACATGACTGTGTTCGTCATGGAAGACTCGTAATAAGCTAAGGCGGTGGCCTTTAGGAATAAAACAGAGAAGTCTGGACTCCTCACCAACGGGCATGTACTTGTAAAATAGAACACCATCCCGTTGGATATATCTGTTCGAATCCAAACTTCCCTCATTAAGGCGTTCGATGAGAGTTTGGGTTTCATCGTCAGCCGCTTGTGCAATTTGAGCCCAGTTCTTTGGTCGTGAAATATTGTTAACGTGAATGGGCGGATTGCGGCTCAAGTAATCCGCATGAGACATCATCACACCCTTTCTATATTCGATATCGAAAGAGAAATCTTGAAGATATACCCACGACCTTGCTACCCTCGGAAGTATGTCTTTTTTCTTTTCTGTCGCTTTAAGAGCGTTACAGTCGGTCACAATCTTAAATTTGATCCCTATCAAATAATGCCTAAAGTTCTGTAAAGCTTTAACGACGGCTAGGGTTTCAAGTTCATAGGAGTGGTAACGACTCTCAGCACCTTGGGTAACTCGGCTGAAATATGAAACCACTCTTTTGCTACCATCCCCATGAACCTGAAGAAGGACTGCACCGTACCCTACGCTACTCGCGTCCGTATGTACTTCTGTAACGAGGTTTTGGTCGAAGATAGCTAAAATAGGCTCGGTCGTCAAGAGTGTGATGATTTCTTGACGGACTGATTCCTGCTCAAGACCCCATTTAAACGGAACGCCCTTCTTCGTAAGTTGTGAAATACAACGAGTTCGGCTTGCGTATCCCTTAATGTACCTTCTAAAGTATCCAGCCAATCCTAAGAACTGGCGCACCTGTTTGACATTTTGTGGAACTGGCGAATCCACCAAAGCCTTAACCTTCAAAGGACTCGGCTTTACCTGACCACCACTGATAACTCTGCCCAAATATTCTATCTCTGTAGTCAGAAATGAACACTTGCGCAGATTTATCGAAAAACCAGCTCCAGTCAGAGTTGTTAAAACCTCACGCAGCAAACCGATACCGTCCTGCACCGTGGGACTCAGTAAGAGGACGTCATCGATATAGACCAGCACATTCCCGGCATCGATGTGCTTGCGCAATGTTTTGTTAATGAGACGCTGGTAGACGATCGGCGAGTTGCACAAACCATACGGCATTTTTAAAAATTCAAATTGTGATTCCGGTGTCACAAAAGCGGTTTTGTGTACCGAATCGGGGTGGATCCTAATTTGGTGGAAACCAGTTGCCATATCTAGGGATGTAAATCGTGTTATGTTTTTATCACCTAACCGGTCAATGTGATCGTCGATTAACGGCAACGGATATCGATCCTTCACGGTTATTCTGTTTAGAGCCCGATAATCAACGCACATTCTGTCAGACCCGTCTTTTTTCTTTACAAGAATAATCGGACTCGCGTACTCCGACTCAGACTCCCTAATAATTTGTTTTTCTAACAGGTCGTCTATGAATACGCGCACTTTAATCTTTTCCGCCAATGATAATTTGTAAGGCCGATAAGCTATCGGTGTATCACTAGTCAGATTTATATGCATCTCACCAGTGGTCACCGTAGTGGAGGCGGTACCGGATATGAAAAATTTTGAAAAGCTATTAATGACTTGCATTAAATTATCTCGCTCTACTCCAATCAAGGGTGTGTTAAATTCTAATTCATTAGAAACCTGAGTCGCGACTACGTTAGAGATGACGTGGGGGGCATGCGTTATGCACTGCTTATCTTTTGTGCGAACGTACGTTATGCCGTCCCTATTCAGAACATCAGTGCCAATAATCACAGGAGTGGACATGTAAAGTGACGGTACCACGACTAGATCAGCTTCCACCGATATTTCGCTAAACTCAAGTGTAAGCGTCACGTATGACTTAGCTATGATCTCATGACTGCTTAACCCCTTCAAAACGCAATGTCTAGGTCTCGGCTGGCAAGCAAAATGCTTTACTACTTCTGACGATATGAGGGAAATATTCAAAGCGCCACTGTCTATGAGGACGTCTACTGGGATACCCTGTATAACCGCGGTGGTGATATCGTTGTTGGCTGAACTAATGGAACTACAAAGATTCACATTACGTTTCTGTGGCCCTGACCTATTCTTTGCGAAACATTCGTTTACCGTATGACCCCGTTTCTTACAGAAGGCACAGGTAGAAGGGTTAGCTATCGGTGTCTCAGAGGGTTGAGTTGCCTTCTTCGGACAGTGGTAACTTCTGTGACCCGATTGGTTACAGCTAAAACACCTAAGGCCAGACGAAGATGACTTGTCATGTACTCGTTTATTCGAAGCGGTTACTGACGGCCGCGCCTTCACTGGGATTTTATCATGATTCGGCTTTTGATAAATTGATAAAAAGGAAACTAAATTCTCCGGTGAAAGATCTGCATTCGCGGCTGCAGCCCGTACTTGGGGATCGTTAATGCCACGGATAACTATCAAGGTCATTAAATCTTCGCTAAGTCCCTTGACTATGCGGAGCCGTAATAACGCACGACGCGCGTATTCGGCATATGAGGAGTACTTGTCGGACGTATTATTCATAGTCTCGAACAAAATATTTGCGTAATCTAATTTTCTCGGACACAGAGGTTTAAACTCGCGTTTGAAACTAGACCACGATCTGTCGTTACATACCCATTCGTTTAACCAGGTTTTGGCGTCGCCCTTTAAGCAATTTGCAACCCGTGATAAACATTCTTTATCGTGCCAATTATTTGATACGTGGGCCCTATCTACCTCGTCACACCAGGCGTCTATATCGTGCAGTGACGGATCAAAATTTGACACATAGTAATTACGAGAACGGCCCGGAATTATGGACTTAATCGCGTCAACAATCGCTTGAGCACCCGAATGTTCTGATGTTGTAACGGGGGTAGATCTGAAATTACCTTCTATCGTTTCCAATCTATTCATGATCGTATCTAACGTATGGTTGAGGTTTTCACGTGATTTAGTGGACCTACGTTCACTTTTATTACACTTGGGAGACCGCGACCGGGAACCGTGATGGCTTCGAGGACAGGGACGCGAAAAAGAACGTTCACGCGACCGGATACATGATCGGGAACGATGGCAGAGGCGTGGTCGCGGCCTACTCGGTGTACGGGTACGCCGTCGCGAAGTACGAGTGCGAGGACGCGAATCTTTTGACCGGCGGGAACGTGATTCTTCACGTCGTAATCGTTTTCGCGAACGTTCGCGGCTTCGACGCGACTGACTACATGATTCACGTGGTTTCGGCATATTCGCGGCGGTCAAAACAATTTCAAAAATAAACAAAAGTGAATTTGATTTGTTGTGTGAAAATTGCACGAAATTATTTGTCGTTAGTTTTTAAATGCAGATGGCCAAAACGAGCAAGGCAGTAGGCTTGATTCTTAATCCCACTTCTGATTTTAGGAGGTTATGTTTTAAGTTTTAAAAATAAAGAAACAATCAACGTACTTACATTTAATCTTAACAAATTAATTACGCAATAGGTCAACCCTCACAAAACAAATCACTTCACTTATAACTAACACACACATTAACAACCTAATTAACACGATAACCTAGCTTTAAACAAATCTCGAGTGTCGTTACGCAAACCGGCAGAGCTTCCGCACGCAACGGTAGTTGAACTGAGAGTGTCCCCATCCGCTTGACTCGCGGCTTTATATAGGCCCAGTGATATCCTTATCTTGGGATTCCTAACAATATATTAATAACTAAAAAATCACAAAACAAATTAATATTCTATTCAAGTTTATTATAAATACATATATGATGTTAATACATATATTAACATCATTTTTCTTTCTTCGTTTCATCTCATACTTAAAAGAAGCTCGTGCTTAGCAGTAAAACAGTTAATACTTATATACAGGGCTATTTTCAACATATTACTATATTTTATTTCTTGCGCCAACATTTTAATTTTCACACGCCATGCTTAGCAAATTCACAAGAGTCCGCTATGTCGATACAATTTCGGATTGCTCAATCACAACTGTTGGTTCGAACTGCGCCTAACTTGTGTCAAAGTGTTATGATAAGGTTTATAACCTGTTTAATAGTGAAGAAAACAGCAATCGATGACAAAATGTAATTTGTTGTAACACAATATATAACTTCAAATAACTATATGATTGCACGGATGCCGTAATGGTTTAAGTCGTCGCCTCGCCACTGCCATTGCGCCGAGTGCCGTGGGTTCGAATCCCACGCAGGACAAAACTTTGTGTGATCCACAAATGGTTGTTTCGAGTTTGGATGTTCTTTGTGTCCATTGTTTGAATGTTTGTGAAGTCTCCCGTGGCACAGGCATTATCTTAGTGCGGGAGCTTGCAATTTTAAACTTAAATACTAGAATTTAAAAAAAATAGCAACTCGCACATACTTTGTAACCCATAAGAAAAGTTTTGTAATGCAATTGTTGTGTTATCTTTGTCTTTGTTAGTCTTGTTGAGAGGAGGTTCGCATCTAGCATTTATAAATGGTGTATAATAATTTAGTATACGATGTTTATTTAAAATGGCTTACTCGGTGCCAGATATTATTTTAGTGGAAAGCTTTCCAATTAATAAAACCACAGACAACATTCAAGAAACATGTACGAACATATATTTTGTTATATGTAGGTATTAGGTAGGTTAAGTTAATATGTGTATTGAGATACTTTTTTTATTAAAGTCTAATTCCAGCCGCACTCCCCGCCACTGTAAAGCCTATGTGACACTGGAAAACACCGAGTTTTGACACTCGCGAATTCTCGGGAAAAGTTAAACTATGTTGAAATCCGCAAAAAAATTAATTAGAAGTAAAAATAATGAGTTGGAAGAAAACCACACGCTCCTTAGTATTGCGGCAACAAAATAAAGCATATTTGTAAAAATATCTGGTATCATAAGTACCACGTATGTGATACCAACCTACTTAAACCAAGCTGGACTAAAAATGACAAATTATCGTTATAATTGAAATTAAACTACTATATACGGATTTTATCGCGTTGTTTATTTATCACTATATTACAAAATTTTGAAAATATTACACTACTACTACTATTGATTTTATTTTACTAATTTATAAGCTAATAAAATTATTTAAACTATTAAATCTATTTATTTTTGGTTTACAGTTTCCTCGACGTTTCGGTTGCTTTTCAGCAGCCATTTCCAATCAAACATAAAATATTGACGAGAATAATTATAACTTGTAATAAATTAATTACTTACAATAATTAGAATAAAATAAACATTGCGTCGGTGATTGTGGGCCAACATCAAATGTAATTAAAACATCAATTTGGCTCTGATGCCGCCACAAATTATTATAATTATATTGGCATTGGAGGCTGATATAGACTGATTTTACCAATTATTTATTTTGAGCCGATATTTTAATAAATGCGGGTTCATATTGAGTAAGGTAATGATGTAAAATATGAACGTATTAAGCGTGTAAATTAATATTGTTTATATTAAAAGATTATTACGAATGGAAGAGGCCGTCGTGTCGTTGTCAATGATTTCAGGGAAACACCAACTACCCTCAAATAGTAAGCCAACATAAGAGTATTAACCTAATGAGTCGCAGCGGCACACCGACGACCAGACACAATAGGTTTTCAATGATGTTTTGCATTCCAATAATTGACAGGTTAACATAGAAAGAAAACTGTTACGGTAACTGCTATTATCAGGCGGGACCAATGTTTATTTACCACCTTATTGTTTTACAGAAAACAACTAGACACAAACAAATGTTTCAAGCTTTTCTTGGCTTTTCTTACAAGCTGTTTTTATAGTCCTAAACCTTAAAACCTAAATCTAAATAGTTTACTTATATAAATAAAATCGCCTCAATTATATACACAATATAAACACAATTCTTTACAACTAACTTATACCTAAAATATTATAAAACAGAAATAAAAAAGAAAAAGAAAATTAAAACC
This sequence comes from Catocala nupta, assembly GCA_963675205.1. NCBI lineage: Eukaryota > Metazoa > Arthropoda > Insecta > Lepidoptera > Erebidae > Catocala > Catocala nupta. Next base: position 21,893,311 of record OY776087.1, read on the forward strand.
CTCTAATAGGCGTCATAGAATTCCTCCGCATCTGAAATAAAATATCTTTTTTTCAGACATTAACACGTATGCACATGAACAGTCCGTAGGTCATTGGTCCATATAAATAGCTTAAATATTAGTAAAGTTCAAAAGTTCTAGTTTAATAGTTTCATTATTATGTACCTAATAATTGTGTTTTAAAATAAAAAAAACGCGATAATATCCGTATAAAGTAATTTAGTTCGATTCAATAAAAGGAAGCTGTATTTTATGTATAAAAAGGATAAGATTATGTAATATCACGGAAGTGACAATTCATAACTGCTGGTGTCGTGACTTTTAATATAAAATGTATTATATTTTTAGTATAGCAAATGTACAGTCGCAATATTTGTATTATGACAGCACCTGCGTCTGAAATGAAGAGTTGCGCTGTATCGCATCACTACATTTCAGACGATTGAAGTCTACTCTTATATTACATTGCACGTTATGAAATTATTTGAATAACACTAGTGACGTGAAAAACTCAAACTATGAATTTTATTTAGTAATGTACGGAATAAATTACTATTTGAATATAATTTGAAAATACATTATTACTCCATCTTTACAAACTAGACCGCACTAGAAATAATTCCTGTGTCGCGGGAGACTTTACAAACATTCAAACGACGGACACAAAGAACACCCGGACTCGGAACAACAATTTGTCGAACACACAAATTTTTGTCCCACGTGGGTTTCGAACCCACAACACTCGGCGCAGTGGCAGCGGCGAGGCGACCACTTAAGCCACTACGCCATCCATGCGGTCTTATTTATTTTGTATCTATGTTCTTGAAGTCAGACATTATATGTAATGAGTTTAGGTACACTAATAGTAATCCGCCTGTAATCTAATTACCCTGAGTGCTAGGTCTAAAGAGAATAAAATTGTTTCAGCAGAATAAAATAAGCGTAGAATGTTATAACCTATAACATATTTACGAGTCGTACAGTAGGCAACACTTATGAAGTTACTTATAACTAAACATTAAAAATATTGAAAGGTATTTCATTAAAAATTCTAATCATAATTCTGTATTTTTTAAAACTAACATTTGTTATGGCTAAAATATACTGGAAATATTGACTTATGTTGCTAATTGTACTAAACATTAAGCATTATTATTATTTTGTAAGTGGGATAGTTTTTAAGAAGCCTAGTACCCTGAGTTTCTTCAGGAATACAAAACAGTGTCGTGTGCATATGTCTTCTTTGTGTCGATCTTTAGCAGGGCGGAGTACTTTCCCAAACGGGTTGCCCTAGTTCAGCAAAATACCTAAACAAGAATCCCTTTGAACCACCTACGCCGCTGTTTTCACTAAACATATAAACAGTTTTAACTCATTTAGATAGTTACTAACATAGGTAATATTACTGTTTGAATTAGCCTTTCAAACTATATTAGCTAAATAAAAATAAATCTTAACTAATATTATAAATGCGAATGAGAGTTTGTTTGTTATACTTTCACGCCTGAACTACTCGACATATGCGAAATTGCATGGTGATCTCATGCAATTTCGCATACACGTTGTCAGGGGTGCAGAAAAGGACATAGTGTATTTCATTCAGAAGAAAATACTGTTACTAACCTAATTACATTAACGCGAACGAAGATGCGGGAAAATCTAATACAATAATAAAATCTCTTTTAATATGCCACCATCTCAGTATAAATACGTCTAGCGGGAATGCGTAACAAGTAATACCTTATTCAAAGATTTGGAAGGCACAAAAATCTGTACGAGCGAAATTTGCTTACGGCAAATCACATTTATAAATATTACCTTGACACGGCTGGGGATAAAGTACAAGATCAGCGTCTGTATAAAACAATAAATCCATGTGAGCGTTATGCTAATGTCGGCGACCACAAACTGAGCGCAATATGGCTTCGCTTTTGGAGATCCGTGATTTTCTATATTTTATTTACTAGCGATAGCTTCGTATGTGACCGTTGCACTTCCACGCAGAGGTCTCGACTTCGATCCCATGACGCAAACCGCTGACTTTTCGAAGCTATGTTCGTAGTTTCGACATCTTCGTGTGGAAGTAAAGCTAAGTTTAGCTGGATGTCCACGAAATCCATCTCGCCTTTTAACTTTTGCCTCTATAAATCATGTGTCAGGTTTTTATATGTCTATAGTTAATTATCACTTGCTTTAACGGTAAAGGAAAACATCGTGATGAAACCTGCATGTCTGAAAGTTCTCAATAATGTTCTTGAAGATATGTGAGATCTGTCAACCGGCATTTGGCCGGCGTGGTGGTCTATGGCCTAAGCAGTGGGCAGTAGGACAGTTCAATACAGAGCTGATATTATACATATATTATACTAAAGTCTAGCTACAGTTAGTCCATATACTACTCATTATAGTACTAAAACAATTTTGTAAGGATTGAGGTTGGCCGAGGAAAGTACTGGCTTACCGCTTATTAGCCGGTACCTACGTCACCTGTCAAATGAATGAGAACCTATTCCTACGTCACCTCTGAAGTCATTATTTGTATCGGTTAGTTTTAGCTAGACCAGGTTACCTATTATCCACCCTCTCTCTCTTAAATGAAATCATACCTATGACTTTCAAGCGATTTTAAAAAAAGAAGGAGGTTCTCATACGCTTGTATTTGTGATTTATGTGTATTACCTCAGAACTTTTTTTAAGTGAACCGATTTTTATTATGCTTTTTTTATTTGTAAGCTGGTGCTTCCCGTTTAAATTTGATCAAGATCTAACCAGTAGTTTTTGAGTTATCCTTAATAATGTTTATTTGGTTGACTTCGACTACATTGATGATGTACTCATTTTATTATTTGTCTAGTTGTTGTCTAGATGAAGACGGATTTCTTAATCGTTAAAATTTTAAATTTTAATCATTATCCAAAAATTGTGTATATTTACGTAAATCTACTGATCGCCTGGTGCTTGCCTGCTGTTGTTGCAAGTATTCGTCAGGACGACTGTGACATCAGGTTTATTGTAATATACCTTGCATCAAACTTCTAAATCGCTCTATAGTTGCTTTAGTTATCTTATCCCGCATTCATTCACTCGCAGCAAATTCAGATAGAACTAGAAGTTTGGCGCGATTTAAACCTCGCATTTTGGCGATAGTGAGAAAATATGTTAAATATGCGTCGCCACCTGCTCCGTAAAGGCCAAATAATACTGATATCCTTGCTGTTACTATCTCCTGAAAGTCCTATTTATCACATAAACACGTCACAAGATTATTTGACTGCAAGCTTCTGTAGGGTAGATATACTTTTAGATTAGCGTCAGATGATGTAATTTGCAATAAGAAGGGTGAATTGCATGCTCTACTACCTTTTTGAAATATTACAACTAGTTTTTGCACGCAGCTTCGCTTGAAAACAGTACTTTTTCGGGATAAATACTACTTTATATGGTACTCGTTGTTCTTTTCTGTACCTCTGGCAACATGTATGCGAAATTTCACGATGATCGGTCGAGTACTTAAGGCGTGTAAGCGTAACAAACAAACAAAATCACATTCGCATAATATTTGTTACAATAAGGCAAGTTAGAAATTAGAAATTATAGTACGGAACACTCAGATGCGGGTCGCACTTGTCTAGTTTTCTCACATCCGCCGCGACATTATATTTTGATCAATATTAAGTATTGTGCTCTAAATATGACGCGTATGTTATGTTTAATTTAATCTGGTATGATGCTGCGGTATTTTGTGATGGGATGATCAAGTAATCCTCTGTTTGCTATGAGTCTTTTACATTATGTTCGCGTCAGAATATCCTCGAAGTTTGTCAAATGTAGCAGTCATTTCATATTAGACTATGTTTTGCCCGCGGTTTTACTCGCGTTCATCAAGATTTAGTCAATAGATTTCTATAGCACGGAAACAGTCCTCTTTTTCTGGATGATTGATGTCCTATATCCTATTTGGTAACCCTGACAACGTTCCTGCAAAATTAATAATATTATAATAATAATATTCTATCACATACACACAACACCATCTAGCCCAAACTAAGTAGAGCTTGTACTATGGGTACTAGACAATGGTTAAATATACATATTATATACCTTTTCTTTTTGTAAATCCATACATACATATTATACATAGAAACACCCAGACCAAGACAAACATCCATGTTCATGCACACAAATGTTTGACTTGTGCGGGAATCGAACCGACCTCAGGCGTAACAGTCGGTTACATTAACCACTACGCCATCGAGGCCAAATTTCATAATGATCGGTCAAGTAGTTAATGCATCAACGCGTAACAATCAAACTCACATTCACATTTATAATATTAAGTTAGGATTAGTCGTCAAGCCATTTTTATTAAGTCGCGTTCCCATTTCAGACTATCATGATAGCCGTGATGCTTTTTACATGTTTTTAATTAAGTAATTGATGCTTCCAAGCTGTTTGCTGCCACTGAGAGATTCCTTTCAGAAAATTTTATAACATTTTTGCTTCGACTAAGAGTAATATCTGATAATGGACTTTATATTAACAAGGTATGGTATTCTTCTTTTTAAAGGCGCAGTAATAAAGGTACGTTGAAATTAATTACATAAAAAATAAAGGATAGTTTGAAATGTAATTATTTTATATTTAATATAAAAATACTGGCAGATGCGCCTTTTTTTCAAATACGTGAAGGAGTCAATTTTGAAAAAAAAATTTTTACTTCTTTCCTACTACAGGATAGTACATCGTACATCATTAACTAAAATTAATCCATCATACTAGCTGCTAGTTTCTGTCTATCGTTTCAGAAGCAGGAATTTTATGTTACACCAAACGTACATAATGAATATATCGTCCTAAATTCCCAAGCAAATTGAATAATTATTATGGTCAAGATTATAATTATAGAGATGCTGCATTAATTTGCCTGTTTTTACTGCCAAGAATTACTTGGTTCTTTGGTTTAGATCTTCTTCAAAATGTTTGTAGAAGGCATACTGTTAATTGTGAGAATGATCTCAGGCATAATCTTATTTACAGTTAGCTGTGCCCGCGTGTGTGTAATGTAAAATCTCGTCTCATCCTTACGCACTTAAAAATTTACATATAATATTTATTAATTGATAAAAATGTATAATTACTGCCACGATGCTGCAGTGGTAAGATATGCGATTGCTGTAAATGAGGTCTCGGGTTTGATTGTCGAGTCAGTCATGATGATAATAAGCGTTGTTAATGTTGCTGGGTTTTCACAGTCAATAAATTGTCAATAAACAGCAATAGGCACCCTCCATTACATAGAGCCAAATATCATACCTATTAAGATATATATATCGAGCTATAGTGAAGTTCGGAGAGCACAATCATATAAAAAAGTGTTTTAGTTAGTTTGTACTTAGACTAATCCATGGTAGTTTTTATGCTTAAAGTCAACAACGAAGACTAATTATTTAAAAAATTGTAATGAACAGAGTGGGCAGGTAACGCTAGCTACTCTTTACTTCAGAAATATGTCAATGAAATGGAATAAATTACGTAGTTGAGCTAGGTTAATAAACGACGGGGTGTGTGGCCAGAGAACCTCCCCGTGTGCCCGACGGCTGCTGGTCCTTTCTACATTTTAGTGGATTGGAACGGCAGTCGTTGGGCCGGTACACCCCGGGCAACACGGGTAATAATGTCCTTTCGGGGGCATTATTACTCGTGGCTAATACTCTGGCACACGCGTAGGGAACCCGAGGCAGTTTGTCTCGGGGTTATCGGCCCGCAAGGGCCGCGTTTGGGGGTCTCTCCACGTGTTCCTCTGATTAGCAGAGGAAACGTGGATTTGAGACAGGGAGGGTAGAGGAAGAAAACCTCGGTAAAAAATAACAAGTAGGGGCCCGTAAGGCCAGGGCAGGCCTAGGTAGGTAGGGTAGTAGGATTAGGGTTGTTAGGTTTAGGATGGTAGGAGTAGGGTTGTTAGGTTTAGGGTGGTAGGATTAGGTAACCTACCTACCTAGGTAGTTTAGTTTAGGTTAAGGTGTAGGCGTCCTGCCCAGTTAGGTGGTTTTGGGGTGTTGGGGCGGGTGGATTGGTCCAACATGGACCCCCATCCGGCTCAACACGCGGGGCGATGGAGGAAGATAGCCTCTCTATTTTTAGAGAGGTTGTCTTCCTCTATCACTAGTGGTGGCCGTTAGGCCGTTTTGGGAAGCTTAGGCTTCTTGCCCAGTCGGGCGGTTTTGGGGCGGGTGGATCGGTCCAGCATGGACCCCCATCCGGCCCAACCCGTAATCCTGAACTGACAGGACCGGGGGCCTTCGGGCTGCGAGGAAGAAAACCTCTATAAAAATCACCAGTAGGGCCTGTAAGGCCCGGGAGGGAGCACATAGGGGAGGGGAAACCCAACCCTGCTCCAATGAACTCGTTACCCGTTGAGTGTCGTTGATCATGTCTAGCGGCTCAACGGGACCGAGGGGCTTGCCTTAGTTGGCCGGCCCGCGAGAAGGAAAACTCAGACCACCCAACAGCGAAGTTGTAAAAACCTCTGGGCACCTGCCGTCCCCCAGCAGTATGTAGGCCTTCCCCCGGAATGAGCGTCACCCGGGGGTCGACTTTAGTTCGTCTCTTCTCGTGGGAACAGAATGGAAAATTTAAAATCAAAAAAACCCGAAGATGAGAAGGTGGAGAAGATGGAGGAGCACGGAGTGCGATTACGCGACTCCAAAGGGCGCTTTAAGCGCCCTTTACGACCACGCACCAGCGATGCTGGAGCTGGCGCATCAACGCCTGACGGAAGCCGGAGGAGCTCCGTCAGCGTCGAGTCTGGGTCCGAGGCGGGCTCCGGTTCGGAGGCCAGTCGGCCTCAGAGCCGGTGCTCGTCGGCGGCTCGACGGGAGAGGGAGGAGGGGGGGGATAGTCCTGCTTCCCTCTCCCGCAAGCTCAGGGCGACGCCCGGCGCTTCCGCGAAGCGCCGGAAGACGTCGCATCCCGTGCCAACGCGTTCGTGCTCGGACACGGAGGTTGAGGTAGTGGAGGGGATGCCCTGTCGAGAGGGCGCTGGTTCCCCGATGCCGCCTCCCTCCACTAGGAGGCTCCCAGGGCAGCCTTTATCTGCCCGTCGGGATGCCCCCAAGACGGCTGAGATCCCGGATGCGTCCCCCTCGGCTGGGGACTCGGTTGCCGACCTCAGGCAGCGGTTTGAGGTTGGCGCCGAGACCGTCCTGAGGGTGGCGGCCCGGTCCGGCAATTTAAAGGGGGGGTTCGTCCGGGATCTTAAAGAAGCGACGAAAGAAATGAGGGAGGCCTTCTTCGGCATGTGGGGACAGGCTTCCTCCGACCTCCAGAGGCGCTGGAGGTCGGAGAACGAGGGGCTGCATAGGCAGCTCGCGGAGCTCCGGGCGGAGGTGGCGGCCATGAAGGCGGCCGCTGCCACTGCCGCTCGGGCCAGCGCCGCCAAGGCGCCCTCGGCCACCGCCAGGGCGCCTGCCGGGAGGCCGCGGGAGGAGTTCCCGCCTCTCCCGCGGCGCAAAGCGCAGCCCCTCAATCCCGTGGAGGACCGGCGTCCCGCCTGGGCGGACGAATTAATGCGGGCCACGGTGGCTCAGGCGCGCAACGTTGTCGATGCGTGCCTGGCCAACTATGGCCTCACGCCCGTCCCCACCCCGGGCCCTCCGCTCGGGGGCCGCCCCCGGATGGTCGGAGGCACGCCGGCTGGCCCGCCGCCCTCCGGCCCACCGGTTGCGCGGCAGACATCTGCCCCCACACCATCGGTTTCCTCTTCTAAGGGGAGGGGGAAGGGCAAGGGGAGGGCGACCACCACTGTGGCACCGCGGCGCCCCGCCTCCCAGCCCCAACCCCTCCCGGTGGCCTCTACTTCGGCTGAACAGCCGTGGACGGAGGTCACCAAGAGGAAGAGGAAGAAGAAAAAGAAGGCCTCCCGGGCTATCCCGGCCCCCAGCCAAAAGAGGGGCCTCCGCCCGGCCGACCTGCGCCCCCCGCGCTCCACCGCCATTGTGGTGGAGCTGACAGAGGAGGGGCTCCGGCAGGGCGGCAGCTATGCGGGCGTCCTCCGGCAGGCCACTCAGGCTATGAGAGACAATCTCGCCGAGATGGGCCTCGCCGGAGGCGTCCACTTCAAGGTTGCCGCCACTGGGGCCAGAATTCTGGAGGTCCCAGGTGCCACCTCCGGTGACAAGGCGGACAGGGTAGCGGATAAACTCCGCTCTCTGTTTTCGCCTGAGGAGGTCAAGATCTCCCGCCCGGTGAAGTCCGCAGAAATGCGGATAACCGGGCTGGACGACTCGGCCTCCTCTGAGGATGTCGCCGCTGCGGTGGCACAAGCCGGAGCCTGCCCTCAGGCGCAGGTCAAGGTACGGGATATGCGCCGCGGCAATGGTGGTCTGTGCACGGTGGTGGTGCACTGCCCCATCGCCGCGGCGAAGAAGGTGTCGGCCGGCCGTTTGCTGGTCGGGATGGTCTCGGCTCAGGTGAATCTCCTGGCGCCGAGGCCTAGGCGGTGCTACCGCTGCCTCGAGCCGGGGCACGTGAGGCAGCAATGCACCGCCGAAACTGACCGCAGCGATCTCTGCTATCGCTGCGGTCAGCCCGGCCACAAGGCCGCCGCCTGCTCCGCCGCAAAACCTTCCTGCAGCCTCTGTTCTGCTGCAGGAAAGCCGGCGGAGCACCGGATGGGGAGCAAATCTTGCTCCCCACCGAAACGACGTAGGGTCAGAGGGGCGGTCGCCGGGACTCAGGCCGCCCCGGCCCCGTCCCAAGCAGGGAGCAGTACGGAGGCGATGGACACATAATTAATTATGGCCCATCGCCTCCTACAGGTGAATATTAACCACTCCGCCAGGGCGCAGGATATCTTGCTGCAGCACATGGCGGAGTGGTCAATAGACATCGCCGTGGTCGCCGAGCCTTACTGCGTCCCCAGCCGGCACAACTGGTTTGGGGACCTCGGAGGCTCGGCGGCCATTGTTTCGTCCGGACCCTCGCTCCTGGTGATGACAGACAGGGGCGAGGGTTATATATGTGTTGATTGGGAGGGAACCGTCCTGATCGGGGTGTACTTTTCTCCGAACCGGCGCCTCGCCGAGTTTGAGCAATTTTTGGGCGCGGTGGGGGCCGTTATTAACCGGTACCCATCGCGTCCGGTCGTGGTGGCGGGGGACTTCAATGCCAAATCAACGGCTTGGGGATCCCCTGTCACCAACGCTCGCGGCGACGCGCTGGAGGAGTGGGCGATTGCGACCGGTCTCGTGGTTCTTAACCGGGGATCGGTCGCCACGTGCGTGCGCTGGCAGGGCGAGTCCATTGTGGACATTTCGTTCGCAAGCCCTGCCGTAGCGCGCCGCGTCCGGGACTGGCAAGTGCTGGTCGAGGCGGAGTCACTGTCGGACCACCGTTACGTGCGGTTCGACATCTCCGCCTCGCCGGCGATCCCGGACGATCGCCCGAGGAGAGGGCACACCCCGTCGTCCCCACGATGGGCGTTGAAACGTCTCGACGTAGATGTGCTGGTGGAAGCCTCCATCGTCCAGGCCTGGACCCCGATGGGTGAAGGGCCTGTGGAGGTTGAGTCGGAGGCGGAGTGGTTCCGGGGCGCGATGACGCAGATTTGCGACGCGTCGATGCCCCGGGCCAGTGCTCGACCTCCAAGGCGTCAGGTGTACTGGTGGTCTGACGACATTAGTCAGAAACGCGCCGCGTGCATTGCGGCGCGTCGCCAGTACACTAGGTACCGCCGACGCAGGCGGTACCGTGACCCGACCGTGGAGGCACGGCTGCGGGGCGATTATGTACAGCGGAAGCACGCCCTGCAGTCCGCCATCAGTGAGGCCAAAACCCAAAGATGGGAAGAGTTCCTGGGGACTCTCGAGGCAGATCCGTGGGGCCGCCCGTACAAGGCGGTCAGGGGCAAGATGCGCCCCTGGGCCCCACCGGTCACCGAGAGTCTCCAGCCCCGGCAATTAGAGGAGGTGGTCTCCGCTCTCTTTCCTTCGAGAGCGGAGCACACGCCTCCCGAAATGGCGCCGCCCGATATCGAGGAGGGCGGTGCCGATGCCGGGGCGCCAGAGGTAACAATGGCGGAGCTCGGCGCGGCAATGGTTCGGCTCCGGGGCAAAAACACCGCCCCGGGGCCGGACGGAATTCCTGGCCGCGCCTGGGTTTTGGCCTACGACGCCCTAGGGGACCGGCTCCTCAGGCTGTTTAGCGCCTGTTTGGAGTCGGGACGGTTCCCTGCCATGTGGAAGACGGGTAAGCTGGTCCTCCTGAGAAAGGAGGGCCGCCCCGCGGACTCTCCCTCCGCGTACCGCCCCATAGTGCTGTTGGATGAGGTGGGCAAGCTCTTTGAGCGAGTAGTGGTTGCCCGCCTCTCCAGGCACCTGGTGCGGGTGGGCCCCGACTTGTCCGAACATCAGTTCGGATTCCGAGAGGGCCGATCGACGATTGACGCGATCAGTCGCGTCAAGGCCCTCTCGGATGAGGCGGTCGCCTCGCGCGGGGTGGTGTTGGCGGTGTCCTTGGACATCGCCAACGCGTTCAACACCCTGCCGTGGGCGACTATTAGGGAGGCGCTCCGATTTCATGGAGTGCCTCCCTACCTGCGCCGAATAGTCGGGGACTACCTGCACCAGAGGAGCGTATTCTGTGTGGGGCGGAACGGAGAGACGTTCCGGAGGGAGGTGTCGTGCGGTGTTCCGCAGGGTTCCGTTCTTGGACCGATCCTGTGGAACATCGGCTACGACTGGGTTCTGCGGGGCGCCCTGCCCCCGGGCGTCGGCGTAACTTGTTACGCCGACGACACGCTGGTCACGGCCCGGGGAGAGGATTACGGGGCAGCTGCCCGTCTTGCCACGGCAGGGGTGGCCCTGGTTGTCGGTAGAATTAGGATGTTGGGACTGGAGGTGGCGCTGGAAAAGTCCGAGGCCCTGTTATTTCATGGGCCTCGGCGGGCGCCGCCACCAGATGCCCACATCATAGTTGGAGGGGTCCGCATCGGGGTGGAGCCGAGTATGAAATACTTGGGGCTCCACCTCGACGGCCGCTGGAACTTTCGCGTCCATTTTAGCCGCCTGGCCCCCCGGCTGATGTCGGCGGCGGGAGCGCTTAGCTCTCTGCTGCCGAATATCGGGGGGCCGAGTGTCGTCTGCCGCCGCCTCTATTTGGGGGTGGTGCGGTCGATGGCCCTTTACGGGTCGCCCATTTGGGCCGGCGCCCTCGATCGCCGAAACATCGCCCTCTTGAGGAAACCTCAGAGGGCGATGGCGATCAGGGTGTCGCGGGCGTACCGCACCGTCTCCTTTGAGGCGGCGTGCGTCCTGGCGGCATCGCCGCCCTGGGATTTGGAGGCGGAGGTCCAAGCGTCGGTGTATCACTGGCGCGTGGACCTCCGGCTCCATGGTGAGGAACCCACTCACGGGGCGGTGGAGACGCGAAGATCCCAGGCTCGACTGGTCCTCGAGGCCAGGTGGGAGGAGCGACTGGCCCAGCCCCGCTATGGGGTGAGGACAGTCGAGGCTGTCCGTCCGGTGCTAAGGCAATGGACGGACAGACGGCGCGGACCGCTCACCTACCGGCTTACTCAGGTGCTCTCTGGACACGGCTGTTTCGGAGAGTACCTGTGCAAGATAGCCGGTAGGGAGCCGACAACCAGGTGTCACCACTGCGAGGAGTGCGACCGGGACACGGCGCAGCACACGCTGGAGGAGTGTCCGGCGTGGGCCGAGGAGCGCTGTGCCCTGGTCGCCGTGATTGGCCCCGACCTCTCGTTGCCGACCGTCGTATCCATGATGGTCGGTGACGACAGGTGCTGGGGCGCAATGAGGTCCTTCTGCGAGGCTGTCATCTCGCAGAAGGAGGCGGCGGAGCGGGGGCGTGAGGAAGATCCTTACGCCCCGGACATCCGCCGCCGGAGGAGGGGGCGTAGGAGACGCGCTTATGTCGCTCTCCTGCCCCCCACCTAAGGGTTCTGGGTGGCAAGGCCTCAGGGGACCCTGCCACCCGTGAGTAAGAACCCATAGAGGGCGCGCGCGGTGTTCCCGCGCGCCTTCTAACGTCGAAAGGGGAGAGCAGTGAAATGCTCTCCCCTGGGGACGAGAGGAGGTCGGGTCCAATTGACCCGGCCGGCACCCACATGGGGGGGCCTGCTATGGATGAATCTTTTTAGACTCCCAACAGGCCCCCCCCATTGGGTGAGAGAGGGAACACCCCAGGTTTTTTTAGTGGGTATATCAGAGTCCCACACGCCCCGCCGGTGCCGTCCCCTAGCCGGCGGGTAGTGCATCAAGCATTTTTTCCTGGGAATCAAAAAAAAAAAAAAAAAAAAAAAAAAAAAAAGGTTAATAAACGACGGGCACGCCACGATCGTGGCGGTAAGTCCCGTGTTTGAGGAGTGGCTGGAGAGGCGGCATGGCGCCCTCACCTTCCGGCTGACACAGGTTCTGACTGGCCATGGATGTTTTGGCCGGTTCCTGTGTCGTATACGCCGGCAAGAGACGCCCGGTTGTCACCACTGCGGCGACTGCCGCGACGTTATTGGGGACACGGCGCTGCACACTTTGGCGGTTTGCCCCGCCTGGGCATCGCAGCGTCGTGATTTGATCGCGGCAGTCGGATCGGTTGCCCTCTCGCTCCCGGCCGTAGTTCAGTCTATGGTCCGGAGTGAGAGGTCGTGGAACGCCGTCGCCTCCTTTTGCGAGGAAGTGATTTCCATCAAGGAGGCGGCGGAGCGGGAGAGGGAGCGTTTAAACCCTCTCCCCAACCGCAGAACCGGGCGCCGGAGGGCGCGAGATGACCTCCAGCCACCCTGAGGTTTGACCTGGGGGTGGCGGGCTTTGTGGGCCTGCCCGCCATCCGTTCAGCACCAGGTCCGAGAGGCGGCGTGCGTGTTCCCACGCGCGCCTCTGTGTCGAGTCCGTCTTCCCTCTAGGGGGGAGACAGTAGGGTTTTATTTGAAGTAGTGCCTATTTTGGGTAGGTCTTTCGTGTAGTGGCCTGCCGTTTCATACGGCGGGCCGTAACCTCGGCGGGGTCGCGACCGCATGCGAAAGCGATTCGCGCGGCCCCGTCGGTAGTGGTTGTGTCGAGGAACACCGTGGTAGGTTTAGTCGGTATTCCGGGAGGTACATTATCTTTTTTTTAACATCTTTATTTTACCCCGGCGAGTCCGACATAATCCCTCCGCCCGCCCCCGCGGAGGGATATGCGCCATTGCATTCCCCCACGTAAAAAAAAAAAAAAAAAAAAAAAAGGTTAATAAACGAGCGAGGTCGTAGCCAGAAATTTTCCTTAATTCTTCAACACGTCGAAAAAGAGATAATAAATAATGTTATCTTAAATAGAAATTACTGAAAGTAGTACATAGGTTATATGCTTTAATCTTAGACATTATTTAAATCACTTATGTACTCAAAACATATGGTTCGTTTGATAGTAAACAATGGCCGTAGCCTGTAATAGAAAACGCGCTATGCTGAATACAAGTGTTATACATATGGAGTAGCTAACCTTTATTTTGTATTTCGTGGTTATACACCTGCTCATATGCATTATTCGCGGTTCTTAAATAAGTTTTGAGGACTGTAAGTACTTATTATAGGAACACAAAATAAGGTTATTTGAGTGGATTATTTTATTTTTTATCCTGACACGGCAAAATGATTTTAACGGATCTGATTGAAAGCTCAATTACAGTCCATAGACAGTGACGAAGAGGAGAAGATAAGTGTCTTCTAGTCGTCGTCAGTGTCAAGCCGGTCTAACCAGATGCTTTTTTACACTACGTTTGAAGGACCCAATGTCATAGAAGGGAGGGAACACATGAGTCGGAAGACTATTCCAAAGTTGTATGGTATGGCATAAATAGGAATTGCTGAACCTTTTGGTGCGAGACAGGATTGTGCTAACCGTCAATCGGTGATTACGAAGATCGGCACATGTTGTTCTCAAAAGGAAGGGGTAAGGTGGGATGAGGTTAAATAACTCTTTGGAGCAATCGCCATGATAGAGGCGATAGAATACGCTTAGGGACGCAATGTTTCTACGAAGTTGTAGCGGTGTGATGTCCTTCGTAACCTCCTGGCTGTCGATTATACGTACGGCGGAATACGGTGGGGCGGAAGTAGGTCCAACTCACCAACTTATTTTGTATTAATTAATTAAGTGACTTAGGCATACTTCCATTCCCTGCACCTAAGTCGGGAGCAGGGTCTGGCAAATGGCCTTAGGGGAGAGCGCAAGTCGTGTAGATCCCTAAGGCAAGGCTGGTGGACTATCCTTCCCGAGGTTGCCGCCTGTTATTGGTCTGGTTCCTTAAGAAACAGACGTAACCAAAACCTCCAGCCGTTACACACACACACATACACACACGTACATACACACACATACGCGCACACTCACACACATACACACAAACACACCTCATACACACAGACACACACACACACACACACACACACACACACACGCGCGCGCGCGCCACATGCACACGCACACACACATACACATACATACCACACAGCACAAAATTTTTTAACTAAATTTAAACAAAATGGACAAAGTGACCCACACAATTAAACTACCCCAGGAGGGTACCAGCGTCCGCGACGCTGGAGAATCCCTCCCTGACCCTTCGGGGTCAGGCTGCTCCACGTATTCTGGGGGGAGCAATGGATCACCGAAGCCGATTCATCTGCGCGAGCTGGCCAACGCCATGCCCAGCGCAGAAATCATATCAAACACCTCCTGGAGCATTGCACCGCGTCGAGGCGACGTACGCACTAATGTGAACGCCGCCTCCGCGAAGCACGCAAGCACAGGAGTAAATAAACAAAGTGGTAACCGGCGCAACCGACGCAATCGGCGTGCCAAATCCACTGCTGCGCAACCAGTAGGAAGCGAACCGACTACGTCGGCGCCCGCACCGCTGAAAGCGCAGTTAACGAACAGAAAAAACACGGTTGAGGAGGACGCTCAGCCAGTCGACCCGACCAGGACCGGTAACACTGACGGTTTGACTCGGATGGAACTTCCAACCAAACGCGACACGCAAGGGGAACGCGGATGCCAAAACAGGCACGCGGGAACCATTCAGTCAGGGAGCAGCGACCCTATGATGACGGATACCGCACCCCTGACAGAACAACGCGACGCGAATGTTGGAACAACATCGGAGGCAGCCCAACGTGCAGATCCGGTCACGGCTGACGCCGAAGTAGAGCCGACTCACTCAGCCGATACAAAAACAGGCTCGCGTCGCAAACGCGGGCCTCGGAAACGCGGACCACGCACCGATGCGCATCGCCCGTCACGTCCGGACACAGCGGGTGCGCCCACTCTGCCTGCAAAGGCAAAGAGAGAGCGCCCAAACGATACGTCGTCTCCGAGAGACGGACGCAGACGGATTAGCAGACGCCAAGGAGAGCAACGACAAGCTATGCAGACGCGACTAAATCGCACCTGCTAATAGCTGTCGCTGCCACGCCTCCTACAGACCTAACGGTGGAACAGGCACAGCAGCTCGAACTCTCCTTAGAGGAGAAGATTATTGAAGCAGCACTTGCTCCACCGCCAGACAACGAGCCAGCACCCGCACCAGCATTCCGAGGGAAACCTCTGTCCACAGAGGGAGTACTGAAGATGTGGTGCGAGAACGACAGCACTTTAACCTGGCTCAAGAACACAGTAGCCACGCTGCAATCATCGATTCCAGGGACCAAGCTGACCGTCATTCGACAGTCAGACATAGTGAAGCGAGTTCGCGCTTCGCTATGGCTGCCGAAGTCAATCGGGTTGGACCTGACGAGGACTCATCGTCTCCTAATTGCGCAGAACCCATGGTACAGCGTCAAAACCTGGCAGCTATACGGTGCGGCTATGCAGGAGAAGGGCATCTTCCTGACCCTGGGCATCCCAAAATCTGAAGTGGCCAAGATTTTGGAGAGAGGTCGCCGAGTCTCCTTCGTCTCCGGTAGTGTCTACGTTAAGTTTCACACTGCCGGGGACGGAGACGACTCGGTGACTACGGGGCCCCGGGAGGAGCCCAACACCGGCAATGAGGAGTTACCAAAACGGGCACTGCCACCTACTAGCCCAAGTACGTCAGGCACAGCCTGCTGCAAACAGGTATCCATGGTAGATGACGCTACTCTCATACCTACCATGGAAACCAGCGACCACCACACGTCTTCAGACGGGGAGTCCGTGGACAGCGATGTTCTCGGATCCTCGTCAGATTAGTGTGGTACAAACCAACCTCCAGCACAAACAAATTGCGACGGCTACCCTACGCACACTGCTGGAGTTTAACCAAAGGACCATAGCCCTGATCCAGGAGCCGTGGATCAGAGGCGACAGCATATGCGGTCTGAAAAGCATCGGGGGTAAGTTGATGCACAATACTTCGGTTCATAAGCCAAGAACTTGCATCTATATCCCTAGATCAATATCAGCTCTGCTGTTAACAAACTTCTGTTCTAGAGACCTTACCGCGGTAGGACTCCAAACAGAGCCCAACAACCAAACGTTAGTACTAGCTTCAGTCTACATGCCCGGCGATGAGGAAATCCCATCGAAGGAGCTGGTTGAACTGGTACAACACTGTGAAGACCACGGCTGGCACATCATCATCTCAGCCGACGCAAACGCTCACCATCCACTGTGGGGAAGCCTCACACCAAACAAAAGAGGTGAGTCCTTAACTGAATATATTTTCTCGACTAACCTGTCTATAATGAACAATGGTTGCGAGCCCACCTTTGTTAGTTCTAGATATCAAACTATAGTAGACATCACACTTGCATCGGAGGGTGCAGCAGAACTAGTGTCAAACTGGCACGTTTCAGCCGAACCTTCCTTTGCAGATCACAGGCGCATCTGCTACACTATACAAGTGCCAGAGACGGACCAACTGCCTAAACGCAACCCCCGCAAGACGGACGTAGCAAGGTACAGGAGCCTTTTCCAACATGAGGTAGATAAAATCTGTTTTAAAGACATGTCTACCAGCACTGAAAACATAGACCATAACACTTACATACTTACCAAATGCATCCAACAAAACTACCAACAAGCCTGTCCCTCCACACAACCACCAGTAACAGGTAAGTCCCAATGGTGGGGACCAGAGCTGGAGAAACTTAGACTCAATCTGAGGAAACTGTTTAACCGAGCTAAAAACACCAGGACTGATGAAGACTGGGAGCGATACAAACAAGCTCAATACCACTACAAGAAACGCATAAGATACCGCAGAGGAGAATCTTGGCGGCGTTTCTGCAGCAACATTAACACCACTAATGAAGCAGCCAGGGTGAAAAAGGTCCTATCGCAAGAAAACAACAGAACCCTAGGCGCCATTAGAAAACAAGATGGTACCTATGCGATTTCAGACAATGAAATAAGTCAGGTACTACTCGAAACACACTTCCCTGGGTGCGAAGTAACGGTAAACCCAAACTGGGAAGACACACCTTACAATCAACCAACCCAGATTGACTGGACAGTAGCCAAATCTATGGTCACTGCTGACCGAATATCATGGGCGATAGATAGCTTCCAACCCTTTAAATCTGCGGGCCTGGACGAAATATTCCCAGCTCTCTTGAAATGGGGACAAACAACAGTTGTGCCACACCTGCTCAACATATACAGAGCATCGATAGCGCATAACTACATACCACGCCAGTGGAGAGAAGTCAAAGTAATCTTCCTACCTAAGCCGGGTAAGTCAGATTACACACAGGCGAAATCATACAGACCGATCAGCCTAACCTCTTTCCTGCTGAAGACTCTTGAGAGGCTAGCTGATCGGTATCTAAGGGAAGGTGCTCTAAGACTCAAGCCACTACACCGCCAACAACACGCCTACAGAAAAGGCAGATCAACGGAATCAGCGCTGCACTCTGTTGTAGGAACAATAGAAACAGCATTATCTGACAAATTAATGACACTAGGGGCTTTCACCGATATAGAAGGAGCTTTTGATAAAACAAAATTCAACAGCATTAACCAGTCACTCATCACATTTGGAGTTGATAGAACCATTAGTGGCTGGATCGATCAACTTCTAAAGATGCGGGCCATACAATTCACGGTGAACTCTACCACGAGAGGCATAGTAGCGAAGGGCTGTCCCCAGGGAGGAGTACTCTCGCCGCTGCTATGGAATATCGTGGTAGATGACCTGTTAGAACGCCTTAATAGCAGATGCTACTACACGGTTGGCTATGCGGACGACATAACCATCCTGATCAAAGGCGACTCAGAAAACATAATCTGTAATCGCATGCAATCAGCCCTCAGGATCATGGAACAATGGTGTAACCATCATGAACTGACGGTGAATCCGACGAAGACAGAACTGGTCCTTTTCACACATAAAAGGAAAACTCAGTTAACTAACATGCCAAAATTATTTGGAACGGACCTTACCCTATCGCAAGAAGTCAAGTATCTGGGCGTAGTACTCGACCATAAGCTCAACTGGAGTAAGCACCTTAACACAAAAATAACCAAAGCATGCACAATATTCTGGCAATGCAGAAGACTAATAGGCAGAAAATGGGGCCTCAAACCATCTATAACCTTGTGGCTCTACACGGCCATAATACGCCCAATGATAACATATGGCGCCATAGTTTGGTGGCCTCGCACTCTTCTAAGCACAGCTATACAAAAACTACAAAGCCTACAACGACTCGCCTGCCTGGCGACGACAGGCTGTATGAGAACAACCCCCACGGCAGCGCTGGAGGCCATACTAAACCTCAGACCCCTACACCTAATCATACAGCAGGAAGCAGTCACAGCTGCCATACGGCTTGAAAAGGTAGGGCTCTGGAAACGGGACAGTAGGATAACTCATGCACGCCTAAAGGAGTTAGTATACAACGAAATTCCAATGATAGCGGCGACATGTGATATCATCCCAAAAACTTTTGTTTTCGACAAAAAATACCACATCCAACTTCATGAAGAATTCAAAGATAGCTCTGGTATACACGAAGTGAGAATATACACGGATGGATCCAAAACAAAATCAGGAACAGGAGTCGGAGTCTTCTCCCACGACCTAAACATCAATTACTCAACAACCCTGGGAAACCTCAACACTATCTTCCAGGCAGAATGTGTTGGAATCACCCGGGCGGTTACATCAAGGGGTATAAGCGATAAGACGATACGCATTATCTCGGATAGTGCCGCGGTATTACAAGCTCTGAAAAGCAACTGCTTTAACAGTGGACTCATCCTGGAGTGTCACCGTGAGCTGCAAAGAATTGCAACGAAAAATCGGGTAACGTTGCAATGGATACGCGGCCACAGCAACTCTACTGGCAATGACGCTGCAGACCAACTGGCAAAGAGAGGATCGAGCATTATAGCCTATTTAACATCGGCATCACTGACAGCCCTTTATGTAGAGGCTGCATGGAGACCGAGGAAACACCGGCTCACGTGCTGCTGCATTGCAAAAGCGTGAGCAACCAACGGGCGAAACTACTAAACAGTCCAGAAACGATGAAGGAAGTACTGTGCAACACCGGTCCCCTATTGTCTTTCTGGACTGAGCTGGGGTGGTATGAGTGACCGAACAACTTTTCGCGTCGATCACTTACGCACAATGGCCCAATTGTGTGGCTAAGTGCGGATAACACACGTCCAACTAACTAACTAACTAACTATACGTACGGCATGACGCTGCAGTTTATCTAAGGCATCGAGTAGGTACTTAGTGGAACCATTCCAAAGGTGCGAACAGTACTCCATGCTGCTACGGACTTGGGCCTTGTACAGCAAATACCGCTGTTCAGGAGTAAAGAAACGCCGCACCTTGTTTAGAATCCCGAGTTTGCATGCAGTTGTGGTTATTACACTCTCGATGTATTGTATTTGTCGATATGTTCTTAAGGTTTCAGTGAATTAGGTAGTGACCCTGCGGTATCAAATGTGTTTTGAATATGTGAAGTTTCCCAACCGGCACTGAACTAGCGTGGTGGACTATGTCCTAACTCTTCTCACACTGAGAGGACACTCGTGCTCAACAGTAAGACGGACAATTTATGCCTATACAGGGCTGATGTTATTATTATATTTGCGCTGGTGGCGCGAGATGTCATTTATTGACACGAGCATACATACCTACCCTGTAACTTAGGTATCCACGATACGTGTCTATACTAACTTTATAAAGCTTAAGAGTTTGTTTGTTTGGTTGGATGCGCTAATATCATGAACTACTGGTTCGAATTAAAAAAATATTTCAGTGTTGGATAGCCTATTTATCGAGGTAGGCTATAGGCTATATAATATCACGCTATGCTACGACCAATAGGAGTAGTACATCAATGAAAATTTGAAGCAGACGAAGTAGCGCGATTCAGCTATCATAAATAAGAGCCATTAAACAAAGTTTTTTTGCTAAATCACTAGTAATTTTGAAGATAGAGTAATTAGATCTCAGAATGATAAATTATATATAAGTCTCGACTCAGTCAATTATCATTAGCGAATGACTGATTGTAGTATGTAATTTACATGATTTTGTCAATCATTAGTACATTAATTTATTTTATTCATTAGTTTTTGTTTATTATTTTGACTTAAATTTGTTTTCGTATCTAATGGTGCAGTTGCAACACTTCTGGCACATGTTATTAATAAAATAGGTCAATGTTTTTAGTGTCATGTGGAGCGAGATTTTTTTATTAGTGGAATCGTCATACAAACTCTACTTGTTGCTTGCAAACCTGTCAACTGTAACTGAGTACTTGTTGACATTAATTAGTGTGACATTGTGATCTATATGAAATCTCTAGCCTAGATAACTAAATATATGATATAGTGTTGTGTGTTGATCGCTTCGCTAAGCTACATAATATACTCGTATAACTCTCCAATTCTTGAGTTTTTTATACAACAAGACAAGCTTACCGCCTGCGCGATGGTAAAAGAAGGGGTATAATTCACAGAATTGCAAGCGGGTTGCCAACCCAAGGTAAAAAGCATTAAAGATGGGATGAAGGGAAAGGTATATGAATGGTAGGCACGTAAGCCTCTTAAGTATTTACTAATCGTGCTAAACGTATTAACAGTTTTATTATTCATACATACATGGATTTACGCCTGTTTCCCAGAGGGGTAGGCAGAGATTACGCCTTTCCAATCGATACGATCCTATATATACTATTTTTACGTCGTTTTCCCGTAAAAGACACTTATTATATGGCGGTTATCGAAGTGAGACGGCTTATTTGTACTATCCTAGCTATTACTATTATTGTGAAAGTGAATCTGTCTGTTTGTTACTCTTTCACGCCTTAACCGATCATCCTGAAATTAAGCATACCCGTTATCAGGGGACAGAAAAGACCTAGGGTATATTTTATCAAGAAAAAGTACTGTCTCCGAGTGAATGAACCCGTAAGCAATAGTTTGTCATTAAATTATTGGCAATGACGGGCGTCGCAACTAAAATTTTGAGTTACATTGTCTGGCACGTGAATATGTTAAGAATATCAATTCTGAATTCTGAAAATTGTAGACTGCAGATAGTAATAAAAGTTTTTAAACTTTCGCGATTTGTACACATACTTAATATAATGTTATCCATCAACAAACGGTATCCATCCTCCCGGTTGAAATTACGATATTTCTATGGATACCGTTTGTCTACATCTTGGAATCCAGTCATCAGCAAATGTAAACGTCGCCGTAGTGACTTAGGTAGCCAGTGTGTAGACGTCGTTAGTGTTGTGTGTCGCAATACCGACAGTGCGAATATAAATAATAGTGACCAAGTGAGGGTAGTTGCCGAAACCCGCACTTCACGAAGGCGCCGCTGAGCTCACATCAGTCAACCCGTGACCACGATCGATGCAAGTCGGTCGAAACGTCGGGTAATCAATAGGTATTTATTACCTTTTAAATACTTTATCGCGAGTAAGACCCGTTGTCTAACATTATTTTAAGTATGCAGATAGTAAATTAATAAATTGTTTGAATATAGAATCCATTTCATAGCATCTAGTTATTTGAATATTGTATCTATTTCATAGCATTCGAATAGGGTATTAATTTCAATATTCACAAACGAAACAGATGCCAGTGGTAACGTAATTATCCATTTATATGGGTATAGATTTTACACTGAGGAAATACGTCAGTGGATTGTGTAGCAGTAGGGTTGCGTATGTTTGATTTTCTACATACATATTTTACACACAAGAGCAAAGAGCAATCGAAAGAAATGTTTTAGTGCACACAGTATTAAAACTGGTAGCAAATATTATTTTAAATCTGGATATAAGAAAAGTGGGGCTTTAGTGGGTATATCTCGCTATTTCCTACGAGCGGTATCATTAAAATAGCAGTTACGTCATAGTTTGCATCGTGCGCCTTTTTTTCTGTCACTCAAATTTGATACTACAACTAAAATATGACTACAAGATTTAAAACGGCAAATTCTACTAATATTATAAATGCGAATGTTTGTGAGGATGAATGTATGTACATATGTATGTACGTTTGTTTGTACTCTTTCACGCAAAAATTCCTAGACCGATTGCAATGAAACTTGGTATGTAGATAGCTGGAGATTTAGATTCATACATAGGCTACTTTTTATCCCGATATTCCCACGGGAACGGGACTTACGCGGGTGAAACCGCGGGGAAAAACTAGTACTTATAAAAAGCAAATCCTACGCTAGTAATAATTTCTGTATTGCAAAGGACTTTACAAATATTCAAATAACGAACATAAAGAACACTCAGACTCGGCACAACCACTTGTGGATCACACAATTTTTTGTCCCGTGTAGGGATCGAAACCACAACACTCAGCGTGGCGGTAGTGGCGAGGCGACTATTTAAACCACTATGTCATCCGTGCAGTCAAAGGAGGTCCTTTACTAAATAAATAATAGTTTAAAAAAACTAAAAAACACGTTTGACTAAAAAAAGTTAAAGACTAAAATAATTTAATATTTTCTACTTTATTTAATAAAGCGTGTTTTTAATTTATTTAATTTATTATTAATTTTATAAATTTTTTTTGTTAAATATTTCTGTTGTCGTCTTTCCTCGATAAGTGTGCAAAGTTTTAAATCAATCCGTTGATTTGAAAGGGGTGAAAATCACGTTCAAAGATTTCGTTACATAGATTCATAGATACATACAAAGATAATAAAAGCGATAAAAAATCCTTATTCCAATTATGCGAATTACTTCAAGGGACTGACTAGCCAGTTAGTGTTAAGTGTTTCATTACGTACGTTTTGTCGAGGTCAATTCCAATGTTGTATGGAACAGCTGCGTTTTTTTCCGGCATTTTGTCAGTCTTTGAACAAAAGTTGTTCATAATAAAAAGTATAATCACCCCTTCAGAGGTTTTCCCTATACTAAGTAACACCCAGTATATGAAACACTTTGCGAGATGGACGTCGAATAGTTTATAGTTCGAGTGCTTTGACCTCAGTAGATTCAAATTAACTGCTGCCAAAAGTCATGACCTCCGTAACGAGATCTTAGCTGCTAAATATTAGTAAAACAAATATTTAATTCAGCTGTATTAATACAACATAGGTATTTCTTTTAATATAATACTTTTAATAGTGTAGTTGTAAAAGTTATTTTTCTACTAGTATTCAGCAGCTAAGTTCTTGTTAGGTTATAAATTTTGGGAACCATGATTTTTAACATGAATCTAGTTTATTTTAATTTTATTAAGACAGTTTTCACACTAATAAAATATTCTTGTATCGCGGGGGATTTGCAAACATTCAAATAACGGACACAGAGATCATTTAGACTCGGAAGAACCATTTAAGGATCACAAAAATTGTTGTCCTATGTCGGTTTCGAACCCACAACACTCAATTTAACTACTACGCAATCCGAGTCAGTTTTATTTGAATACGTTACTGAAGAAAATATCGGAAAATTCTTGTGTGCATCCATTTTTGTTATTGTAAGAGTTGTTCATCTGCAATTAGGTACGTACATATGTATGTTATTTGTAATCACAATATCGTTCAAAATGATTGCTGAAGATTTGCCATCTGATGATCGATATCTAAAGATATTAATTTACTATATCTTTGTAAATAACGATATAGAACTTTACTACTTAAAAAGCTTACTTCTTATAACAACGACATTTAAGTATTTTATAAATAAACATGACTACTCTTCTGTTTTCATAGCTAATACAAATTCGTCATTACGTTGACTGCTTTAACTGAACAGAGAAAAGGGCGACGTAAAACATAATTAAATAACTTTTCGCGTTTATCATTTAAGTTAGTATTCAGAAGAGTTTGCTGTATTTATTTTCGTATTCTCTTAGCGTAAGTATCTACATATACTAATATTATAAAGCTGAAAAGTGTGCTTGGTTAAACGCGCTTATCTCAGGATCTACTGGTTCGAATTGAAAACTTATTTTAGTGTTGGATAGTCCATTTATAGATAAAGACTATAATTTATATAACACCAATAGGAACGGAGCATCAATGAAAAATGTTTTCTTTTTTTTTTTACTTTTCCGCACAGCGTATGTCAGTTCCATCATAACGTAAACATAATGAAAATGTTGCAGAAACGGGGCACATTCGTGACGCATACGAAATTGCGCGGCTCATCTAGCCTTATTATACGTATAGATAGGATACTTACCTAATCATATGCACGTTACGACCCTTAAATACAGGTGACGTCACTGACCAAACCCTTTAGTAACACGCTGTGTATACCTGTTTCAGGTCCTTTATTATATTCTTCGAGATTATTCCCTACCCTTTCAATGGCTGGAGGTGGCAACAACTAGTAAAACTCATTGTTCAGTAATAAATCAAATCAAATCAAATCAAATCGTTTATTGCGTTCATGTGTACATACAAGTTATTAAAAATTAGGAATAGTCTCAACATGAAACCCTGTTAGGGCGTAGCAACTTATTTATCTATGTAGATACATAACTGCTTTAGTAATTACATTGCACATCTCAATGTTGTTATTGATAACATAATACATTTCTTATAAACAACTTAAAAACTATGTATTTTTGGAGGGATAACATTTTATAAATTTCACAAGGTTTTACTGATATTTATTTATATAATATATAGTAGCTATAATTTATATAATACTGTTGTTTTATTTAAACAATAAAATTGTTCCATTTCTTATGACTTGCTCTTATCCTCAAAAAACTCTTGCAAATTGTAGTAACATTTATTTAATAAATACTTTTGTAGTCTACTTTTGAAAATACTATCGCTATTACAATCTTTTAGTGTCTGTGGTATTTTGTTGTAGATTTTAATGGACATGACATACGGACCAGAATGGAAGATAGATAGACTGGATGATGGTAAAGCTAATCTGTTTTGGTGTCTCAAGTTGCGTGATTGGGTGTAATGATCTCTATTGATGGAGTAGATTGACATATGTTTTCTTACGAATATACATATTTCCAGAATGTAGAGTGACGTAAGAGTTAGGATTCCATGCTTAACAAAATGCGATCTACAGCTCTCCATGACATCTATATTTGATAGGATTCGTATGCACTTTTTCTGTAATTTGAACAGTTTCTTTGCGTCTACACTGTTGCCCCACAGCATGATGCCATATCGAAGCCAGGAATGTGCGTACGCGTAATATGCAGCCTTAGATGATTTTATGTCAGTGGTCTTTTTTAATTCGTATAAGGCGTATATAAATGAAGAAAGTTTGCTTGCGATCTTTTGTATGTGAGATTTCCAATTAAGACTTGTGTCAATATTGAGGCCAAGCAACTTAAAACTATCCACGCATTCTAATCTATTATTTTTAAATGAATATTCAATGTTTAAGGGCCGTTTCTGGTAAGGTTTAAATTGCATAAGTTTAGTTTTAGAAATATTTAATTCCAGGTTATGTTCTGTTAGCCAACCAGATATATCAGATAAAATTGAGTGGACATGTTCATCTACTTGAGCCTTATTAGAGCACGGGAATATATATATATAAATCAGCTAGCCTAGTTAATGGAAGGGCGACCCTTTGCCATTTAGGTTGATTGTCTCCTTTCGAAGGATAGTGAAAAACGTGAAATTCTATTGTTTCTTCAGGCTAGTTCGAGCCTTAAGAGGGCGTGCATAAATCTGGCAAAAAGATCATAGAAATGTTAAGTGCTGGGAACGATTAGTAACTGTAGAGGTGTAAAGAGATTTTCTTTTTAAAAGATTGATACTAGTGATTTGTAAACCAAAGTAGTATAAAAGTCATTTGGGTTACAAATTACTAGTATCTTGTTAACCCCCAAGTAAGTCAAAATGCGTGTTTAAAGAGTGTTCACGTCGTAAATAGGTTAAAGGCTGTAAGTAAAGAAGTTTTTAGTAATAGCAAGGCGTTTGAAAATAACGAATACTCCTCCGTCAATCGTATTCCTCATGCCAACGTCTTTAGTGATACAGGCATGCTATGTAGGTTTGTAATGAAGTTTCTTTAATATAGTGACTGCGCTAGCGTGATATCCAAAATAGACCTAAGTTTTTACCACTGGCCAACAAAACCTCAAAAACTCAGTACAAAAACTCAATTCTATCTTCCACCTAGAATACATTACATGAATCAGCAAATTTAGACGCGGCGTCGATTTGTTGGTCAGTCAATCAGGCGTATTTTCTCTCTGTATATCTACATACAGATAACAAGGAAGGGTATAGCTAAAATGTAATATATTTTCTGAAGGCAAGAGAGAATAAAGAAAATATCAACTGTTTATCATTCCGCGCAAGTTGGAAGAGTTAACTGAGCGAAATGCTGGCGATGGAAAGAGGGTCAGCGAATATCTAACAATTTAATAGATACCGTGTTTTGGTATCTAGGTATATTTCTACGTAAAATTTTCAGAGAATTGTAGTTTATATAGTACACCTACACTATATACTGGCAGCGGAGGCGGAGCGGTGCCGGTGGCGGATTTTTTGTATTGTTTGAAATAGGAAACATTACACACACCGCTCCGCCTTTACTTTCGGTGTGTGGTGAACTTAAAAAAGAGATATTATAAAAAAAATATGTAACTCGTTTAGTAGTTTATACAGTACATCGACATCACATACTGACAGCGGAGGCAGAGCGGTAGACGGTGACGGGATTTTTGTATTGTTAGAATTAGTAGGTATGATCGCGATAGCTCAGTGGGGAGACCAACAGACTGCAATGCAGAGGTTCTCGGGTTCGAACCCACGTCACGCACCTCTGATTTTCGAAAGCTGTATGACTTTTCGAAATTATGTGCGTATTGATTGACAATTATCGCCTGCTCCGTGCCTCGGAGAGCACGTTAAGCCGTCGGTCCCGGCTGCCATGAACATCTATGGCAGTCGTTATTGGGAAGTCAGTGCCCTATAATATCTTGACACTGGTCTAGCCTTAGGGTATCGTTACTCTTTGGGTTGCGGAGGTCAGCTGGCAGCCGCTCCGTGTAAAAACTGATATCTAGTCAAATCCGGTTAGACCAGAAAAGCCGACCCCAAGTGACTTGGGAATAATAAAGGCTAGGGAGAAGAAAGTAGGTATGATCGCGCCAGACCATGTGTGTTATGTTTTAATTTCATAATAATTCGAACAATACAATAATAATACCACCGGTAACGTACCGCCTTCGCTGTCAGTATGCGGTGAACTTCAAAAAGGGAAATATATATATAATAAAATATATGTATATATTTCAGTAGATTATATAATACATCTACATCACATACTAGCGGGGACGGAGCGGTGGCGGAGCGGTAGCGGTAGCGGTAGCGGAGCGGTAGCGGTAGCGGATTTTTTGTATTGAGTTAATGAGTATGATTACTCCGGATCGTGTGAAATTTCTATACTAATTACAACAATACAACAACGTCACCGGTAACACTTCGCCTTCGCTATCGGTGTATGATTGACTTTAAAAAGAGTGATAAAGTAAAGAGATGTAACTTTTTCCAAATCTTTCTTGCTAGTACTAGCCACAAAGCTTAGACCACGCTAATAGTTTCCTTCTAGAGACGTATTTCGTTCTCATATTTCTTTATTAATCCAAGCGCGTCAGTGGCAACTATACAGACGAAGAAACACTAAAATACTCTAATGTCTTTATACACAGGCAATGTAAATAAAACACTTGTATTCTTAAAAGAGATATTTAAACTTATATTATTACGCTCCGTAGTGCCATCCGACACTCTAGAATATTAATCAGTCAAACTAAAAATAATTTATTTATTTAGCTCACAAAGTAACACTTATGACCATAGTTTATGAGTTAGAGTTAATTTAGCAAAGTTACTGAATTTACATTTAAGTTAGTTGCTAGTTTCAGGCAAGAGGTTAAGCCTATGAACAGATAAACTCGCGGCCGTTATTTTAAATTGCCATTCAATTATAATTTCAGTATTTTCAACTCATGTAAAAGGTGTTACAGCCATTATAAAATTTATTACTGCGTAGGTATAAAATTCTGAAATAAAAATAAATTTCACGTTTATTTCTATTAGAAGCCTTCTCACCCCCGTGCCCAGCAGTGGGGCAGTTTAATACAGGCCTGATATGATTAGAAGCGAAGCAATATTCTGTG
This sequence comes from Catocala nupta, assembly GCA_963675205.1. Lineage (NCBI taxonomy): Eukaryota > Metazoa > Arthropoda > Insecta > Lepidoptera > Erebidae > Catocala > Catocala nupta. Next base: position 21,921,909 of record OY776087.1, read on the forward strand.
CTCGAAGCATAGACTGCCAATCGTGAGGTAACCCGTCCATTTTTAATTTAGACCGAGCGTTGTTGGATTTCTGTTGGACTAAGTATCGGTTCCATTTACAAAATTATTAGTATCAGTACGAAATCTGGAAATGAGTTTGGTAGCCGGTAATTGGTTCTCTACCTAAGTATAACGTTGAACCCCGAAACATAATTAGCGAAATATAGTTCTAGTACATTTGTGAGTTTAAGCTAGTTACTCACGTGCTATTATGTACGCTAAAAACACAAGAGAAGAACTAAATATAAAAATATTCTAAACGTTTTCGATTTTAAACATAAAAAACCCTTTTTAAAATTATAGAAAGTTTAATCACGCATAGACGCTTGTCAAAAAATCTAAATATCATAAACATTCTATTTCGCTTTTTAGATCGAATTAAATAACCTGAATTTCTGTTGATGTTATTGCCAATGCTTGAAATGGAGAGCTTCTAGGTACAGGTCAATATCCTAAGTAATATTAATTATCAATGTGAATGTAAGTCTGTTTGTAGCGCTTTAACGCCTTGACTACTCGACCGATCATCATGAAATTTTGCAAACGTGTTGTCAAAGGTACAAAAACGAGAAAGGATACCGTTTATCCAGATAAACTCGAGCAAAGCCGCGGACAAAAACTAGTTATTTTAAGCAAAACCAACTCTTTGCTTAACCTGTTGTTGCTTAACCTTGTGGCCAGACATAATAGGTTTTAAATTTTCCGGCACATATTTATGCTTTGAATTATGTAAAAAGGTTTACACTCATAGGCAACCAGTCAATACAAGTAAGCATATCCTTCGAATTTCCCAACCAATTTTTGCAACAACATCCCATTTCAAACATACCTATTATTTTTGTGACAAAGGCTTTGTTTTTGTGAACGATACTAAACGGTAAGGGCTATATTTTATCACGCTATGCTATGATATATGGGGCAAGCAGATGGGACGTGTACCGTGGGTAGGACTGGTGAGATAGTGTCATATAATATATGATGTGTTTCCAGAATATTCAGAGCACGTTTCTGGAACTCTAAAACAGTAATATTTATGTTGATATGATAAATTGTGATCGCTATGAATCCGAAGGCATAAATAGTCTTCTCATCAGTACAATTGGGGTACAGCTTCGATACTAACACATGGATATTTGTATGATTCAAAAGTATTGAGTCACATTTTTTTGTGGTAGTCTTTCTTTGAATGTTTGTAAAGTTCTACACGGTCAGTCAATTACGCTAATGGGTTTCCAAAAACTACAAATGGTTTGTATAACTACCTACATACTTGCGTCCCACATTATAAGTCCAGATACCAGGTATAGTTCCAGATGCTAAGCTATAACTGAAATTACTACTGACTAAAATTTTAACCCGACTCGGAGATCAATCCTGAAACCTCATGTAAGCCAATGCACAGCAGTCACATTTTCTACTACTGTGTCGCCGATGTTTTATTGCCTATAGAATAAATATGTCAATCTATAATCTATGAAAAAGCAATGTGTCAATATTGACGCACATATTTCAAATATGTATGCCTGTCTAACTGTATACACATAGTATAAATAATACCTCTTATGTAAAATAATAATATTAGTGTACGACGATCGACACCCACCAAATTATATATTTAGTTTTAATAGCTAACGTACATCAATAAACGTACTGGGCATATTTCAAAAGTCCGTGATGCTATTGAAAATGTTTTAATCGAAACTTTGCAAGGGCCGGGTATCCACCTTATATCGCCTAGGTACTGCCTAGTCTTCCTGTCGTAATTAGCAAGGGTCTCCAATAAACCAAACACTAATGACGTACCTACGTAATAATTCTACATCAAAAATACTTTAGAAGAGGAATATAGCCTTTCAAATTCAGCCTCTCAATCGCATGTTGTTCACAGCATTGCATTCATTTTCCCCAAATGTATCTTCCGTGATCAATGCTGTACTACTTGTGTCACTGCCTCCCCCACTTTTGCTCATTTTGTCTATTTATTTTATGAAATGGCCCATGAATATTCTATTAAGAATATTCCCGTAAAGGTACTACGCAATAAAAAAACTTTGTACAAAATAGAGTATACTGTTCAGTATGCCCTTGACGAAAGGGTCACCGCCTCTACATAACTTGGGTGGTGGGTACCCAACGCTGATTTTCAGTTATGCAAATACCCTCAGGCAACTCGTTAATACACCACGTCTCGGAATCTTGTATTTTTTTGCATAATTTTACAAACACTTTATCTAAAAAATACAAAAGGCTGCACTTGAAAAAATACTGCGGATAATTTGTTTATCTTAAGGTTCACCGTTCCCGAGAGAGCTCTTAGTCATTATATCTTGTGCTTAAAAAGGCCATACGAATACGAAAAAGCCGGAGGCTTTGTATTTATTTGTGTATAAAAAATAAACTTAGTTACTCGTGTCAACGACATACCTAGCTAAGAAGAAGAAAAACATGTACTTGGTTTTTATGTTTTTGTGTCCAATTATACCTGTTATTTGTGTATACCGCTAGATTTTATCTGAACAATTAGAGTAACTATTATATTTAACATTGAACACATCAGATTGAAAGCTGTATGAAGATATGTCAGGGGTTGTAAAGGCTTGGACACAGTCTGAGGCACACAGCCTTAGAGTGTCACATGGAATTGTAGTGTAAAAAACGTACACCCCTGAATAGTTATTTCTGTGCCAAGTGATAGCTGTAGGCAAACTGCAGCTGTTTGTCTTTTATATGAATATGTCGTGGGAACATCTTGCTGTTTCAACATTTATAACCTAACATTGTAAAAAATGCGCTATATTGTCCTTACGGTATCCTTACGGTTGTCCGAAAATGCTAGCTGATATGATGTAGCTGTGTATATATAGAAAAATGTTACTGCATTCGGTTTATATCTTTACAGATCCCAGTGGCCTAAAAAAACGAAAGCAAAACTTTGCTACGCATCCGTAAAAAATAAAGAGAATTAAATTAAGATTATAAATTAATATTATTAATGAAAATCGAATGCGGTATGCTTTTGTTAAGCCGCACATAAGACAAATCGTATTAGCAAGCCGTTTCATAAAATCGTAAGATATACGAACATATCTTGTAAGGCTATCTGATAAGCCCACTGCCTGGCTAGTTTACTTAGATTATGCATAATGACATTCAAATAACGACCAAACAATGTAATTAACAAACTGCTCGACTACGCCAATTACATTGAATTTGTTGAACTATTTTTTGTTCCCCTTTATCTACGATGTACTGAATGTAACCGGATATCAAAACATTTTTTGCCACAATAACACGCTTGATTAGGACGCTGTAATTTTAACTGTGATAGCAAAAAATGTTGCTGATGTTGCAAGTCATTTAAAATGTTTTCCTTTTGTGGCTTAGTCGCAAATAATTGGCGTCTGTGAGAAGATACGACGGCTAATGTTCTTATGATATATGCGTCGAATTGCCTAAAGCTTGTTATGCCGAAAGGATTCAGCAGAAATCATGTACCTATTCCATACGCCAAAATAATATACATTTATAACCTACAAAATGGACTGTTTGTTCTATTTCGTCTGTCTAGGACACGTGCAGATTTCTTGCTGCTACATTACCTTTTTTGTCAATAATTGAATCAGTTTGCAATCGAGAACTCGGAAGTTCTTGTTTGGTCAGAGTCCAGTAGCAGAAAAGTAGTCCGACAGGTAGATTATTGCCGATTGTGTTATAGGCTCTTGCAGTGGCAATACTAAGAGTTCTTTTATATAATTTTGGCGATACTTCAATTGTTGCCATCATCGTTTATCATTACACGTGTTTGCCTCCTTTAGACCTATGTAATCGACATCTTATAACGTGCCGATTGTGCAGCATTTATTGCGGTATCACATGGTTATACACGCACGGCGGCTAATAATCTAATAATCATTATGATAACTATGTTGAGTCATAAATAAATAAGAATAGACTACTTCACATACGTCGCCAAACATATATTTGACTTCAACCAAATTTATTAACTTGACAGTTATTTCGTGGTAAAAATATAATATATCCAACCATCGAAATTATTGATGATATCGGATCAATCGTAATGGATAACTAATTACACGAATTGCTTCAACGATACCGGCCATTAGGTAAAATTATACCTATCACCTGTGAATAATTAATAACGTTGCCCTTTGGTGTAATAAACCAACGGCTTTTTAGCTACGAGTACCTACTCAAAGTGACGCAGAAAGCTTTACATTGTTAACATCGCGGCTGTTGTTACTGGTTTTTAAATAATAAAATTTTATTATTATTTACGGAAATCGAAATGTTTGTGTGTCGCTTAACCAGTTCCATCTCGCCGAGTGTTATGGGTTTGATCCTCCGACGGGGTCAAAAATTTGTGTAATCCACATATAGTTGTTCCGAGGCGGGTTGTATTTTGTATCCGTCGTTGGCAGTTTGTTAAGTCGGAATGCCGCAACACAGGAATTATTCTTAGTCTTTAAATAACAAAGAATATATTAATGACAGTGGATATTCATTTAAGCTCCAGTGACTTTAGTTGATATCTCACAAATTGAATTCTTGTTGATTTTATTATCTCCTTACCTCAGAGAATTTAATACCTGAGAGACTTCGTTAGCTCAATAACAGTAGTATTACAGAGACTTTGGGGTTGCAGGTAGAATAAAATCAAAATCAAAATCAAAAATAAATTTATTCAAGTTAGGTTACAAGGTAACACTTATGAATGTCAAAGTTACACTAAATTTTTCCAAAATTTTTGAATTTACTTTTATTGCCACGTTCAGCAAAGCAAGAGTGTAGGGCTCATGAGAAGAACGGGCAAGAAACTCATGGCAACTCTTTTTAATCGCCTACTTTACAATAATATTTAGTTTACAAATCATAACTGTAAGGTGCTGCAACCATTTCTTCATGAACTGATACTGAACATACTCAAGCAATTAATAAAATTTGATAGTAGCCTCTAAAGCAGCAGTGTGGTAAATAGGAGCATCCACTTAAATAAATAAATAAGTTCAAAAATAATCAAGTGAAGGCATGATTGTTGTCCGTAGTTTAATCTAACTGTTTAAATAAAAAAGTAGTAAGTAAATTCCACAAAACCAAGGTCGACCAGTCACCACAAGTAGCACCCGTTCACGAGTACGATGCATGGGCCAGCCATCACCCTCCTCGCCATATTGAAGGGAAGGGAAAGACCCGGTCCATGACGCCACCACAATAAATGATATTTGAGTGAGCATGACGGTCCATGGCATGCGAACTCAGAATTAGACTCAAAAGAAAACTTTACGGAACTGTCCATGATCACGAGTAGTCTTCATTGCACATTCGCCTTGATTAAAATATGACTGAGTGTAACAAAAATGTAAATTCTAGCTTAAACAAGGTATAACATTACAAAAAAAATATATATTATATATACACGTAAATAAATAATAAAGCTGTTGTTTGATTTCTTTTGAATGTTTTCAATGTACCACCATATCGACAAGGGTCTAAACGACAACCGGTAAATTTATTATTTTCGAAGGAACTCGTATTTTTATGTTGCATACATTATATGAAATACGATTAATAATGTCAAGACTGCAGTACGTTCTAAATCTAAATCAATACGTTTATTTATTTTGTTGTTGTTGTCTAAAAAATACAACTTTGTAGACCGCACAAATTTAGGTCTCATGGGGAACCGAACTCATAACACTCGGCGAAGCGCCGGTGGCAAGCCACTTAAACCACTACACGATCCAAGCAGCTATATCTAGTACGAATCGTGATATTTTTCTATTAAATATTAATTACAGTCGTAAAGCTAACACTTCAGTATAACATAAAAATTTAATTATGTATCATCAATCCATTGTTATTTATTTAGGCTAATGAAACTTATTCAGGTATTAATTATAACTGCATGTATTAAATATATATATTGACAACTATTACAGATGAATAATTATTATATGAAGCTTGATATGTAAAATAATACCACAATTATTTACAAAATTAATATCGAACGGAGTGTAGTAAGTTATTATTATGAGCTTTTTGTAATTAAATATAACGTTTAATAATTTAGTTCTCAACTTCGAACAGTGCAGTCATTAATTCAAATTTCAATAATAGTTTAATTTAATTACGAGCGTTAATAAATCACTATAATTTATTTGTATTTTAAAGGCTTGTGCCCATTAAAGTGTATGATACGATGATCGTATGAATGCACAGAATTCGACACAAACAACGCGTAATGTCCATTAGAAAAGCATTCGAGAGCTTTTTAAAACTGACGCACTGCGGGTAATCCTTGTGTCGAGTGAATTTTTACATTTATCCAAACGGAATACACAGACTCAGAACAACAATATGTGTTGAGTTTTTGAGCCGTATGTGGTTTATACTCGACTGCATATTGGTACTGGCAACATAACCACTGCCGACACAACACTACGCCTGCGAAATCCGTTCAGTCTTTGTTCGTTATCGCATAGCACCAAACAAGCTCTTGATAGTGACTTTGTAACTGTGAAATTTAGGTCCCTATATATATTTTCTCATTGTGCATGATGATAAGAAGAAGTGGATATACGCACACAATGCTTAACTTCTAGGCAGCAATATCAAGATAAAACATTCACCAGATTTTAAGTTAGACCGCATCCATTTTCGTGTAGTTTTCCTAGCGTAATACGCAAACGTGAAGACAGACACACAAAAAATCTAACAATAATTGTTCTGGCTTCTAATATATAGTACCTACTTATGAAGAAGTCTTACATGAATTTACAATTTAAAAAAAACGACAAGTTACAATATTTTTTTTATATATGTATGTGGAAATGGCCCCGGTTATAGCATGTTAGAATATAGTGGATAGACACCTTTAAATATTTTTTTATTATGAAAGACGTGACGATATTTTTAACGAAGCCTCAAAAACAATATCAGTATATTTAATTAGGAATTCTTCAAAGAAATTTGAATTTATTACATTGTTTGAATTGTTTAGCGGGAGTAAGTTTTATTCAACAAGCGAAAGAAAAAGGGGCTTGTTTTATAAAAGAATAAAAATAAAAGTGGGGTTAAGGGGATTGGATCATCGACATTACTAGACGACCAGAACTTGGAAAAATGAGATCTAGACGTGGATGGAGACATGAATAACCTGTGTCACAAATATTTTTTCTTCAAGATTATAAAGCCACAGGGACCTATCACTCCTTTGGTCCCCTTCGTTGTCCTTCTTCGACTTTCTTCTCTCCTTCTCCTTCAATTAAGTAGCTAGCATATTACCTTGTATCTCGTTTTATTGTCAGACAATCTCAAAATCACTTTCGATCTGAACTACGAGACTTCATGTACAGTAGTACCTACTGTAGTTTACACTACATAACAATAGAATCATAATTTAAGGAAATTTTTCAATAACAATACAAGTTCTGTTTGAATAAAATCAAAGCTTTGTGCCATAAATAAACAACATCGATACCTATTAACAATTGAGAAGCTATTAAAATGGATCGAGAGGTCTAAGAGCCCGGCTATTGTAGGCCAGTGGCCTTGAAGTCGACCAGGCGATATTTTATGGCTTGAAGGGCACGTGACGAGGGCATGGGGTCAGTTGACATGCACCCTTATTGCTAAGATTGATGCTCTATATGAATAGAATGGTTCGAATTTGGTTTCCAATTTCCTATCCATCAATAATGCGAATATATATTTATTTTGTCAAGTGACACTTTTAAAGAGAGACGAATAAATACTGTTGATTTTGTACGGGAGGCAGTGGTTTAATACGTCGCCTCGCTTCTACAATAGTGCCGAGAGTTGTGCGTTCGATCAACACATGGGCAATATTTCTGTGTTTAACATATAATAAATTGTGCCAAATGTTTTTATTGCCGTAATTTCAATGTTTGTAAAATCTCCTATAACAAAGGAACTATTTTTAGATCGGGGATTATATAGAATAACTAGCGACCCACCCTGGCTTCGCACATGTAGTACAAAATCATGAAAAATTATACTCCTAAACCTTTTGAGTTTATAGCGAACAGACATGGCGGGGCCTTTGTTTTATATATAATATGTAGTAATAGTGATAGGGTGCGTTATTGGATTCTATTCCTGGATTCACAAAGTATTATTGACTATTCATTACGCAATGTCGAGAAATTCCTGGTATCAGTCCGGTTTGTACCAGTTAGACAGGGCACAAGCATATTCAATTCCCTATTTCGTGGAACTCAGCCTGCCAAATATAGGCGACACACCTCAACGTAACCCCACAAGGCTTTACCAAAGTAATGCTATTTTATGACTGCTACACGTTCATTTTATTCAAATAATATTTTTTATTCATAACTAGCTTATGCACACGGCTTCATTCGCGTAGTTCTATGAAAAAGGAACAGAGGTTTTAGAGCATTTATCCTGCAGGATTCGTGCATGTTCCGGGATAAAGACTCGTGACTCGCTGATCCATAAATTCCTCTTTTTTTGTTCCATCGCTGCGTGAAGGGAGTAAAATCAAACAAACATGCTTTGGCATATATAGTACATGCCAAAGCATGTTTGTTTGATGAATTATCATCATTTGAGTATTCTAACACGCAGTATGTTTAGAACATACATATGTAATTATTTTTCAAACGATTTAAACTAAAAATAGATCATGTTTAAAAACTACAGCCATTCTAGAGATTAGCATATACAAACGCACAGACAAAAAGTCTGCTTCCGCTAATACTTTTTTGCGCAGATGACTAATCTCCGTTAGATTGGCATCCGAAACCGAAGTTCCAACAGGAAGATAATTACAATTAGTTGCAGTACTCTTCATTATTTTACATTCCATTCAAATTCGGAGAATTTAGTCTATTGTGACTATGAATTAAATACTAGTAATAACTCTAAGGAACTTAATATCAAAAGACATTTAAAAATGGTATTTCCATAACTTTAAGTAGGTGCATATGGTCAATAACTAAAAATATATTCTACAAGAGAATTGTCACATTTTCTAGTGACTGCTGGCTTTATTTTCATATGGGCTGTATTAGTTTTGGTCTCCGTTACTACATTCTCATAATTATAGTCTCACGCTTGTATCCTCAATGGTTTCACATTACTACAGTTATGTTTCCACTAATACGACACTTAAATATATCACTTTAACCTGTCAATTATTAAAATACCTGATAGTGTCCCGCCGGTTTACCGCTGCCATTCAAAAAGTTAATCCGAACTAATATTATTAATGCGAATGTGCGTTCGTTTGTGACGCATTCACGCCTTAACTGCTCAACAGATCATCATGAAATTTCGCATACACGTTGTCAGGAGAACAGAAAAAGACATAGTGTACTTTAATCTAGAAAAAATACTGTAAAAAACCTAATCTAACCCACATTTAACACATTGACTGCCATGTTACAGACACAATAGAAAATGATCGCGGTCATTTATGACCGGTACGGCGTTCAATGTGTTAAGCGACCGAAGTCGCGGGCAAGATCTTGTATCATATACGTAATCTGAATGGTAAAATGAACCCTATGATCCCTCGATGCCAAACGGCTGAAAAATGTAATAACCAATTAAACTATTTTTGCGTTGTTCAGGGGATTCCGCGGTTACAGCTGCAGCGGGAGCACAGCTCGGCATAGTTTATTAATTTTCCTCGAGTAAACTATAGAACTGCTGTAAAAACTGCAGGGTAACTAGAAAAGTTGGAATGAATAGCGTTAAGTGTAAAATGATTGCTTTGTTAGTTTAATGGCGTAAGTTGGTTCAGCGTGAGCGTTAAGTAACGCGTTCAGCTTTTTTTCTCGACACAAGAAACATTTTAGGAACTGGCCCTATCTTGCTTTTAAGAGGTTTAAGACAACTCTTAAAAGCAAGATAGGGTCTACAACTTGTTCTTGGTAAATGAGAATACACTAGCTTTCTACAAAATATTCTACAGCTACTATTATTCTATCGTGGCGGATGGCTGTCGAAATATTAGTCAGACACAATATCTGTGCCTTATCTTTTGGTCAAAGTACAGAGGTCTGATGAATCAGCTATAAAAAAAATGTAAATTCATTTTAATTGAAATTAAACAACTTTATACGGATTTTAACGCGTTGTTTATTTTTTATAAAACACTATTAGTACATAATTTTGAAACTTTAAACTGCTATAAACAATAGTTACTGTTTACTTCTATTGAAGCTATTTAAATTATAAAAACTATTTAGATTTAATTTTATACTTTCCCCGACGTATCGGTTGCTAAAAAGAAACCGTTTTTTGCTTTTAGTTATCAAAATAAATTTAAGCGGTTCAGGTAGTTCTTTGTTCTAAATCTGTAAATGCGTCTTATAAACAGTAAATATATGTATATTATAAGGAACATATTTTTAATTCTTTACACGTCGCCCTACTAAGAAATATCACATAAGCCCACTCGTTTCTAAACCGCAATGTCTCCTTCTACGCGGTTTTGCACGACGTGCAGTGCTCTCTAGTTCCATAGGTAAGAAAAATAAAACTTACATTTATTTTTAGTATGATAAAAAAGTAAAACGAGGCTTAAAACCACATTACAAAGCTTGTTTGGCTTTACCCGGCTAAGGCACAACTAAGAGAGACAATTGAAACAATTTATCTTTGGATATATCTATATGACACCTACATATATGCATATGTACCCTATTGTATATAATATCTGTATAAACACGAAAAATTGTGATCGATATTAACATGTTCTCTGTCCGATGAATCACATATGATACATAAGAATATATTTTCTATTGTGTCTATCACGGGACAGCGAATGGATTAATATTCAATCTAAAGGTACTATAGCAAGGTTTAACAAATTGGCTACCCATCAACAGCGTCAGAGTTTATATAAAAAGCGGTTTAATTTAGCGAAGAACATACATAGATACGTACATGCACATTTTTAAATAAACAGCTGGCATAGCAAGCTACGCCAGCTGTTTATTGGTATCAGGTATAAGGTACTAAACATCCTTCGATAATATACAGAAGTGACACTGTATTTTACATATCTGTCTATTTCCCAGAGGGGTAGGCAAAAACTAGGATACCTACTTGGTGCTTTGTGGCTTCAATCACTCCCCGTACATTTTTTATGCAGGCTCACCAGTTTTTAAAAGCTTAGTGAAGAACAAATATCAAGTAACAGAACACGGTTACCTAAAATATTTGCTGAATTCTACCTTTACAGTTAAGTAAATATCTTATATTTGTCCTTTTTCCGCTTCCAAAGAGAGTCCTTGTTCCTTTTTATTAACTACATGTTCCTTGCTCTGAGAGGAATAAGGAAGGACTTACCTTTTGACCTCGTGTTATGTAAAAAATACACTATCATTAAGGATAAGGACATCTCCTTTATATAGTTGGATATGTTGATAACAATCTCCGGGCATCGCAGCATGCAGTTACAAGTAACTAAATAAAATATAAAAGTGCTAGGCTATTTATAGATTCATTATTACTAGTATCAGTAATCGCCCTACGTAACAGAATTTTCTGTTCCGTGACTCGCGCAATGCTCGAAATGTAATTAATTTTTTTTCTTTTTACAAAGTATCTCTTTCTCCATATAAACTTTAACTATGCCAACTCACACTTCTCTGTGTTTGCCATATGCTTAAAAAGCGGTACAAAGTCTTCTACACGATAGGTATATAAACAATTTACTAAATGCTGGTGTTTTGATTCGCTTACTTTATTTACATTTTTAAATAGTTGAAATGTAGACACACGAATCTTAGAATTTAATTATTTATCTTAATTCAATGATTAAATTAATATAATGCTTAAATCACTCAAAGTTATGGAGCATATGTTTGCCTGTAATAGAACTAGAGACCTCATACACTCCATGCAATTTATGACCTCGTACAATTTCAGAAACATGTATTTTAACAAAACATACATTTAATCCATTCACTTCTGTGTGAAGTCAAGGCACCCGCATTCAGATAGTTAACTTGTACCGTAATACACGCTATATGCCCTATGCACAAACTCTAGCTTGAGCCTTTTCTTTGAATCAGATAAGTCAGATCAAAGTCAAACATACCGGTCAAATATGCGCGTCACATAGCAAGAACAGACCGAATCCTCTAACGCTGAAGCGCACGATAAAAATAAAAGTAATCTCTCCGTTATTTATAAATTAGACTAATTCAATATACACCAGTTCCCATAGCTCAGGTTTATTAGATTCCATTATATGTAACAATAGTCACTTAAATAAATGTCCACTTTTAAAATAGATAGACAATTGATCGCCTGAAACACAGGTCTAACCGAGTTCAGGCAAGTAGCTTATAATAATTTAAAGCTGTTAAATTATCCTTTCTTGCCATATTTAACTATAATTATTATTTTGGTTATAAACTAGTTTATTAAGACATTGAGTTATCGTTAGATATTAAGATTTAATTTAAAATTGATTTAAGTCCACTATTGTACTCCTATTTTAGCCGAATAAATTTTATTATTTTTATTTATTATTATTATATATCTTTGTAACTGATACGTTATTACAATAATAATATAAAATAAAAAATAAATTATACTTGTCACAGCTAGCTTAGATAGGTATTTAAAACTCTCGAAAGGCCTTTGCACATTGGATCTCGTGTAATTAAAGCGTACCCGTGAAGTTAAAGCTAACGTAAACAGCTATGGAAGAAATATAATTACTAATATAATTACTAATAACTAGCTTCGTTTCATTTCTTCGAGTTGACATCTAACAGTCTTTTCATTAGACTACCACTACTCAAAGTCATAACAACTCTATAAAATAGGTTGTATACACATGAGTATACAGACTCACGCATAATTTTGTGATTATAAAATGATGTTCATAACGTCAGTCCTGTCTACCAACAGGTTCATTATAATAGATATGCTTACTTGCAGAGTGAAAGTGGAAAAACTAGTCCAAGCTGATTAAGGTTCATGTTAGCAAGTGTGTATGGTTTTTATGCGCAAATTTTCTCGTCTGTGGTATTTCATGCGCACACTCTGGCTGGTATCTGGTTACGACTGCAATTTTAGTAGTATTTCAGGGAAGTTTATTTTTGTGGTCATGCGGGATTTATTTTGGATGGTCATTAGAGGCAGACGTTTAGCCAAAATCTCGCGTATGTACGATGTATTTGTTGCTCGATTAGATGTTCTACTTGTAGAATGATATACACCATATCAAACAACATTAAGAAGTTGTTACTGAGACCAATTAAGTTTAAATTTAATTTTAATTAATTGTATATTAGAACTGCACGAATAGTGTTGTGGGTTCGATTTATTCGACACGGCACAAACATTTATGTGATCTATAAATAGTTGTTATGAATCTGGACCTTCTTTGTGTCTTTGGATGTTTGTAAAGTTCCTTGTGACACAGGAATTATGACTAGTGTGTCATTTCTTTTAAATCATATTCTTTGGGTAATCGACGTTTTTTTTACGAAGAATTTCTTTATACATCGAGACAACACAATAAAAAATATACGCAGTAAACACAAATAGACATAAAAAACACGAGTCTAGAATAAAAAATAAAAGCAAAAAGAAAAATTTACACTACGTGATCAAAATAAAACCTAGTTCAGCATGTTTCAGACAAATGTCTAGCGCGGGTTATTAACTACGGCCTACAGTTACTCACGCACAAAAAACATATATACATACCTATATAAGAATACATCTACACTAATATTATAAAGAGGAAAGATTTGATTTTTGTTTGTTTTTTTGTAAGGATTTATCACAAAAACAACCCAACCGGTTTTTAAGTTATATCACCAGTAGAAAACTTTTTTTCACCGAGTAACATGAGCTATATTTTAATTTTAAAAGTATTGTTACTAACATAACCTAACCTACTTTTACGCGAGCAAAGCCGCGGGCAAAAGCTAGTACCTATATAATAAATGTAAAAGTTCCATGAATATAAATAAAATAGAAAATACGTAACAAACTCTCACTTTGCAATGAAACATTGACAAATACTGCTAAAACTTCATTTAGTTTTGGAAAGTGGAATAAAGCATGCTGATTTAGTTGTTTATATTCTAGAATCAGCACAGAAACTTGACTTGTTTATGTGCGCTCAATTCGCAAATAGCTGGGAATGCTATTTTTCTAGACTTCGTTTCGAGTTCGATTCGAATGTCTACCGGCATCATAATAAGTCACTATTTTACACTGTTCGATTTTCAGCAAGATAAGCCGAAAATAGACAAAAGATATTTTTCTGATTTGAAAGAAAGATGGAAGAAAAGATAAATACGTATATATATATATATATATACATGCCCAAAAATCGACTTGAACAACTGATTTTAAATAAAAATAGAGAAGAGAAATGTATAAAAGTAAATCTTTTACTACTTACTACTAAAATATAACAACATATGGATAAACTGACAATTGGGCAAACGGCAAAATTATGAACATTTTTGGTGATAGATCGCACGCCGTTATAACGTTTTAAAACTACTACCATAGCAAAAATACTAACTATAAGCAAACCTCCAATTACATGAAATATAAACAAAGTAGTGCAATGGCGAGGTATTCATCTGCCATATATTTTGCAGGGTTCCAGTCTTTGTTTTTAAATATGTGACACATGTATGTATAGTCAGAAATTTTCCATAAGGAAGCAATAACTTCTGACAAATTAATCGTTAGACGAGCTTGAGCTAACTTGTTGGGAAATGGTAACCATTACAGATGAACATTGTAAATGAGAGTGGTGTACAGAGTAGTAGTCAAGACGGATGGACTGACGACTCCGAGATGTGAACAGTACTCCAAATATGGCCTAGCCTGTGCTCTGTCTAGAGTAGCCTTATTTAAAACGCGCCCTTTGGTTCCCTTTTGACTTCCAAGTAATTCCTTAATAGAACTCCAGTTCTAAGAGTAAATAGCAAATTTACCCAACAACACTATGGTAACGTTGCACCTAGACTGTATAATAAACTTAATTCAACCTATAAAACAAAAAACTATCTAACTATGAAATTACAAATATTATTAAAATATGGCTTAATTATTTAGGATATGATGATGTAGAAAACCTACAACAAAGTGTGTAATAAAATGAAAGTTTGAAAGCAACTACGACTCAAACATCATACAAACACCAAACACGCACACACACGCACGTACACACACACGCACACACACTCACACGAAAGCGCGCATAGTCATACAATCATAACATTACACTACACATTTTTCACATATTCATGCATAAACACACACACACACATGCGCGCACCATACATTATTAAAACACGTATTATTATTATTGTACCTAACTAAAAGAAAAACAAATTGTATCTACTAATCAGCTTGTAACTATTTTGATTTAAATTGTCTTTGGGAAGGAACTGACTCCCAACATACAGCTCACGCTAGTTTGAGAATTCATAATGTTTGTATTCACCTTGCTGTTACAAATAAAGAATTATTATTATAACTATGCTGTAGATTTGACGACGAAGCTTTCAATACTGGCAATACGGAGAGTTTCTTCGTGGAATTGTTATGTGGTAAGGAATCTCGGATATTCTTGATTTTTCCTTCTTGAACCCATTATTGAAGTATTAGTGATTCAAACTGAGCTTGGATACTTCATATTTCTTAGTATAATCATGAATCACTCCATAAAGTACTCAAACTTGTCAGGTAACTATAACGACACGAATGATCCTACATAATGAACGTTGAAATAACATTCTAGTAATGGGAATTGAAATGACGCATCTCATGGAAAAATCATCCGAAGTTTAAACATGACATAATCCTGTATTTTAATACCTAATCACTATTATCATAATCTTCATATCCGCAACCAACATACTTGACCGAACCGGGGATTTTTTGCGACCGAATTTAGTCATCAGCATATCTTAACATATGTTTTTTCTCACCGGCTAACGGTAATATCCACCGTGTATTAAATAATAAACTTAATATGATTGAAGAACATTAACCTTGTGAATAATTAGGGTTTCTAACAGTCATTAAATGAACAACAATTTATTTTCAATGACAGGTAATTTGAAATTCAGGTGAATAAAAACTACATACGATAAGTAATCTATTGGTTAGATTATATAAATCTCAATGATTATGCAATTCCTATGCTTATCTTAGGTTTCATATAAAAATTCTTTATAATAATGGCACATTTTACAGCAACTACCTAGGAATTCTTAGTTTAGCCCTGAGTACGGAGTATAGATATATTTTCTGAGCTTGTAATATGTAGTTTTAAACGTACATTTTCGTTATTTACTATCATGAAAGTAGTAAGTAATTACGTACAACTAAGTACTTATTATTTCCATGTATAGTATCCATGAAGTGATTCACACAAATATATTTATTATCTGTTATACATAAAAGTAAACTAAATCTGATATCACGGACAAGTAAATATGTGTATTAATAAGATGTAGGGCACGCCAATATCTTGTCTTTAAACTTTGGTTTCCCTCAAATTGATAACCACCACGATCCTATTTAAAATAATATGTGTCGCTGATTTTAATTTTTAAAATCGCTATACGTGTCTACCATGAAACGTCGATATTTTTATACTTACTTTAAAAAAATAAAGTTTGTAGCTACCGATATACCTGTCACTGATTTCTAAACGTGAAAATTGTATTATTCTACATATTACATGGACATTAGTGCTCATGTTAATCGTTTTACATTGTAGTTGTTACTTGTGATATTTAAATCAATTTCAAACGCAATGTATATTGTTCTTAAATAAAGAAATAAAACGAAATCATATTTTCTCTACACACCATTGTTATGAAAATTTATTATTAATTATATAATCAATCCATAATACCATATCCAGAGTTCATAAATAAGTTAGAGGCAGGTATGAGCGAGATTGAGGGCGCGTGGCGGCCGCCCAGGGTTGTCGTACGAGCGACTAACTTTAGATTACATGTATCATGTGTATTGCACCGCTCTACGTGCGCTCACGACCAGAATACACAATACACTGTGTACTGTGAAGGTGGTTCTACACTACGTGATGGTAGGGGTTGTGTTTGTAAGTATTATATAAAATAACATCGCTGCTTCGTTGGGCTGTAGCATATGTTTTTGATCGTGAGATGTTGCATTAACATGTCCGGTATATTTTGTTGGCTTTTCCGCTGGCAGAGGTTCCGTTGGTAAGTATTATATAAAACTAGCGACCTGCCTCAGCTTTGCACGGGTAGTACAAAACCTTAACAAATTATACAGCTAAACCTTTCTCATGCATCGCTCTGTCTGTTGGTAAAAACCGCATGAAAATCCGTTCAGTAGTTTTTGAGTTTAGCGCGAACAGACAGACAGACACGGCGGGGGACTTTGTTTTATAATATGTTGTGATAGTGATAGCTTAGATGCTTCGCTGGAAGTTGCGTATGTTAGCCGATGTTCGTGTTGGATCAGGCAAACTCTAATTGGTATTTCTACTAGAAAATTCTTGGTAATGTCAGACATATTTCTAGAATTCATGCTGTTACCGTGTTATGGAGAATTAAAAATGTCGTTGGCAAAAAGTGGTTGAAATATATATCTGCCTTGTGCTTACTTATTTGGGAATATAAAGATGATAAATTATAATTGAAGGTACACTTTTAAAAGACGTCGCCTGTCCGTTCGCTCTCTGTATGCCGCCGATTAACGCTCGCGGTAATCTTTGCAAATATACAATAAACAGACTCACAACTCAGTACCTACTCTGAACAGTAATTTGTGGATCATACAAATAATTGTCCTATCCGTTATGGAATTCAAACTTACACGTACAACACTTAGTGTTTAATAATAAATAATAATAATGCCCTCCAGACCAAATTTCGGTCACGGCGGCCAGTTTTAACGGAGACTGGCCATCTGCGCAAGAGATATTATAGTGCACAAGTGTGTGCGCAAACACAATTGCACTCTCTGTTTCCTAACTCTCATGATCCGATGGGACAGTAATCCGACACGGCCGGAGGGAGATCAGGCGCAGGACCAACCGTTTTACGTGTTTTCCGTGGCACGGGGGTGTGTAACACCGTCAACTTCCTAACTCCGTGGTGCTATTGAGATTTCTTAACAGGAAAACGCAATAACATTTTCTTGGCCCGACCAGGGATTTGAAGACCTCATGCACAGCAGTCGCATTCACTGCCGCTGCGCCACGGAGGCAGTGAGTTTAAAGGTAGAGTGGCAAGGCGACCGCTTGCCCTCTGCGCCATCCACGCAGTCGAAACTAATCTGCTGCAACCTTGTTTACTTACCAATAAATAACATTAAGGTGACAACTGGTTTCTCTCCACCATTTGTATATTTAATTTACTATTTCCGTACGTGTCACACCCGTTGATTTAAACCTGTCTTATGCGATAAAAGATTATCAGTCTATCAAACCTCACATTACCTTGCATAACAGTGTTGAAGTGATCGCGTCGCGATAGCTATGCCGAGTGTTGTAGATTCGATTTCCACACTGAACAAAAGTTTATGTGATCTCCAAATAGTTGTTCCCAGTTTGGATGTTCTTTGTGTCCGTTGCATTAATGTTTTAAATTTCCCTGCCACTGTTTATTACAAGTGAGAGAGTTTCCTTTAACCCATTGAGTCACAGCATCACACAGGCGGGAAGATACAATAGGTTTTGATTACTAGTGTTGACAGGTTAAATAAATATGAAATAAATTGTTCAGCATAGAAGTGCTTTTGAAAAAATATAGAGTCTTAGCAGCAAGAAGTCTAGTATGTTCAGTAGACAGCAATACGCTCAACAGTAACTATACCTTCTTTTAATCAAAAGCTCGGTTTGGTTTACTGAAATACCTAGTTTTTGTATTGGACTAGCTACCAGCCACGCTCCGCTGTGGCACAGTCTGATATTTTTAATTTCCGTTCCTGTGGAGATTTCGGGATAAAAAGTTTATAAAAACATTCACATAGAGAAATGCAACGTTTTGTAAAATCCAGTCAATCCATCGACTACTTTCTAGTTTTACGGACTGAAACATGCCGATGCTAAGTTTTTCTATATAAAGACTAGTTTTCCTCGCGGTTTCTCTTACGTTTATGACAACTGCTCAGATTCCGTAGCTTATAGCGTGATGAACCTATGACCATCCTCAAGATGTGGACAATAAAAAAATTAAAAAAATTTAATTCAACTGGAAGTTAGAAGTTAACGCAGTCAGTTTTATTAAAGATTTTAGCGTTCCTTTAACCTATTAAGCCGCAGCGGCATAGCGGTGTCCCGTAACAATCATTTTTTTGAGTATGTCTGGAATTCTAAGATTTGACAGATTAGTTTATAAATAAAGAAGAAAGATTTGACTCTATTTACTATTAAAACTTTGCCTTATTATAAGGGTAGATACACCACTGAAGCTTAACTGCTGATACGTGGAATCCAACAAATGATTGATAAAATTTAAGCATTATACACCACTGTCTACCCTTTCGGGAAAATAATCGGGCATTACTGCCTACCAAGCACAGTCATAGCTCTTTTTTTACTCGTTCGTTTTCGCAGTAATTATGTAACAATAAAAATACAATCCAATAAATATTTAGAGACTGTTTGAATCTTTTTTATTGGGCAAATAAAGAAAAAAGAAAAACGACGGTCATTAGCGATTTTTCACTTGGATGGGGATTACCTTTGAATTACAACAATTTTGGGTTAAGCCTTCTCGTTGCCACGATGAAAGTTTTGCATAGAATAATACAGCATGCCCATAAAACGCAAAAATAGGATTTAGGGAAGTTAGGGATAACATTAGTTTTTTAAACTAGCTACATAATCTATATAAAAATACCCAAAAGGCAAAAACAGCTCATTATTATCCCTCCTCTATTCAACAGCCGATTTTTTTTTGTATTATAGTTATTGAGTGTTATCAACAACTTTGGAAGCAGCTAATTTTTTTATGTTTTGAAAGATATTTAGAAATATATTTTATTCGTTATAATCAAAATCAGTTTCAAAATATGTATTCTACATCCATATCCGATTCATCTGATCATCATTGATGAGTATTATGAATACCCAATTATCCCACCCCGGGTCTAAGACTAATCTTCAATATGAAGCACAGGCCAGTATTTTCCAATCATATGCAAATTCATATATGTATGTATGTATTCCTCAAATTTAAACAATGATTATGGTCTAATTTCGCGCACTGGGCGAACGCTAGTATATATATGTACATAGACTATTTAGAAAGAAATATTATTTCTTTATAAATAAAGGCGTACCTTTGAAGAATAACAAACATTTGTTTAGGTCTAAGGGTCGGGTTGTTGGTCTCGTTAAAACGAATATGGGACCGGTAGTGTGATGAGCGCAGGGAGGCAGTTATACTATACATATGTTGTATATAATCGATTTTTACGTTACAGAGATATTTAACTCTACAAGGTCGTATAAAACTAATCTCACTATAAACTGGCTTTTGCCCACGCCTTCGCTCGCGTAAAAGTGGGATTAGGTTATGTTATGTTAGTAAAAATATTTTCTTTTTAATAAAATGTTACTACCTATATTACTCGTTAATAAAAAAGATTTCTTATGGTGAAAGAATTTTTAAAATCGTTTAAACAGTCTTTAGTTAAATTGTTACAAACAAAAAATCTAATCTTACCTCTTTATAATATTGGTAGAGATAAATTAAAATCGTTATTGGCATGAAACAAGGTTTGATGTTGAGAAATACGTGATTAGCGTACCACATGCTTTCCCGTGCAATAGGCGTGCAAAGTTTTACAAATGTTACAGAAATTACACAATCAGTCAATAGGTACAAACTAATTATTTATTATCTAACGAAACATTTATATCGTATAAGAATTAAAATATTTACTATTATGAACATATAATTGCTTGGCAGAAACGTTCTGGAGTGGCGGGCACGCACCAGAACACGCAGCAGGGGTAGGTCCGACGACCTGGTAAGGGTCGTGGGAAGCGGATGGTCCAATACCGGTCTGTATCGAAAACCTTCGGCGAGGCCTACATCCAGCAGTGGATGTCTTTCGGCTCAGATGACGATAATTGCTTACTCTGTAGCAGTGAATGCGAGTGCTGCACATGTGGTCTCGGGTTCTACTTCCAGATGTGGTAAACTGTTACTGTATTTTACTGTCAAGAATTTCTCAAAAGCAGCAACGAGTCTGAAGGTATAGATATATTATATCACCCTCTAATATGTGCGAAATGAAGAATTGATAATATTGAAAAGTGGGTAATACTTTAGCCTGCTATTTTGAGGATATATACGTAAGATGGCTGTGTATGATGTTGTAATACGGGATCCCTTCTTTTCGCTTAATGTTTGTATACTTTGGCATAACTATAACGGCATAATTTTTAGGTAACCCCTGGCGGCTAGTTGTGAAAGTATACAATTTAATATTATGGCTAAGCTGTTATGGGTAAATATATTTAGGAAAAACAAACGTATGCCATGTTATATCATGTCTTAAAATACCCTTGTAACACATACCCTTTCAGAGATCATATAGATATGACACTATGTATTATTATGTATTATCTATAAATAAAGATATACATCGAACGGCGTAGTCTGGTATATTATGATCTCGCATGTGTGTAACGAACGTGCGCTATGAAGTGTTACTAATATCCTTATATTGTTATTCTGTAGGTTATAGCATAATTTGATTATCTGTGAGTAAGCTAAGCGTGAACAGTTGGAAATAAATGCGGATACATTTAATCGCCAGTACAAGCTACATAGCTTTTGGTATAGACAGTCAGCTAGACATAATTTGATTAACATTTTTGAGATTCGTATTTACTTTTATACAACCTTATTATTATTATTCTTAGATAGCAATAATTCGTTAATAATAAAGAAGTTTTAAAATATAAATACTGGCAAATTTGTACTATTTAGCCAGCTATGATTTAAATTGGTTTGTTTCGCATTTGCCCCTACATTACGTCCCACATTCGAAAATGTTCCTCATTCGCCCCTCTTTTTAAATTATTCCCTTTTCGTCCTACATTTTTGAGCATATGGTTAGCAAAACAAAACAAGGTTAAAAATTAATTAATTAAGAAATTAATATTTATCTATATTTAGGGGCAACAATTTTTGGGACAACGAATGCGTATTTTTACGTTTGGGATGTAACGAGAGTTCGGCCAAATAACCTACGGAGAATTTCTTGACAGTAAATCCCAAAAACATTTTTCTCAACCCTTGAACCGAAGTCGAGTCCTCATGCACAGCAGTCACTTTCACTGCCACTGCACCATTGAGGCTAATTATAATAATATATGTATTAACCGTAAAAGCTGCAAAATTTTACAATCTAAAAACGCGATTCAAGTTCCATTTGTTAGTCAAAGAAATAAAATGCTAATTGGCCTTACATTATTTATATATTACAAACGTTTCAAAACCAACCGCTTAGCATAATACTAAACGAAATTATAATTTAATAAGTCGTAAGTCCGTTTCGTTGCGAAACGTTCATTTGTGCTCGTTCATCATAAAGTGTATAATAATCTATACTAATATTATAGAGGAAAGATTTGATTTTTTTGTTTGTGTGTTCGTTTGTAAGGATTTCACTCAAAAACAGCACAACCGATTTTAAAAATTCTTTTACTATTCAAAAGCTATACTATCACCGAGGAACATAGACTATATTTTATTTAACTGTTGCTAATATAACCTAACCTACTTATAAGTGAGCGAAGCCGCGGGAAAAGCCTAGTACTGTAAATAAATAATAATATAGTGATAACTTTAATTTATGATATAGTCAAGCACGAGCGACGAAAGTAATGTAAGTTGAATTTAGCGCAACTTTGAATCACGAAACAGTATTTATATGTGTAATGATTACTTATACAAACTGTTTTAAAAATACTGTAACTGTACCTAGAAGTAGAGCACCTCTATCTGTAGTATCCCCATAAATGTGAGACCACACAATTTTTCTTTTTTTTTATACAACTACGGTGGCAAACACGCATACGGTTCACCTGATGGTATGTGGTCACCGTATGGACGCCTGCAACACCAGAGGCATCACTTGCGCGTTGTCGACCCTTTAGGAAAGGAAGTGGGATGGAGAAGAAGCAGGAAGGGGGCAAGACGGTGATTGGGTCTCCGGCACTCTCACTGACCGAAAGAAACACAACAGTAGAAATACTGCTATTTCACGTCGATATTCTGTGAGAAGGTCGTCGGTAGTCCTTCCTCGGTCGAGCCGGCCCATTCAACCTATAGCATTTAAATATAAAATCAATTGCTGTTGGTTTTCCCTTTCACGCAGCAAAAGATTGACGTGACTTTTTGCATGAAGATAGTTTATGGACCGGAAAATTACGTGGGTTGTTTATACAAAAATGCACGGTTCTTACGGCAAAGTTACTTTTAGAATCCATGGTATCTAAAAGTGAAATAAGCAAAAGAAACTTACTGAACATAGTACAACGGATATAATTTCAAACAATATTAGGCGTATTTGATTATAACCATGTACATATATTGTAGGTTTACTACTCATCAATAGAAACCAACCGTAGTCTTAAACATCTTTGGTGAACATTATGGTATATGTTAATACAGCGACAATTCAGCTAGCGTCAAAGCGGACGACCGCGGCACTAAAATTGCTGCTTTGAGAGATTTGGAATTGCACTATCAAAACTTATACTGCAAATTATTGTACAACTAAAATATGCGGGGTCTACTAACACAGGTGATGTTTACTTAAAAGGAGTACTCCAACTGCTGATTATAAAATAGCATATAGGAAAATGATAATGAAAAATTTTTTTTGTTTTATTAAATAACTTAATATTGTCTTCTGTTTACGCGAATGTTATTCATTGAAATTAAACTACTATATACGGATTTTATCGCGTTGTTTATTTATCACTGTATTACAAAATGTTGAAACTATTACCAGTGTAGTTATTTCAAAGTACCCGAACATTGAGACAACTACCACCTTAGTCTCCTCGTGACCATGGCTGCTGAAAAGCAACCGAAACGTCGGGGAAAGTGTAAACCTAAATATAAATAGATTAAATAGTTTAAATAATTTTATAAGCTTATAAATTAGTAAAATTCAATAGTAGTAGTAGTGTAATAGTTTCAAAATTTTGTAATACAGTGATAAATAAACAACGCGATAAAATCCGTATATAGTAGTTTAATTTCAATGAATAAATAACTTTCCAACATTTGGACCTTGTCTTACCAAGTAGGTACTATTATCCATCCTAAAAGAAAGATTATCTTGTTGTTCTGAAGGAACGTCACACCTCGATGCTCAATAAGCTTTTCATATTCACTTTATACCTTTGGGGATTAAGTTTACCTCAAACTAATGTAAACGTGAACATAAATAGGTATACCTATATATAAGCGTATTGAAATAAGGAATCTGATTTACATAACTTGGTAAGGACTTTATCTAATCCTCTATACATACTTTTTATCTTAGATAGGATTACGAGCTTAGGGTATATATGAAACTATACCGTGCGTATTCAAGTATGAACCGTGAATAGACAAGGGTCCAAGTATGCAGTATAGTGTATCGAAGCAAAATAAACAGAAAAATTACGCTGTTTTCGTGAAAAGATTCTGCATACGCTAGATGTAAGTTCAGTAATGATTAGCGCACTCCATTGTGTACTTTAAAATTATTTGAAACGTACATGTTATTATACTTCAAGGCATAAAATAAATAAAATATATTCTTATTAAAAATATACAATCTTCATTATGCTAAGAATTATTTCCACACGGTAGGTGTGGAGGACCATAGTCCACCTAACCCTTCCCACACCAACAAGAGGCACGTGCCCAGCAATGTGATAGTTAATATATAGGGCTCATATTATATTATATTATTGTTTTCATCATTCTGTAAAGAAATACCTTTATACGACTATAACTGATAGAGGTTACGTAACTTTAAATCCGCGTAACTTGAGGCATCTCCGTAATTGCCTCTAATTTAAAATGTTATGCGGCTTTCAATATCATTTGGCCGAGTGATTAATGACGTCTGTCACTTGAAGAATGTCTGAACTTTTACATTTAAGGTATTGTGACAGCTGTTCCAACGGCAACATGACAAAGTTAAATGGAATTTAAAGTTTACACCCTTCTAGCGGCGTTCGATTTAAGACGCCTTTTCTTGGCTTTGGAAAACATTAAGAAAATATCTTTGTGTTCGAAATTTGTATTAAATAAATTCTCGTTCGAGGGTAACGTCGTGAGTGTCGCGAATTACTATCGAGGGCGCCAACAATATTCGGATTTAGAATAGTTGTCTATAGAACAACCGTTTTCTTTTTGCTGTAGTGACTGTTGCTTTTATGGACATGTTGTTTATGATGCACCCTATGCTGTAACTATAGGCGGGTTGCCGCGACTTGCGTGGCGACCATAGCGGAATCCTATCAAAGTCAAAGTCAAAAATCTTTAGTTCCATAAAAATGTGCGGACAATTCTTGGACACGTCATTCACTATTATATAAATAAAAAATAATAATTAAATAGATAGAAAATAATAATAAAAATAAATAGACATTAATATTATAAATGCGAATGTATGTTAGTTTCATCATGTAATTTCTCATACACATTGTCAGGAATACAGAAAAGGACATATAATAAACAATTAAACTATTTTTTTATTGGATATGTTTCTGTTTTTAGAAAAAAATATGTAACCGGAATAAATATATTTATTAAATAAAATAATATTCTCATACTATGTGACTATTCCATTATATATGTCGTATGTCGTATGCTATAGGTCGTCAATCAACAAACCGAACGGACGTGTTTTATTTTGCTTTCCAATTATCACTCTAAAACTTTAGTAAAAAGTGACTTTTAAGTGTTGTGCCTATAAACGATATATAGAAAAAGTGACGGCCTATCAAACAGGGTAAACAGTTTTTCAATACATAGACTGGATCAAAAGTTATCGCAATTTTAAATTTAAAAACTTTTATGAACGTTTCGCCGTCCTTGACCTACCTCAACAACGGTTAGTGAGCAGCGAGCTGCACGTCATCGTCGCTGCCGCGCCGACGCACAGTCGGGTACTCTCGGTGTCCTTCGGGTTGCAGTGCCGCGCGCCTACACTATCGCGCTCGCTAAGCGGAGGACCCTGGCAGCGAAATTGCGCTACGAAAACAAGCCCTGTCTCTCTGTGTAATACAGTTCAACATTAAGGTATTATACCACTTAATTTTATTATAGTTTAAAGGAACATTTTTGCCAGACTATACTTAAGTTTATTTCACAAAGAAAATGGACAGTGATGATCTAAAGCCATCTTCGCCAATAAAACCAAACCCGAAGGCTCGTCAACCTGCACGCAAAACCACCAAGAAGGATGATTCGGAGGTTTTAACCCCTGATAAGGTGCGCAATATCATTAAGGAAGAAATTAGAGAGGCGATGTCTGGCGTAAATGCCGCTCTGACGGACTTACGAGTGGAAGTGTTAGGCTTGCAAAATGCAGTCAAATTCGTCACCGAAAATTATGATCAGGTTATGAAACGAATAGAAAACTTAGAAATGCAGCAAAAGACGATCTCAAACTTGGAAATAAATATTTGCGAACTAAAAAATGAAATTCGAGTCCTAAAACAGGGTGTTCAAAAGCAAGAACAGTGGGGCCGTCGTTCCTACGTCGAAATCGTGGGACTTCCCGAGCGCGCCAGTGAAAACCTAGTCGAATTGATATCACAACTAGCCAAAATAGCTAACTGACCTTTAAACCCCGATACCGATATTGACTTTGTTACTCGAGTGGCCCATAAGAGTAAGGATCAAAAGAAACCCAAACCTGTGATTGTACGATTCTTGGCAAGATATAAAAAGGACAATTTTCTAGCAAGATTGAGAGCCATTAAGAAATTTACAGCTAGCGATATAGGATTCTCTGGAAACTCATCAAGGATTTTTTTCAATGAACATTTATCCGTCACTAACAAAATACTTCTAAGCGATACTAAAAGGATTGCCAATGAAAAACATTACAAGTACGTTTGGGTAAAAAATCAAACTATAATGGTTCGTAAAAATGACACCAGTGACGCAATATATATTTCGTCAGAGAATGATTTAAAAAAAATTGTATAAGTATACTTTTACATGCAATTCTGTCAAATGAGTGTTTTTTTAAATTATATAACTTAATTGTAATTTTATCGATAAAATTTGTTGTGGGTATTTATAGTCATTTACTCATAAACATCTACAGGGGGGTGAATATGTTAATAGTGTTAATTATTGGTTTATTTTCGAGGAGAGATCTTGGGTATTATTTATTTTATCTCATTAACTATGTCAATCACACGGGACTTAGTTTATTTATAAGATATTATTGTAATATATGTGTTAAAGGTTCTTATTGTAAATTGGTTGTTGAAGTCCTACTATGGTCTGAGTTAGATATAATGCAATGGGTACTCAGTTGAATATATTTTATCAAAATGTTCGAGGATTGCGCACAAAAACAAATATGTTTTACAATAACCTATTAGCATGTTCACATGATATTATATGTCTAAGTGAAACTTGGTTGCTGCCTGGAGTTTATAATTCCGAATTGTTTGACAGTAGGCACAATGTTTATAGATGTGATCGTGACTATACGTGTCGCAGTGACAATAGAGGGGGTGGGGTTCTTATAGCAGTTAGAAAAGGTATTATTGTTGATAGTCACACAGTATCATATTCAAGTGACACCAACTCAGCTGACATACTTTCTTTGTGCATACGCCTCAATAGAAGATCACGGCAAATTAAACTAAGACTATTTTGTTGCTATTTTCCTCAATGTAGTTCGCATCACAGTGAATTAGCTACCTTATTCGATCAGGTTTCACAATGCATTATAGAAAATTCAGACGACCACTTATTAATGCTTGGTGATTTTAATATAAGGGACGCGCAATGGTCTTCTATTCGTAGGGGGGCACCGGCTATTTTGAATGCATCTAGTCCTAATAGCCTAACGGAAGTGTTATCCAACTTTTTGTCCTTTAACAATCTAGGGCAATATAACCTTGTACCGAACAAGAACAATAGGGAACTGGACTTAGTAATATGTAGTTGTGGCTGTGAGGTGCAAAAATCTGACTTTCCGCTCATCTCAGAGGATGACCATCACCCCGCCCTTGAAATTAACTTAATTGATGTTTACCAGCGACCTCTTCGTCCACCGCCTCGTGCTTTTCGTAATTTTAATATCGCTGATTACGATCAAATTAACTTTGCGTTGTCTCAGACAGATTGGTGCAATGTCTTAAACTATAAACAAAGTATGGACGAATTGTTGACAAAGTTTTATGACGTTATCAATAAATTGATTAATGAATATGTCCCTTTAAAGAAGTCTATCGATAGAACTAAATATCCAACATGGTATTCGCCGGCATTAATAAAAATTATTAAACAAAAAAATAAATATCATGCTAAATGGAAACGTTATAGGAATTACCAGGACTATAGCACTTTTTCACTTTTAAGAGATAGGCAAAAGAGTGTGGCTAAGCAGTGTTATGATTCATATATAGAAAAGGTAGAAAACAACATTAAAAAATGTAGTAAGCATTTTTGGAAATTTGTAAAATCCAAAAAGGTATCACAAACTATACCTGATAATTTATTTTTAGGCAGCGTTGCTTTGAGTGATGGAAAGGCAATAAGTGACCTTTTCAACACTCACTTCAACTCTGTATTTGTAAGTGAAAGCCATGACACCTCTTCATGCCTACCGCGTGAGCACAAAGAAAACCCGAATGCACTTAATGTCAGTAGTATGCATATTAAGTTTAATACCATCGTTAAATATATCAAATTACTAGATGAGAATAAGGGTTCAGGCCCTGACGGCATTCCACCCTTATTCTTAAAAAGATGTCATAAAAACATTGCAGTTCCCCTATATATGTTGTTTAACGAATCTTTACGCTCAGGCATCATACCCAAGATATGGAAACAAAGTTACGTTGTACCAATTTTCAAAGGCGGTGACAAGCACGATATCACTAATTATCGCCCTATATCCAAACTGAGTACTATACCAAAACTCTTTGAACACATTGTTTGTGATCTGATATCTCCATTGATAAGACCTCTTATAATATGTGAACAGCATGGATTTGTAAGTGGCAAGTCGACCGTAACAAATCTGTGTGAATTTGTCGACTATATAGCTACGGCCATGGATAAGGGGCATCAGGTGGACGTGGTGTATACCGATTATTCCAAAGCTTTTGACAAAATATCGCATAATATACTCATTGATAAGCTGGAGAATATCGGTATACACGGCGACTTACTTAGGTGGCTAGAATCATATTTGAGAGACCGTAGTCAAGCTGTCACCGTCAAAGGGTTCTGTTCTTCCTTCCTGCCCATATCTTCAGGCGTCCCGCAGGGCTCTCATCTTGGCCCTGTTTTATTTGATATTTATTTAAATGATATTGTAGAAGTATTTAACGCATCTAAATTCATCCTTTACGCAGATGACAACAAAATATACAAAGTTATTAGTAGTCTTAATGACTGTTTAGATCTCCAAAATGACATAAATAGACTGTGTGACTACTGCAATAGGAATTCCTTGTTTTTAAATATAAATAAATGTAATATTATAACGTTCACAAGAAAAAAATCTCCAATATTATATCAATATAGAATGAACAATGAATACCTGACTAGAGTATCCACTATACGTGACCTTGGGATTCAGCTTGACGAGAAACTATTATTTGATGCTCATATTGAAAATATAACAAGTAAAGCATTTCGTATGCTAGGCTTTGTATTAAGGGTCGGCAAAGACTTCAACCAGATATCAACACTATTGCTTCTATTTAAAACATTGGTTAGACCTTTAGTAGAATATGCTTCAGTTGTTTGGAATCCGCAGTATGATATATATAAAAGTCAAATCGAGAAATTACAGAACAGATTTATTAAATATATTCACTGGCGTTTCAACTTAAGTCCCGAACTATCACCAAGCCTCCAGCTTCTAGAAGGACGGCGAGCAGAACGTGACTTACAATTTTTATACAAGATTATACGAGGGCATACGGACTCGCCTTATCTTCTCAAACAGATAAGTTTTAGATGTTCGCGCCCAAATACCCGAAAAAGATCTCTCTTCCATGTTCATTACTCAAGAACGAATTATGGTAAAAATGTCTTTATTAAAAGAGCTTGTAACACTTACAATAAATTAATTTGTTCCTCACCTAGCTGTAATATAGATATATTTCACCTATCTTCAACCAAATTTAAAAACAGTGTCAGGAAAATCTTTATGTCTTTAGTAACTGTATTTAACTCTAAATACGTTGTCTGTAACTGTAAAAATCTATGAATTACTGTAATGTACATACCAAATACATATATGTATAACAACCTGAGGAAACTATTTAGGATAATGTATTAGTTTTAAGTTATATCTTTTATTTGTTATTTAAATCTGTTTGTTTCCCAAAATTATAAAATAAAATAAAATAAAATAAAAATATTAATACCTTTCACCCAGAAAAAAGTACCTACTGTTACCGAGGGATCGAAATTTATTGACATAACCAACAGTAACATAAGCGAAGCAGCGGGCAAAATCTAGTCAATCATAAAATTAAAAATCTATTATTTTATGCAAGTATTATAATTCTATCATTCCACCTATTCACTATGATATGTTAATTAAGTATTGACCACAATACGCTTAAGAATAATATTATATCAAACCGAATTGCGGTCGACTTTCTAATCTACATAGATTTGTTTAAATATCAGTTTTCCAAGAAACAACCGCTCCCGGACCACAAACTATATGGATAGTGATATTTTAAGGTCGGTCCTGATGTTAGGATATTTTATAGTACTGGTGTCATTATTGAATAACATAGACGTTAGGTTTACATACTATTGTCTTCTGTTTACGCGAATGTTATTCATAGAAATTAAACTACTATATACGGATTTTATCGCGTAGTTTATTTAACACTGTACCTATTACATAATTTTGAAAAACTTGAAATTGAATTTAAATAAACAACGCGATAAAATCCGTATATAGTAGTTTAATTTCAATAGACGTTAGGTGTAGGGTATAACTATTTGTAAAAGGTCGCACATCTGGGAGTAGAAAGATGACAATAATGGTTAACCCTGTGGTTACGATCTGACTTTAAGCCCTCAATTACATACATGTTCCGCACACAAACAGAATAATGAACGCAAAAATATTTTAGAAATCGGACTTGCCGAGATTACTTTCAACCAATATACCAACTTGATCACTTTAATTAATATTAGTGTACATTTGAATTAAACTTCCTAAAACAAGTTATTGCGGTTCATATAATAGTTAAAAAAAATTAATATAATAAATAAATAAAAATGTTTAAGCTATTTGTTTTTCACTACACAATATTTTGCCCGACGTTTCGGTTACTTTTCAGCGATTATAATCACGGGTAAGGTCAAGAAAAGTATTATAAAATCCGATTCAAGTAGTATATTTCAACGCCTTTAATGTATAAACTACTTACTTTTTTTCAACAGCAATGATATATTTTGTTTGTAACATAAGATAAAAACCTTACGTTACCCATAACATCCAATTTCAAGTATGCAAATTGTGTCAGAAAGGAAGAAAAATGGACCTCAGAGATGAGATGAAAGATACAAGATCCTTATTTCTTTTGGAAGTCATTACGAGGCGCGCAATGTTTTCAGACAAGTGACAATGACAGCTGAATTTGAATATCTATATATATATAGGTACAGCGTGAAACGTGGAAGAATGGTAAGATAGTTAACATATTGATTTGTTTTCTTTTCTTAAGGACATTGTCCGCACTTGGAATAATGCCTGTGCTGCAAGGAATTTAATAAACATTCAAGCAACGCAATTATTTAAACTATTAAATCTATTTATTTTTGGTTTACACTTTCCCCGACGTTTCGGTTGCTTTTCAGCAGCCATGGTCACGGGGAGACTGACTGCTGAAAAGTAAACGAAACGTCGGGGAAAGTGTAAACCAAAAATAAATAGATTTAATAGTTTAAATAATTGTATTAGCTTATAAATTAGTAAAATAAAATCAATAGTAGTAGTAGTGTAATATTTTCAAAACTTTGTAAACAGTGTTAAATAAACAACGCGATAAAATCCGTATATAGTAGTTTAATTTCAATGAATAACATTCGCGTAAATAGAAGACAATATTATTCAAGCAACGGTCACAATTACGAGAGTGGCAATGGTAAGGCATAAACTGAAACCACTACACCAGCCATGCAGTCAATTGTTGGAATGCCAGTCAATTAAAAACCTATTGTCGCTGGCCGCCGGTGTGCCACTGCCGTACAATAGATTAAGGATAATATAATAAAATTCATATAGATGTAATATCAAGGCAGTTTGTGAATGTAGACTAGGTATGGTTTTTTATACAGCTTGTGCGATTTCCCTTGTCACGGGTAGACTAACATATTATATCGGGCTCTCTTGGCTAAGTCTGAATATACGGACAAAAATCACACGGAGTGCCTCCTTATGCTTATGGTATGGGTAGATCGTTGGAAATTTGACTGCATCAGCGATCCACCCAGCAGAACCCACCTGGCATCACAACTTAGGACGCGGTCACAACTTAATGGCAAATGTACCGAGCTTTAGAAAGATCATGTCCAAGATTAACATATAGAAAACTTTTCATCAGGTAATAATTTTAAAAAGTCAGAGTTGCTCGGTTCAAACTCGTGACTCATATAGTCTTGACTGATCAATGAACTCTATGCAAATCACCTTTCAATGAATAGCTATTAACGTAGCATAAACATTAGTTAATAGATTATAATTACTTATGCGTAGATTGATTACCTATGCAGGATTATTAAGCCGCGTTTCCACTTAGTGCTTCAAACAGACATGAGCAAGCAAATGTTCGTTCACGTTGGTAATGAAAACACTTAATAGAATAACATTAAGTGGAAACACGGTTTTAAGCGAACGTTAGCAGAACAAACACTTGCTCGGAACAAAATATGCACGGTAGTGGAAACTCGGCTTAAATTTATTCGGTGTTGCTAAGTTATTCGAATAACAATTGAACATTCGAATTCATTATGCATACATACACATACATACAATAATTAACTGTAATCCTAATCCTAACTAATACTATAAATATGGATGTGAGTTTGTTTGTTTGTTACGCTTTTAGGCCTTAACTACTCGACCGATTATCATAAAATTTTCTGGGTATCTTTCATCCAGAAAAACTACTGTATCTAATATTGTCTTCTGTTTACGCGAATGTTATTCATTGAAATTAAACTACTATATACGGATTTTATTGCGTTGTTTTTTTGACACTTTATTACATAATTTAGAAACTGTTACACTACTACTATTAAACTTTACTAATTTTAAAACTAATTAAATTATTAAAACTATTTATATTTAAGTTTACACTTTCCCCCACGTTTCAGTTGCTTTTCAGCAGCCATGGTCACGGGGAGACTAAGATGGTAGTTGTCTCAATGTTTCAGTGTAGTTATTTCAAAGTACCCGAACATAATAACATAATAATGTTCGGGTACATTTACGCGAAGCCACGGGCAGTATCCATTTATTCCACCACAGAGCCTCGTAATGTCTTTTAAATTATAAGCAATATTTTGTGTATTTAATTATGTTAAGTCCTATATAATTAATTATTCTTTGATAGCCATGACACAGGCTTTGCCTAATGTGGATATGAAATGAAACATCTATAACTTATCAATAATATTTTGTGTATATATTGTGAGTGATTGATAAAGCGCCTCTACGTCTTTCATTGTGTTGTGTCTGATCGGCTTGACCACTTTTTTATCGTCATCAAAACCATCTTACTGTGTAAAAACATATAACCAAAAGTATATGCTTTTACGAGTTATTTTTATCAATATATATGTACATATATCAAAAGGAAAGTACTGACTCAAACCTGATTTGATCAGTCAATATCTATATTTTTTATATACTCGAATAAACGGTAATTATTAATACAAATGAACTTTCGAATAATAAGTCATGTCGCCGATAATGACAAATTGGTAAAATGTTCGATTTATTTTGGGTGTCGTACTCATAACTACTCATGTATTACTTTATCGCTATCACAAAGGCTTTTTTTATGTGGCAACCTAGAAATTATACATACTGGACAATAAAAATATACTCCTATATATAACTTTATAAAAAGGGAACTATTAAGATTAAACGGGGATGGGTTTCCCAAAGTTCGTTTGTAGTTTATCAATTAAAGATTCTAGTAATGTATAAACCCGTCTTGAATAGTATGAATAGTAGCATCATTTTTTTGGATGAAAGATACTCTATGTTCTTTTCTAAACCCCTGACAATGAGTATCTAAAATTAAAATTTCAATCTCAGAAGAGTAGATTAGGCGTGACAGCGTATAAAAAAAAACTATAATATTCTATCACATACACACAACACCATCTAGCCCAAACTAAGCAGAGCTTGTACTATGGGTACTAGACAATGGATAAACATACATATATATATATATATTTGTAAATACATACATATAATACATAGAAACATCCAGACCAAGACAAACATCTATATTCATGCACACAAATGTTTGACTTGTGCGGGAATCGAACCCGTGACCTCAGGCGTGGCAGTCGGTTACTCTAACCACTACGCCATCGTACATTCATTCATATTTATTCTAAGTATATTCTACACTTCGCAGTTTAATTTAATACATACATTGACCCACGCGTATATACCTCTCGAAGGGAGCATTGCACCCGTATTTCACGAAATACGTTTAAAGTCCTGCGTAATAAAGGGAGTGCTTATTGCCCTCTACTGGGCACATTTTACAGATTCCGTATTGCTACTAAGAATTTTCTAACAGAAAAACTCGGGTAGACCTCGCGATCGGTCGTAAACGTGAGCGTAAATATATACCATGGGACTGGAGAGGCGGTCTCGTAAATTTAATTACATTCTTTATTCTTTAATTTTACGTCAACAACAAAGAAATAGTATAATTTAACGGTTCTTTGAAGATTACTGTTGTTCTTTCCCATAATACTAGTAAATATATATAATGGCGAAAATAGTTCAATTTAAATTGCATCAGATTCTCGATGGCACAGTGACATTGAATGTGTCTGCTGTGCATGAGGTCTCCGGTTCAATTTCCGAGTTTCCGTACTAGAACGCATTTTGGAACTCGATACCTATAGGTCAATAATCTCGGCCTATATTACGTGAGACCCTACCTAGCTAAATGTGGTTGAACTTCTTCTCCACCTAACTTTTCGGAGATGTAGATGTATGTATGTGTATACGGATAAGACTATGTAAATATCTAAAATGTATATTCTTTTTAGATATTTATGAACAATTATGACCTACTTCTTCGGCACGGTAATCTAGTTTTTATATTTCCTGATTTTCATTCACAACGGTCTTAATAATCGAGTACACGCACTTCTAAACATTCTCAAACATACTATGTTCCGACCAAGTTGATCCCAAGAGAAATAAATACGAGAGAATTATTCATAAAATATGAGCACAAGCAGAGGCCCATAAATTGGAACCTAACGTAGGGCACTTCAAAGGTGTACTGAAGTAAGTGACTTAAAATTCTACAGTAAACCCAAACCCCTTCCAACATTTAACTGCATTCGCCAAATATTTCACAAAGAGCAAATTGTTTTCACAGCAACGTAAAATTGTTTTCTCGAATTTTCTTCGGTAGGTACCGTATTCTCAGAATTTTTCATTGATCACAAACGCGACGCGAGTAAACCTTCGAACATGAATAACTCAGAATCAAGAGTTCAGGACCCTCCAGAGCCGTGTTCTAAACCAGAAAAGTTTTTGTGCCCCAAGAGCTTTGTTTCGGGGCCTTAGTTACGGATTCTGTAGTTCAAATATTTGTTTCAAACATTTCCATATAACATAGCAAGTAACTGCCGTGCTCCCGTAATAAAATGAATAAAAAATATGATGTTCTCTTTGAATGTATGCAATCCCAGAAATGAATTTCGAAGGTAAACTAGTGGAGCGAAAGCTTTTCAAGTATGCGACATGTCTCAAAACATTTAACGTGTGTAATTTAAACAGAAGAAACTCTGGCGGCAAAATAACATTTACTCAGTCTAAAAGTTTTTAACAAGTTGAGGAAAATTTAGCGATCTTGGGAAGCTTTTCGTCATGGATGTGGCTTAAGGCTCCGCAACTAATTATGTAGAACTGACTGGCGATGTCGTTGACATGAAACAATTAGTTGCAGAACTGCTTTGAGAAATTAAAATTTTTCGGCATGGAGAGAAGGAAAATGTCTTTGTATGTAGAATCATACCTTGTAACCTCGCTTGAGTTTGAGTTGCATATTGTACATTTAAAGCTTTATAGTAATGAACAGGGAAGAAACAAAAGACTTTATGTAAACACTGCTTTCTTTAACAGGTAGTTCTAAACAAAACGTTAATTAAAATAATACATTGTTTTACATTGTATTTTTATTCTGTGCTTATTTAGAAAATAGAATACGAATAGAACTGATTCGTTGGTCTCGTGGCATTTGCGCTTATAATATGTACCACCGTGATCCCCGATTCGATTCCCGAGTTACATAAAGATTTATTATTAGCGTTTATGTGTCGTCATGAGATTCCGGGTACGACTTTTCGATTGCAAAGTGCTAAGACTTTTCTTTTATGAGACTTTTAGTGCACTACGGAGTATAGAAATGTATCTAACAGACGGCACTAGTCCTGCCATCTTATAACCTAGAAACCTAGCTGGCAAATCTCTTTGTGATACACCTCTGCCTACCCATCCCTATGACGATATATTAGCGTGAGTTTATGCCATGCTTGTGTGTTAAGCGTAAAAAAAATAAAGTAGAAACCTTTGGGCAACGCGAAAATCAGCCGCGCGTTCTGCGTTCTTACGATAAACAATTAAGTCCAGCTCACCTTTGTGGAAACTAATCTAATATTCTTTTTACGTGCGCTGTAAATATCTACAAAGTGGCGTGCAAGCTGCAACGTACAATTTCCTCCACACGTGTTCAATGTATGTGACATTATTGCTATGAAACCAGTACGTTACCAGTTACCGTCAGGTTTTCTCTAATGGATTGTTTATTAGTCGGATTAGTTTACGAACTCAAATACTCAATTACTTGTAATCAAGTAGTGAAAGTTGATTGATTACTCAATAATCATTGCTTATGAGAGTGCTGACACGATTACTTGTTTCAAAAATAAAATGTTTTGTTTGTTCGGACGCAATTAGCCTCAACAATAAACAAAATTCAATTCTAATACACATATATTGCAGTGTATTTATAATTATGGAACATGTGAACAAGCGTTTTTATTTCTATAATTTTTTGTCGTTAGACCTTTGGTATTCTCGATTGTGGCACCGAGTAATTATTTGAAGTAGGGAAAGGCTTAAGTAGCAGTGCAAAAAGCAGATATAATATATACTATCAAATACACACAACACCATCTAGCCCAAACTAAGCAGAGCTTGTACTATGGGTACTAGACAATGGATAAATAAATATATAAACTTTCTTTTTGTAAATACGTACATATTATACATAGATAACAGATAACACCCAGTCCAAGACAAACATCCATGTTCATACACACAAATGTTTGACTTGTGCGGGAATCAGCATGATGTCAGACAGTTACACTAGCCACTACGCCATTGATGCCGACAAATAAATTTATTATTTATAGTCTACATTTAAATGAAAACGCATGGTTTTCATTAAAATTTCTGTTAAACTGTACATACATGTAATTATATTTTTTTTTCTTTTTTTTTTCTTTCTTTTTTTTCATTTCGACAAGTCAATATGAAGATCGGACTTTGCGCGTACAGTGGTTACAAGATCTATCCTGGCCATGGCAAAACCATGGAGGAGGAATCCTCGTAAAGTAACATGGACTATCCTCTACAGGCGCAAGTTCAAGAAGGGTCAAGAAGAAGAACAGGCTAAGAAGCGCACCAGGAGGACCCAGAAGTACCAGCGTGCTATTGTTG
Source organism: Catocala nupta (assembly GCA_963675205.1). Lineage (NCBI taxonomy): Eukaryota > Metazoa > Arthropoda > Insecta > Lepidoptera > Erebidae > Catocala > Catocala nupta. The sequence goes on from OY776087.1 coordinate 21,960,198, forward strand.
GTGCTTCACTTAGCGACATCATGGCTAAGCGTAACATGAAGCCTGAAATGCGCAAGGCTCAAAGAGAACAAGCTATCAAGGCTGCCAAGGAACAGAAGAAATCCACAAAGGCGGCAAAGAAGGCCACAGCTGCACCACCAAAAGCAAAGGCACAACCTAAGACCAAGGCGGCTAAAGTCAGTCAAAAGTCAGCCCCTAGAGTTGAAGGAAAGCGATAAGATCCTAAATAAATACTGATTTTATATATAAGTAGCACATACATATATTTATACATGTACAACCCACGTAAATACGGTTAGCAAAGATAACCACCGAGTACATATAACTCAGTGAGGGAACTACATTTTTAGGTAATGTAATACTCAGATTTTACATTAGGATTAGGTACAGTTCGGTAACAGTACCTACTACTAAAATGGCGCGATATTAAAGTTATAGACGCAATGCTGAAGATATATGTATATATACGTATATGGTACATATAATTGCGTATATATATGCGTCTATACTCACGATTGTAGTTTTTCAAACGAGTCGCCAAAGATGTGCCTTTGCCTACATTTTCGAAAATAGGCGGCCGTGTCTAATATACTCATACATCACCAGGTCTTTCACAAGCCAGGGAAATCCCTTTTTCTGCCAATAGCACTTTCAAATTTCTCACTACTATCGAGAAATGATCTCTCTCTAAAAGTCGAAATGTAAATCAGATAGCACGATCGGTTGCAAATACAAGCCCTAACTTCGCCACGGAACTAACGCCCAACAAGTAACATTAGATAAATACTGACATAATATTTTACGAGTCATAACTTTCTGTTATAATAAGAACTAGGGCGCTAGTAATAATTCTATATTTCATACTGAGTACTTTTCAAACATTGAAATCACTTTCAGACTCGTAGCGACGAAAATAATAATAATAATCTTTAAAAAATGTTTGTTTGTTATGTCCTTAACTACTCGACTAATCATCGATCGAAGTTTCATATACACGCTATCAGTGCTACAGAACAGGACATACAGTAATACCTTTTATTTAGAAAAAGTGCTGTTGGAAGCACGGGCAAAAGTTGAGATAACTAAGTCTTGAACATAACCTGCTGCCAAACCATGCATTTGACATTTGACACGTGGTGAACGCCACGTCTGAGGCACAGATAAAAAATGAACTTAAAAGTAAGGTGTAGACCACAGATTATTAATATGTACTGGTGGCATATTTGAAACGTGGCATTTGTGGCGCAGAGCTGTCACTTGTATTAATTAATATTAATAAATAAATATTCTCTTCTATGTATAATATTGTATGTGAAAGCTTTCGTGTTTTTTAGAAATAAAAATATGTTTTCTTTCTTCTTTCTTTCTGTTAAACATGCTTTCTGAATGTCCTATCCTGTCTAAGCTATTGCTAGCTATTTTTATATCGATAAACATTGCGATTTTCAATGTTAAGATAATGAATATCCTATCTTCTGTTATCATAGGATCTACGATCTGGCTGAAAGTAAAGTGAAATAAATATAAATTTACAGTATAGTTTAGTTGTCGAAACTTTGACTATCATGAATGTTACATGGTAACTTAAATCAATAAACTTATTTCTGTAGCTTTGGTTGTTTAAATTGGCTGTCAGTTCACGTTCTTAATGCACAATACGTGTTGTCAAATGTTGTCTTTCGTATAACAAGCGCTATACACCAAACAAAAATATTAATAGCCACATAAATTGTAATGGCAAAACCTCTATTTGAGTAACTCCACAGTATTTTTCTCTACATAATTACTCAAATATTTTTTTAATGACTCCGGTCACGTCTACCACATAAAAATGAATGGGACTATGTCTATGTATCGTTACAATGTAAAATACAGTGCCGAGGCATTTATTATTGTTGAAATATTGCGTGGAAATGTTAGGGGAAACTCGTAACGAGGAAATCTAAGTATATACTTCGTGAAGAAAATAGTTCCTTCTGCGCATATTAATTAAGAACCGCCTTATCGATATGAGTTAATTACAATAACAGACAGAATTATAAAGAATGGTGTTATGATTGTATATTTATGTTTGGAGGTGATCATTTTTGAGTGCAAGAGTTTGTCGTTGGGAATGATCCGTCTCGCCCGGGAGTTACTACCTGCTGTCCTGCTTATTACTACTTATTTTCCTGTAAGAGGGTAGTACTAGTTTAAGAGAGGTAATACCGAGCCTAGGTTTCGTAGTAGGAGTGCTGGGAACTTATGTAACCTTTCGAGTGGTTTCTTAGGAGATCAGTTGATCTAAAAGGATCAGGCCACGCCGTAGGGGCGTGGTGTCCCTAGGTGAATTTAACGAAAGAGAATAATAAGAGAAGGTATAATAATTACACTTTTAATATATTTAGATTTACAAGTATAAGAAGAATAATCTTTACTACATAACAATAGACAGGGCGTGGTTCGTAAAAGGCTTGCTTCGTGTCCTTGTAGAAATCAGGACACTTAACTGAAGGTGTGGAGCCGGGCCGGAAGAAGCCGGGGTCCAGGACGCGATCGGCTTATATATCGCTACCGCCGGGCAGGAGGGGAAGGGGGGCGCCAGCCACCACTCCGACTCGCGCGCAGCCGTCACGGCTCGCGCGGTCCGCGTGACACTTACATAGTTATTTGTCCCATTTATTTTCTTTTCTCCAGGGCAACAACGCGTCATTGTTGACCACATGGATGGCATAGTGATTTGAGTGGTTGCCTCGCCACAGCCACTGCGTCGAATGTTGTGGGTTCGGTTGGAGCGAAAATTAATAGTGGATCACTCAAATTTTTATCCCGTGTGGGGAGAATAACTAAGCCGAATATAAAACTTGTGTGATCCACAAATATTTGTACCAAATCTGGGCGTTCTTCCTGTCCGTTGTTTGACTGTTAATAAATTTCTGTGCTCACCAGATTATCCCTAGTGCGGGCATTCTCTTTTTTTTAATGAAAAGAAAAATAATGATTTCCCTAGTACAGAGGTTGTCCCAGAAGTCGAGGTCAAGCAGGAATCAGGTAACAGGCTAAGCTACAATAGTTATCAGAGAAAAGAAAACAGTTACATATTTTAAAAATTAAAAGCATTTAAAATAAACATGAAAATCCACACCTTGTGACGGTCTTTTCACTCCTGTTACTACAGATATTTAATTTGTGAATTTTTTTTTGTTATGTTTTCTCGAATAATGCTTCTTTAAGCTCTCGATTTTTACGATTATTCGAGATTACATAACAAAAAAAAAATACAACGTCGACTTCTGGGACACCCTGTATAAATATATAGTATAGCGATCATAAGCCACGTTAACTGTTTACCACTCGGCAAGCCTTATACTAGTTTGCCACCTTTACTGCATATGCAAGTAAATGAGGTATAGTGTGAACGATATTTTATCATATCTTATATTGAAGCGACAACATCACTATAAATACATATTAGCATGCGCAAGTTAAGGCCTTTGCATGTGTTGTATGAAGATATAATGTAAAAGACTGACGCGAGCCACCCGTGCATTTAACCCATAATACGCTTAACTCGTGCATGCAGTCCGCGCGAGTAGTTTAGGCATGTAGGAATCCTTTCTTTCGCACAATGTTTCTTCCCCAAATATACTTTGGCATAATATTTTTTTGGTATAATAATACTTTGCCATAATTGTTTTTGGCATATATAGCAAATCTTGCTTTCGAAGCGAGTAAATAATGACAACCCGACAAATAAGCTCGTTAGATTGTGATAATACATAATTTAAAAATATGCCTGAGCTGTTATGCGTAAATATAATAAGGATAAACAATAGTATGCCATGTTATATTATGTCTTAAAATGTTATGCAAATGGATAGGGAACCAGCTCGCGCATGCAGCTAGCGTATGTAGCTTGCGCATGTAGCTCGCGCATGTAGCTCGCGCACGTAGGGAGCGCATGTAACTAGCACCAGCTCCTTGCGTAGTATACATGCACCAGCTACCACCATCTTGCGTATACTTTAGGCGTAATAAACTAGTTCACCGAATAGACAGCAATACGCATGTTCTCCTAAAAAGAATAAAAAAATATTACCGCAAAAGAAAAGTTAGTTTTGATTAATATAGAAGTTACAAGCTTCAAAGTTTTTGAAGAGGAAAAGTTGCGTCCCTTTTCCGCTTTAAGGACTATGGAACTAATATGACGTCACTAACTTGTTACGTCACAAGTTGTATGCTTGTTTTTCTAGTTGGTGTCCTTATCTCTCGTCATATTAAAAGATTGTGACATTGGAATATGTCAAGGATTAAATGAGCTTTACTATCCGCCATTAGTTGATGTTTATTTATAATATAAATCTGAAAGAAATTCAGTATATTTACTAGTTTTTGTGTTTAAATTATTATATTGATTTGGATGTCTAATATGGAGGTAGCTGTCGTCTACGGGAACGACAGAAATTACTTCTTTTTTTAATTAACTTATTAAGTCGCAGCGGTACACCGGCAGCCTGACACAATAGGTTTGTAATTATGTCTGGTATTCCGACTCTTGACAGGTTAAAGGCAACTCCCACTACGGACACAAAATACACCCAGACTCGGAACAATCATTTGTGGATTACACAAATTTTTGTCCCGAGCGGGGATCGAAACCACAACACGTGGTTCGGGTAAGTGGTGCGGCGACTATTAAAACCATTACACCATCCGTGTAATCAAAAATTAAAACAAGAACTAAATTACAAATAACAACTTGTATTAGGAATATATGTGTAATAAAAGTTAAAATTCAATTACCCCAGAGTAATTTTATATCTATCTAATTGTTTTGTAAATTTTACGAAATGGAATTAAACCGTATCTATATTGTTTGTTATTTGTTTGTCAGCATTCAAATGAAATTATCGGTTTGTAGTTTTACAAGCTTCATTTCGCTTCAGCAAATATCGCGCTAGTTTAGTGGAAATTTTTCGAATTTGAATAAGACTTAAGATCTTTGGATAATCTTTAGACGAGAAATTTGCATAGAAGTTCTGTTTACGACGTAAAATTCGTAGTATTAGGAATGAATTGAATTTTAGCTTTGAAGATGCGTTGTTGATATGTAATGCCGTATAGATTCGAGACATCGAGATTTCAATTATGGCACATAAGAAGATAATTATTACTATTTCTAAGATTATTCGAAATTTCCACGAAGTTGTGATAAAAATAAATTCCATGCAGGCGTATTTGCGGACAAAAGCTAGTGTTATACAAGTTCGTAAACATAGTTCAATTTTAATGTTTTGTTAAAGCCTTGGAACCGTTTGAACTTTCCAAGGTTTCTGAATACCTACTGGTCGTTTGCCAAACAATCAAAGGCCTAACCCGAATCTAATAAATTTACGACCCAATTGTATAAAATAACATAATTCAGAGGCAACGGGTATAATTATTTCCATTGTAAATATGATTATACATATTATATGAATATTAGGTTTACCCGCTCCTGGTTTTTCTTTGTAGTAATTTTACGGACCTTTGGTAGGCTTACTTTTTATGGAGAAATATAAGCCAGAAATAGGGACTGGTGAGATTTATAAATGCTTTTTTATAGAACAAAGGTGGTTTACGCGTAGACGGTCCGCCCGCCTAATATTAAGCGGTTTTCGTAGCGTATAAAAACGCTTGCAACTCAATTGATACCAGGGCTATCATTCGCGCGTCGTCACTGCAGAGAAAATTAAAGACGAGATTAAATAAAAACGAGCCATCGCACTAGGAATAATACCTGTGTCACTGGAGACTTTACGAACTTTCAAACAATAAACATAGAGAACATCCAGAGTCAAGATAACTGTTTGTAGATTGCATAATTTTTTGTCCCATCTAGAGATCGAACACACGAGACTCGGCGCAATAGCAGTGGCAAGGTGACCACTTAACCATAGTGGGTTAAGTTAGCATCAGTGCATTACCATCAGTGCAGTCAATCAGTCAAAACAGAGAGAGTGTAAGTCCAGAATGCTTACTTACCACGTAGAAAAAGTATTACTCCTCTTACGAATACTTTTTGTAAGAGCGTGGTGCTTCTACGGTGTAGCCTGCTCCTTTGTATCGTCACCAACGGCAGCCTCTACCACTCACATTTATTTCTAATTGAGGTGATGCATAAGAGCCATCTATTGGCAGGTAATTACTTTGTCCTATAGATAGACGCTGTTGAAGGCGCATGGCAAAGGAATCCCTCACTGAACGGTCTTGAGTTTAGGATATTTGGATGCGACTGCCAGTATACACCTGCATTATTCAAATGGTTGAATTGAAACGAGCCTTAGCTTTGACGATTCCCTAGCTTAGAAACAATATTGAACCCATAAGTCTAAGGCGAGATTCTGCTTCATAATGTGTTCTATCGCTTGTATAATGGTATTGAGGAATTATTCGGGAGGACTGTCCTACGGCTACAATTTATCATCGCACCGCTCACGGCATTCCCACGGACGCTTAGGTTATAAAACGGCCTTTCCTGCTACGGTTTTCTCAAGAGACTACATTATGGGGTTCTATAAGAAGGACATAAAAAGGTTTTATAGGGTCGGCGACACGTGAGTGATTGCCTCAGTGTTGCAAGTGTCCACACTTGCAACTGTAAGGCAATCACTCACGTAGCCTGGAGTAGTGACACTTACTATCCGGCAAGTCGCAAACAAATTCGAAATTAGAGCTTTAAAAAAAAATTGCTCATAGAATTAATAAGTAGGTACATAAGTACTTATAAATTTCATACTTCGACATTCTTATAACTTCTGTCAAAACTGCTTTGAAAACATTTCTTTCCCAAAAAGTACTTAAAAGCATAATGCATTTCTTATAACTTTGTTTATTATCAAAAGCATAGAAGTTAAAACATAATTTATTCATTTAGGTTATAAAATAACATTTATGAACGTCAAATGTATGAGTCAGTGAAGTAATGAGTTTACATTTAGGTTAGTTGCTAGGTTCAGGTAAAGGGTTGAGCCTACTTATAGCATCTATAGATTGCCCGCGGTAAACATAAAATTATAACATTTCGGTAATTCTTTCTTTTTGCTATAACTCTAATTAAAATTAACAATATTTCGAGAAATTACTGCACCTGTTTTGTAGCCTCAAATTACATCCAATACGTAACAATTATTATTTATTTGATCTACGAATTATTGTTCGAGTCACGGTGTACTTTGTCAATACTAATTTTATAAAGAGGAAAGATTAATTTTTTGTTTATTTGTAAGGATTTAACTCAAAAACTACTCAACCGATAATACATTTTTTTTTTCACCTTTTGATAGCTATATTATCACCGACTAATATATTTTATTAAAAGAAACAAGTACTGTTACTAATCTTATAAAACTTAAAACCTAAAACCTACTTATACGCGAGCGAAGCTGCGGACAAAATCTAGTACCTGAATAGTCTATTTATAAAGTCCCCCGCTACGGCTACTTGACAAATAAGTTATTCGTAGTTGGATACACGTATTGTCTAAAGGATAATCTTTTGCACCCAGAACAATTTTAATAGTTGCAGTATTATGTAGAATTTAAACATCTAGCTAGCGATATGCCGTCATTCTATAAACTCTACTTAGCCGCTTGTATGGATATTCATGCTATGCTGTGCATATTAATTCAGTAAAATGTGTACAGTAAAGGAGCGCGCTGTAAACCGACTTTCTGTGAAATGTAGATCCTGTACTCAATCAACATAAAGCCTCACCCAGAAGCGCTATGACGCTTGGTTGCTTGCATAGAAGTGCTAATTCCTTGACGAGTAACAGCTTAACAATTTTAGTATTTCATATTCTATAGCGCTTAATTGGTTTACATACTGTCGTAACCTGACTACCTTATAGTATATAGGTTATATAGGTAGGTAGATATGTAGGTATCGGGGGCAAGGTGTTTTATACAAGGTTGCTATGACCCATGGACATTAAAATGGACAGAGTATTCCATATGGGCTCAGTGTTAATTCGAAACGGTTAAAACTCAATAAAAATAGAAAATCACTTTTCAAACAAATTATATCAATTTAACACGCAAACACCATATTTTATAAACATCTGATGTCTTTTATTGTTTCATTTTTGTTTTTCTTTCATTGTATCATTGTTGTCACAGGTTTATTTATTGCTTCCTTGTTTGTGTTACAAGCTAATGGTGTAAACTAGTGGTGAAAACACAAGCATATCATATGCTTGTGTTTTCGATCTTATTGCGCTGAGATTAACACTCACTTTGGCGTGATTGTTGGCTACTGTAATAATGTATACTAAGTATCAGAGCGGCAACGTCTCCTACATTTTTGTCGCTTTAAGGTTTATGACCTTAATTACCAATGTGTAAGAGAGATATCTAGAGTCTAAACTCTCGGTCAGCTGTTAGGGCGATACAACCAGTTGCAGTCTAGCAAAAACTAAAAATCTATCCTGTGGCTAAGCTACTGCTCTATTGAACTGAAATTTGGTGTAGAGATTGTATGTGGTACATACTATATGTAGATAGAAATAAAGCCTCACTTTTTAATCAACCTTATACATCTGAATTTTGTCACTTGCACTGAGGAGTAATTCTGTGTCGCAGAGGATTTTAAATACATTCAAATAATAGACACAAAGAACACAGACACGGATTTGTGGAGCACACAATTTTTTGTACTCTATGGGGATCGAACAAGGGGGTCGGGCAAGGCGTAGTCGCAGTGGCATTGTGATCACTTAAAACATTACGTCATCCGTGCCGCCAAGCTATGTTTTTTATGGCTACGTTAGCCATAAAAAACGTTAAGGGTTTAAGGGTGAAAAAAGTTTAAGGGTGAACCTATTATCAACTGAGTACATTCTCAAACGTCGTGTTGATATTGACAGAAAAATCTAACAACTCATTGCTCGACTAAACAATCAAACGCGAGACTTTTACATCACACGCACAAAGCCGAAACTAATCTCATGGGGCTAACGAGGCAATCATATTATATAATGTACTTAACATTACAGAGTATGAGGTCCCGGACTAGATTTCCGGATCGAGTAAACTGTAGTTAGATTTAATTATCCTTCTCATGTTTAAATGTTAAAGTTTCAATGTTTGTTGTTCCGTCACGTCCGAACTAGCGAACGGATATTAATTGAATTTGATAGTTAGTATAGCTTATGTAACCTGATCGTGAGGTTTGGTTGACCTGGGCATCGAACCGGGTGATTTCCGGGTCGGGCAACGTATTATTAAGTTTTTTATTAGAAAATTCTCCATAGTAACACGTGGTTCAGATGTATATATTATGTGTGACGTAAACATAGTTAGATAAATGTAGATGGATAAAATTTCTGAATACCTTCGGAGATACACGCGTAAGAATACGTATAATATGGAGATAGTTTGAACTACATTAGCAGCGATAGCTTAGTGGGGAGACCAACAGACTGCAATGCAGAGGGTCTCGGGTCCGAACCCACGTCGCGCACCTCTGACTTTCGGAAGATACTTATATGACTTTTCGAAATTATGTGCGTATTGATTGACAATTATCGCCTGCTCCGTGCCTCGGAAAGCACGTTAAGCTGTCGATCCCGGCTGCCATGAATATCTATGGCAGTCGTTATTAGGAAGTCAGTGCCCTATAATATCCTGACACTGGTCTTAGGGGACACCCTAACGATAGTTAGCCTTCGGGTTGCGGAGGTCAGGTAGCAGCCGCTCCGTGTAAAAACTGATATCCAATCAAATCCGGATAGACCAGAAAAGCCGACCCCAAGTGACTTGGGAATAATAAAGGCTAGGGAGAAGATTTTGAACTACTTTAATTAAATGCAAGCAATGCTGTGTGTATCAGATAAACCTACTCCCATCACAACTACCACCGTCCATGTAGCACTGCAGATGCCAGCTAAAAAACCAGCGCCGGATCTTTGACGCCTACGCCTTTTCAGCAATGCATGCTATGTTACTTTGTAATGCTTACTTAACAAACTCAAGGCCACTCTTTTAAATCGCCATCAAATTATAATTTCAGTATTTTACAACTCATTACCAGTAACAGTCATTATGCATGTCACTGTCCATATAAAACTAAATTCTAAAATAAAGGAAAAGTTAATAATATTTTGTAAGAAGAATTTCAGGTTTGAAACAATATATATCAGTAGTCATTTGTAATAAACAGTAGTATGGCATGAGGACGCATACACTTACACTTTGTGACATATGAATAATTCTCGACTGCATCCATAATTCTGTGGTACATACATATATATGTATGTTCCTGGGATAAATTCTTGGAACGCAAAAATATATTTTGTTTATAAGTAAATTCATAGAAGCGACACCGAGTCCAGAATTGTGTCTGGTAAATGATAATAGGCGGTTTAGATAACGTAAATCCTAAAACATATTAGGCAATATATAGGTATTACTGCAGAACATATAAGATAATGTTTCGTGGGTATTACACACTGTACTCTGTCGAATCTTTCGAAAATAGATCCCAGCTACTAACATAAATGTAGATTTAGTAACTATAGTAAACTTACTAAACACAAAACTGGAACATTTATAAGTTTTACTTTGTGACCTTAATCAAAACTGGTTTTGATAGTAGCGGGGCAAGAAAAATAAACATGCTTCTTATAGACAGCAACTCTAACATATTGATGTTAAACATATAGCGCAAATAATAAATTAAAGTAGTGCAAATAGAACTAACCGGTTCTTTCCCAGTAGCAGTAAATATCAACTAAGAGAACAGACTTATAGTGGTGCATTAGAGTGCACGCGAGCCTTTCTAGAAGGTAAATACGTTTAAAGTTTCAAGAACACTTACTGTATTCAGTGGCGGTTTCCTTGCGTACCTCCGGACCGCCTGTAATAAATTAATGTTCACATTATTGTTTAATTTTTATTTCTTTGAAAACTACATTTATTGGTTGAATCATGCCTTAATAATAGCGCCTTAATAATGATTGTATTTATTTATTTGGACAACCAACAAGAACATATACCTTAACAGCTAAGAGTCACAAATTCAGTAGTATACAAGTATTGGTGCTGCCTTAATTACAGGTTGCAACGGAAAGAAAAATAGATAAAGGTAGTTGGAAGCATAAGGCTTTTCTTACATAATAAGTACTTAGAAATCCTAATAATATTATAAATGTGAAAGTTTGTGAGTATGGATGTTTGTTACCCTTTCACGTAAAATCTACTGAACCGATTCCAATGAAACTTGGTATGTAGATAGCTGAAAACCTGTATTCATGCATAGACTACTTTTTATCCCGATATTCCCACGGCAACGGGACGTACGCGGGTGTAACCGCGGCGTGGAGCTAGTATATAATTAAAAATACAAATGTATAGGCCACTTGATTTTCTCCACAGCTTCGCTCGCATAAATATAGGTTAGGCTAATAACAGTACTTTTTTTCTGGATGAAAGGTACTATGTCCTTTTCTATTCCCCTGACAACATGTAGGCGTAATTTCATGATGATCAGTCGAGTAGGTAAGGCGTGAAAGCGTAACTAACAAACAAACTCATATTCGCATTTATAATACTAGATTTTGCCCGCGCCATCGCTCGCGTTAATATAGATTTACGTAAAGATATTTTTTTAGTATATATGTTATTCTGATGTATAAACAATAATACTGTAAAGTTTCATCAAAATCCGTTCAGTAGTTTTTGCGTGAAGAGTAACAAACATCTATCTATCCTCATAAACTTTCACGTTTATAATATTAATAGGATTAGTTAGGATGTAAATATTTATATTCAAACATTATTACTTACGCAGTGGTACATAACGTGATTGCGTTGCAGGAGGGTTCGATTTCAAGAACATGCAAAATATTTTTGGGTTTTCTATCAAGATATTCTCAGTAGCATTAGGCTCGTAATGTTGGTGTTATATGTATATGTATCTCTGCCTACCTTTTCGAAATATAGGCTTGACGTGATTTATGTCGGTATTATTTGAATGCAATTATGTTAACTACTAAACAGTAGAACCTCTTTCAGGCAACACATAGTTATATTAAAGTCAACGCCCGCACTAACAGTAATTCCTGTGCCGCGGCGGACTTTACAAACATTAAAATAACTGACACTAAAACATTCAGACTCGGAACAACCATTTGTGGATCACATAAAGTTTTGTCCCGTGTGGGATTCGAACACACAACACTGAGCGCAGTGGTAGTGGCGAGGGCGAGTCGACCACTTACCACACTACGTCATTCGTGCAGTCGTGAAGGCTTGTTTACTCATTTTGCTTTATTGAATTACTGCTATTTTGTACATTTTTCATACTAAGTAATTATTAGAGGAATACATTACAATATTAATATATGGGCAATTTTCAAAGGCTTACTTCTAAGAAATACCTAAGTAAAATGTTTCGTTCATGCGATATTTACATACGTTTTTTAAGGTTACTAATAAGCATAGGTCACTTAGTCTATAATGCAATACTAAGAATATTCTTTCAGGGTCACGCTCAATCACGCTAGAGGAATCTCGAGATTCTGGACTAAAGAGAATCTTTATCTATCCCTTTGTTTCGCGAAAGGCGCACTTCCTACCCTAAAGGAGGGTAGTTATCTTTGCACGTTATCTAAGTTGCTAAGCAGTTACTACCCTACCTGAGTAACGGACAAATACTGCTGGGATTTACCACCATATATTAATTTTGTTTTAAAATACCTCTCCTGCACAAGGGATAAGCACTGTGTCGCATTCGACCTTACCCTCGTTCAAACATTAAACATGTACCACTAAATATTAGGTATATATATAAAAGTTTCAACTTTTAAATTTTCAACTCTGTATTCATCTATGTATTACAAATAAATATGATTGATAATTGTGTAGTGTAAAAGTAGTTGTATAAAATATACAGAAAAGCTTATTTTGTTTGAAAATAAAATAGCAATTAACATAATAAGAACAATATAACATAACATTATTAATATGCGATATGACCAATTATTGAACCAACTCAAACCAATAATTTTATATATATTGGGCTTTTTTTAATAATAATATTTTAATTTAATGAATTTACGAATCGCTACGAATTTTAATATATTATTAATTATCTACATAATATAAACACAATTCTTTAAATCTAACTTAAACCTTAAATATTATAAAACAGAAATAAAAAAGAAAAAGAAATCTAAAACCCTGTAATAGGCGTCATAGAATTCCTTCACATCACATTCGACTGGTAGTGTGCACAGAAGACTGGCAGCATGGGCTTAGTAGTAAATTATTCAAATTCAAAACTGTCAGATAGATTATTGTAACAGTTGAATAAATAAAGACACGATGGCACGGCCTTAGTCCCCTGCTGAAAGCTGAAAGCACAACGTCTAATTGAGAAGCGCTGGCAATCCTATTTACCGCATGAATACAGCACGAAATTATTTGGCTGTGATTTTGTCTGGATAGTAATTCCCTCGTCGCAAGTGCGGCTGCTCCAAATTTGAGAGGCGGTACCGCAGCTGTGCTCTAGCTTAGATCTCTCTCTAAAATGCATCTTTAAGACGAACATTAAAATATATGTTTAGAAAACGATTGGGTACGAAAACCATATTATTGGCAACTTTAATATTCTCGATATAAAAGTTTTTATAATACGAACTAGCTGACTCGGCATACGTTGTTCTGCCATATAAATTATTTCTTAGCTGTATGAAATATATTTTACGATCTATTCTCATACCTACCAAATATATATAAAAAAATCATAAAAATTTGCGGTCTAGCTGTTTCGGAGGAGTGCGACCAAAACACCATGACACGAGATTTTTGTATATAGATATGTATATACATAGTCTGCGTTTATTCTCTCTGGGGTAGACAGTGATGTATTACTAACCCTTTTTAACCTTAGTTTTAGGTTCGACGTATTAATGGACTCCATTGCCATCTATTACATTTATGAAGTCCAAATTCCTTGACAAAAACCTCCAATAATATTTTTTGCCTGAACCGAACTAGAAACCTTGTACAGTTTTATCACTAACGCCACGCCAACAAAGCGGAGATTTGTGTTTAGATAACACAAACATCTTATAGCATTCGATCCACTTTTGCAATATCCGATTCCTATGTTGTTACATTCTCGATGCAATTACATAAGACCTACTACTACCAGCTTTACTAAACAAAGCAGATATATTATATCTTTTTTTAAATACGTCTTCCGCCCTATTTGATAATCCCTACGTCTCAAGGAGATTTACAAAACACAAATGACAGAGACAGACTCAACATTTACTTAATCGTTTGTTAGGTTGAAGTTACAATTCGTAACGTCGCGCGTCGGTTTCTCACATAAAGTCGCTATTTTACTTGAACAATTTGTGTATCTTACGTTTACATGTTCAAGACGGTATTTATTTTTTTCCTCTACAATAAAATAATATGAAGTTGCCGCTTTGTATGAAGAAAATCGGTAACATCGTGGTTTTCATACTAACTACTTAATGAATATTTTTTGAATGGCCAGTTCGAATTCTATGTTTCTTACTTTTATGTATAAAAGACACTATAGTTTGACACTCTATTACATAATTAAGAAACTGTTACACTACATGCTACTACTATTAAACTTTACTAATTTTGAAGCTAATTAAATTATTAAAACTATAAAACTATTTTGATTTAATTTTACACTTTCCCCGACGTTTCGGTTGCTTTTCAGCAGCCATGGTCATGGGGAGACTAACATTATTATTAGACAACTACTACGTTATTCTCGATTCGATCGACTTATTCTCGAAGTATAAATTATTTTATAAAATAACGACTGTATTTTGTATAGAAAACACGAAATAAGATGTTAGACAGAAACGGCAATTTCATAGTTAAAGAATTAATAATAGATAGTAAAAAGGGAATAAAATTTTTACCAACATTTAGTTAGTTTCTAATGTGAAATGTTTATCGCAGTGAATAGAAGGGTATCAATCCCACTATGTCACACATAATTTTAGCCCAGTTGATATTTTATGAACTGTTGTGACTCAGCACCGTATTGATAATAATTACACAATTACCTATATTATAACACTACTCTATGGTCATGAGATTTGATAATAATGATTCAATAACATAAAATAAAACAATATTAGTTGACAACTACTGACATTTAGTTTCTATTTGTACTTTTCCGCAGTGCTTTGCCATGTGAATTATATTTATAGGTATGCTAGGCATTATGATTTGATGATCGGTAGTCGGCTGAGACACGGATACAATTAGTGTTGTTTAAGAAAAAAGGAGTACCTACATAACAAAATATGAACGTGGATTAAGACACATCTAACTCACAAATGGAAGCCTGACATCTCCGCGCTAGTCTGCTTATAACCACGGTCAGTGCAACGTGACCGAAAAATCAAGCGTTTAAAAAAGGTATACATATAAAAACCTAACATAATTACGTTACGTATTACCTATATAAGTCGCAAAATTATTAAGTAAAGTCTTCTAGTTAGCCTGTTAAACCTAAATATAGGCCTGTGTGTAACTTTTACTTAAAAAAGGGTAACGTTTAGCCGGTAACCGCTTATAAAGATAGAATTTTTTTACTTACTACGAAATTCAAGGAAAGACAAACGTTGCATCTACAGTCAGACATAATGTTAGCAAAAGTTTTGAAACATTAATTTAAACAAACATGTAATACATGACACGGCCTTGGTACAAAGGACGAAAGCTTTGTTTTACGTAGCTTACATAAGTAACGATCTGATAAGAGTACTTCCAAATGTCAAGAATGTGTGCGAGAATTTTGATAAATGGCGACTCAACAGACCGTCATTGGAATTTATTGTGAGTAACCTTTTCTTCTTTGAAATAAAATGATGTAAGTGCCATCAGAGTTCTTGTTAACATAGCCTTTGACAGCTTTGTTATGCTTCACTTTATGGGTGGTTACGTAAGTTCAATTTTTTTATAAACTGTGCTTCTTTTTATTATGTAACCTAATGACCTTTTAGTTTTGTTTACCTTGTGTAAAGGTGTTTCTTTTATATAGAAGTAAGACTGCATTATACAATTCGGCCTAACTGATGGTTAGCGGTTTCCCAAACCTATATGTTTGCCACACCAGGAACACGACTTGCGCAATAACAATCCTTTAAGAAAAATTTTTGATTGGTGGTGTTGCCATCGCAGCGGTTAAAGATTATAATCTATTGCTGGCAGCACAGCGCCTCTTTAAGTAGCTTGGAAGCTCTACTGAATGAAGGAATTCAATATAAAAGCTGATTTTGCAGGGATCTGACTTAAAAGGGTGGTTATTTTTCAAATGAGCTTCTTAATTTAAGAAAATTTCTGTTTTAAACGCTACCGCTTTTAAAATTGGATTTTTATTGTACTAAAAAGTGCATTTGAAACTGAAAAAGTGTTAGCGTAGCCACTATCACTATTTAAATGCGCTTTTTAATACTACTAGTAAAGTAAACGTACGTTCCGCATGATGATAAGCGATTACTGTTATCTAGAAACGCTTGTAACACTCGAGTGTTACAAACGTTTACAAGCAACGTCGCAAAAAAGAGGTCGAAGTGTTGCCATTAAAAGTTATAAGAATTTTTAGAGTACCGGACCTTAAAAAGAGTAAAGCAACGATGATGACATCATACCCATTTCGGCTATCAGTCATTGGATTTTCTGAGAGATGATTTGTTGTTTAATTTGATTTTGAGGTTGATCTTAGTAACGAGGTTTATTGTGCTGCGTTCACACTTGCGCGATATTTTGATTTTTTTATTAACGCAGCTCCTGCTTTATGTTTGACGTTATGAGTTGGGCGGGCCTTTTCAAACATCACAGGTGGACACGAAGTAAACCTTATATTTTACAACAATTATTATGGATCATACAAATCATTTGCCAGTGTGGGGTGCAACCCTACAAAATTCAGCGCGGTGGTACGGCCGAGGCGACCGTTTATTCGCTACGCCATCTTGTCACTTGATATACTGATACGGTTTTCATTACCGTATTAAAACATAAGTGAGCGGTCAAACATTTACCCGAAAACTAAATGCAGTAAGCCTTTGGTTTCATTAGTAGTATAATAAAAAAATAAAAGAACTCAATCGTACTTTGCTCGATACGAAAATCGAAAGATTATTTATTATATAATTTTGCGCCAATGAATCGACAAGGACGTCTAGCTAATATACGGGTATATGTCGATTAATCATCTTCACTATTATTATGCGCTGTCATATCGGACTCATCAAATACATATAAGTATCTATCAAAGCTAAAATAAATAGATTAAAAGACCGTACTAAGAATTATTCCTGGTGCCTTTATAAACATTGTAACAATAGTTTCTAAGAACACCGATAATAATACGCATTATACTTTGCAATATTATTTACATAATTACACTTATATAATAGGTCAAACGATAATTAACTGCACGGATTATAACTGTATTATATCCATATGACAAAATTTTCTGCTACTGAGCATTGCCTTGCAGAGAAAAATCTAATAACGTTTTTTTGATTCGAGAATTAGACTATGCGTAAAATCTTAAGCGCAAACTTAAAGGAAAACATCCCACCCTTAATATACCCAACTGTATTAAATCCAGTTTTCTAATATTATAATCTACGATTCGATATAACTTTTCCATTAAGCAACTCCTAACTGATCGCCGCAATTCAAAGCGACCACGAAGTTCGACGTACAAACTATGTGTCAGTATATTTTCAAGTGGTAATGATATTATTAACTCAACTTTTAGTCGCTCAGAGGTCGAAATTAAAGCATTAAGTTTTTTATTAACTACTTTTAAGAATTTTATGATTCCTATATTACTCCTTCACTATAAAAACGTAACTATGCCAAATCTCACACTCCTCCTAGCGGGTAAAATTCATAAAAAACAAAGTAATCTCTTCACGTCTTATATAGGTATAGACTGTTCCTTTATTGCCCGTGTTACTACTTGTAAAATACATTTATGATTTTACATGCTTTCAAAAGCAACGTAGATTATGATTCTTTTTAACGGTTACCAATCCATAAATCTACTTTGTACAATGATGTAGTTTTTTACTAGCAACATTGTAGGTATCATTATTTGCACAAGGCATTTTCATTTATGCGCAGCCTTTTTCTGGGATAAACCAGCGAGTGTGTATAAAGAATGCGATGAGAGTGAATGAAGTGAAACTGGAATGTCAGGGCCGTAGAAAACATCTGTAATCTTTGCTTGTCTCTCAGGCGATTTGACGTGATTTTACGTAACTAGTTATAAAAGCCTAGTTGTTAAACCGCTTGACTGCTACGCAGAGGTCTCAAAATGGATCCCAAGGCACGCACCTCTGACTTTTCGAAGTTATGTGCACATTAAATAGTTATTTATGGCTCGCTTTAACGGTTAAGGAAATAATAGAAGGATAACCTATATGTCTGTGAGTTCAATGTTCTCAAAAATGTGTGAAGTCTTCCAACGCGCCAGTGCGCGTTTAGTCCATAGTGTACCACGCTGACCCAGTGGTCAGCATGGTGCACTATGGACTAAACCTTCTCAGAAACTAAGATAAGATATAATTTGCCAGTGGGCAAATTATATACAGGGCTGTATTATTGTACATTCATAAAGCTTGCCTGTAGCTTAGGACACAGACTTACGTAGAAGAGGCAAGCGCCTCTTCTAAGTTTGAGAAGTTTATCATCCTAGCCCAGATATCGGACACTTCGAGGTCGTTATGTAGAACTAACTATCCATCCTTTACTATTCTATCAGCGGACGTCAAGACAAATAGGTCAGCATCATAATTATGGTGAATGTTCTACCTAAAGTCACGAACTGCTTCGCTTTGTCCTCTGTTTGTTTTGACTGCATGGATGGTGTAGTGGTTCAAGTGAGCGCCTCGGGACTGCTGCAGCCACCCAAACAAGACAAAAAAGTGTCTGATCCACAGATATATTAAATAACGTGTAGGAGCTTCCTCCTTAGAAACAGGCCCTTGCTTGACTTTTTCCTGTTAACTACAATATCGGCGTCTTCATGTCGTGAGAGAAAAGTACTTTTTATGCAAGTGCTCTCCGTCGTTGAACACATTGTTCCTTACTACTTACTTATAATTTAACTGACCTAGTGACGATTTATTTTCTCACAATTGTCTTCCTTTGCTATTGTGTCAGTTAGTTTTATTGTGCGTATATAGTGGCGAAGCGGTAGAGTACGTATCGTGTTCGATTCCTAGGTAGGGCTAAAGTGTTATTGGACTTTGCCAACAAATTCTTAATAGCAGCATAGAGTCTAGGGCTCTTACCAGTAAACGGCAACAGACTTGCCTCCTATGACGTGGGTCCGAAAAACTATAGCTAGCAAAATATGAGTGCTTACCCTTTGCGGATATGGGCGTGAAACTATGTATGTATAGCAGCCAATATATGAAAGTCAGAATACATATGGCATTAAAATTCCTACACTGGGTATTTCTCAGTATTCTGTTTGCGTTTTTACTGTCGTCACTACAAGTCTCAGTCAGGAACCTATGTAGCAAATAGCCTGTATTTTAGCACATATTGGAACGTCAACGTCGAACGTCGTGGAACGCCACAATGGCAGTCACATGTCCCGTATTTTCGGATAACTTAAAACTCTATTCTATCCCCACTAAAATGGTAATGCAGCTGTGAGCTGTTTCGAAGCTGTATTTTTATTAAAAAAGCATTGTGAACTATATCTTCATAGCTAAAACAGACATAATCGCTTGAAGCGTTTGAATATCGTCTCGAGTTACTGGACTTAACGGCGCGGCTGTTCATGACGACCCGCTTCGTCACAAGGGTATGCTTGTTGAATGTAAACCGTATCAATAAGTTATCAAGGCCGCGATGGTTACGCATTATCGTTTTGCGTCGTCACTTACTGGGCTAGACGCTGCTATACGCCGATATTGGTGTGAATTGAGCTTTACAGATGTGTAAGTAGATATAAAAGTACATAGATTCCAAATATATTTTAAGAACACACATGATCGCTTGTGGGGTTTGAATATGTCGCGCGGTCTTTGGTAGGGTAGGGAGGGACTGGTTGAGCATACGGGTAAGTTGGGCAATCGAAATATCTCAGATCACCCTAACACTTCAAATTGCGAAAAGATGCGGTCGCGGTTAGGGAACTCATTGTGCGACCGCCAGTGACGACTTGTTGATCGAGTGAAGTATAAGTAGCACGTTTTATTTTGCAACAAAAAAGTAAAAATTTGTGCTTGGGAATATTTCTTCTGAAGGAGTCAAATATTATCCGTTTTCAATCAGGTAAGTTTTAAACTTTTATAAATCTGGTATATTTTCGATATGTATAAAGGATATGGATATAATTTATAAAGGTTTGTCATAACTCTAATTTTTGGGTTGGGGTTAATTGAGCAATAATTGCTACTTAACTCCTGAATTTAGAACCAAAGTAATTAATGATTTTTCTATTACTTTAGGATGTGCAATGATAAATATAAGTCTTTAAGAGATTATTACACTACCTAAGACTAAAATTATGCTGCATAGATTCTCGGTTAAAGGTGTCACTGATGAAGAAAAAGTGTGAAAGCCGCTGCCAAAGAATTCGGTACAGATCACATTGACAAGATTTTTGAATAAATTAGGCTCTGCAGTGGTGTTTCATCAATGGGTTATGCAATACCGAGGTGAGTATATTCTCTCATGTGAAAAGATTCTTTGAAAAACTATTTACTATCTATTGCCCGAAAGCTATCAGAAAAAAGGAAAGCTGCTATTCTGACAAACTCCTGAAAAGAACGCATTGCAAGTGGAACAAAATAACACCACTTTAAAGTTAAGAAGTCAAAGAAAACATTGATTATAAAAAAGAAGTAACTAAGTTCCAATCCAAAAGTTAAGCTTAAAATAATTATATTGAGTTTTCGTTGATTCCAGTTTTTGTTAAATATTATAAGAAGATTACTTTTAGATTCAGTTATATCACTAAAATACTATAAATAAAAAGTTGATTGTAAAATTGAAGTTTTATTTCATGTCTAGTAAACATTAAAACCATGGTTTGGCTAGAATGTCTAACTGCTCAATTAACCCCATATCCTTGCTCAACTTACCTCACCTATGGGGTACATTGAGCATCTCTGTCTTTCTTTACTTAAATGGCTGTCGCTCTTAGATGTGATTTGTTAGAAATAAATTACTATGGACACTTTTGGAAAGGGATATACTACTAACTCATCAATATGCATAACAAGACTTTAAGATGTCTATCGTTGAGGAGCTATGACCGCTTAAGTAAAAAATTGCTCAACCAGCTCCTCCCTACCCTACTGCTCATATCGAATCGATGGTGTGCGGCTTTTCTCGTCGGCTCACTTCCTTACAAGAGTATTTTTGTTGAAGATAAAAGCTGCGCGGGCTACGCACCATCAGCTACTTACCGACTTAGACGCTGCTATCCACCATATTAATGTGAATTGAGCTTTAGTTTTATAGTCGTCTAAAGACATTTAGATAGATTAAAAAAAAAAAAAGATTTTATAGCAAATATTTCATTCTTTTTTTTGTTTAGGTATTGTGTAGATATATATATTTTACAACGCAATAAAGAATTAAAATGTCTGGTCAAAGATCTAAGACTATCAACATTTTTTAAGAAGTAAGCCGTTTAGAGGCACCCTGAAATCGTTTCATATTATAGTAACTTAATCGCATGTTTTCTATCAAACAAAAAATAAGCATACCGATAAAATTAGCCCCGGCGATTTCGAGCAGAATTATAATTAAATTAAAATAGCATATGTTAAGTTGTCCTTTGGCCCCTATTATTTATGAATCACTAGACACGCATAATATATTAATGATAATATAATTCGTCGATGGAAACAGGTTTAATTGCTTCAGCCTTACGATGGTCGCACCAAGTACTCTACTAACTCTTACAATAAAACCGCGAGTAAATTACATGTTAACGTTTTGAAGGACTTCAATCCAAGAACTCAGTTAATGACGTGGGAATCACCTCAAACACATATTCATACAACGGTTGTAATCATGTGTTTACCAACACAATAACATATTTACGTTTTTGTCGTCGAAACTATGAGTACAAACGCAAGCCGTTGTGACCCAAATGAATAAATGATTTTTGATTCTGACTTGACTGTAACTTTGTGAAAGGGAAAATTGGAAGGGGAAGAGTAGAAAGTGTTTACCAGGTTTGAGATGTTCTAGAAAAAGCCAAGTTAAAAGCAACGTAAACTGATTAGTGTGGATTGAGAATATTATAAAAGCGGAATTCCAAGTAATACCCCTGCGAGAAAGGAGTGTGAGCCTTTATTATATTTGTAATATCACTTTGTTGACATAATTATTTAGTATAAATCAACTAATAATAACAAACTAATAACTGACTTTGGTAAACAGCTATGAGACCATACCGTTCATATGGTAATGGCCTCATAGCTATATAATTATATCAAGTTTCTAGGCTAATAAATACTATAAAAATATAAACTACTCTAAACACGTTTTTGAAACAAACTGGTTGTCAGTACAAACTTATAGACAAAATTCCTTTTTTATATAATATACGAAACCGTTAGCGCAGAAGATTTAGTCGTTCGACACCGTCAACGTCTTTTTCCTTAATCTAAACATTCCTTTCCTTTTTTGCTTGCTTTTTTCGAGTTCATTTCGTGCGAGCTATTTATTTCGTTGTCTAGTATGCCGCCATCATGTCTAAAGAATTTTAGATAGGTATATGACAGGCATACTGAACATGAACTAGTGTAGTCGAAAAAGGCTGATAAAAATCTTAACTATTAACTGTACCTGAGTTTGTACGTTGAAGAGATTTTTAAATAACTTCTTTGGGTCGACTGTTTAGAACTCTGAAGAATGCTTTGTGGATTTTTGTATGTTTGTTCCGGTGGCACGCAAAAATTACTGAACAGAGTTTAATGCTATATTTATGGTTTAGCTTGAATTTCAACTTAGTGTCATTATCTAAACCAGGTATCGCGTGATTCCATTCAGTAGAACTGGTTCTATATTCTACGAACGTGATACGTGATTTCACAAAGGTGAAATTCAAGCTACTGAACCGTAAAAAGTCTAATGTATCATCCAGATATATGACGAATACTGTAACGTACCTTAGCTCATGAATAAGATTGTGGGCAAACCGTTGTTCACGCGGACATAACCGCTAGAAAATTCTAGTATACGACAAAGACGGATAACTATAAATTAGTTCGACACAATATAAGGCGAGAAAAATGCTTGTAATTAAACAAAACCAACATCGCCCTTTCAGTTCGCTGACCTAATTGCCCAACTAATTTAGATCTACGGCGATAACCGACAGTCACTACAAAAAGTTGCAAGTTTACTCGAGTTCAGCAACTAATCGGCAACTTTATGTATTGAGGTTATATTTTGTTTACATTATTTGAAGCCAAGGTCTAATAGACTCTCAAGTTGGTTACAAATCACAGCAGATGTTACATAACAGTGATCTACCGATATTACCATACCACCGCCGAGAAAAATAATCTAATAACGTTGAGATATGAGTTCAAAAACGAGAAATAAAAGCAGTATCTCGTTCTCAAAGCAATGCTTATCGATAACTGGACACATTAAATTTAGTTAAGACATTTTATTTGAGTTTAAAATGCGTTAAGTGATTTATTATATGGTACGTAGTGTTATTAATCTATGTACGGGCGAACGTTTTGTATCGAGATCAAAGAATCGAGGCCGAATCAAACCCTTTTTACGATGAGCTTCCAAATTTCTAATTAATTCGTCAGGTCGTAGGTATTATATAAACATTATTGCGTTGTTTCGTCATGTACGGCCGGACCAGTTGAGTGAGAACCTATTACCGACCGAAGACTAATGACTGGTTTTTTTCGTCGGTTTGAACAATATGTGCTGTTAGAAATCATTTGAAGCGAGCTTTTGAACGCTGCCAGCAATTCTGGCGTTGAATTATTACATATTGTAAGGTCTCCGAGAGTTTATGAGCCATTTTACGCTGACCGATATCGACGTCGTACCGATGCGATAGTCGATAAACATACTAGAAGCACGACTATTCTTATATTATTATGTAGTACGTGAATGCTGTTCATAAGGTCTGTGTTCAGTTAGTGGTTTGGGTAGTGTTTTAGGTTTTTCTATCAAGGAATTCTTGGTAGTAGAACGCAGCCTGAAATTATAAATAGACTCGTGCTCTATTACGGTAAATTGTTGGTGTGGTGAACATCTCTGCTTCCGCTTTGGGAGTATAGGCTTGATATGTAGAAACGTATCATATATATCTAACACCGTATACATAGATATCTAACACCGACATTTATTGATTTAATGCTAGTTTTGTAAACAAAGCTTATGAGCAGTAAAACGTTTCACAAGAGTTTTATCAGGCAGCTTAGCCACGTTTATTTTAGGAAATTTTAACATTATTTTTATACAGGGTGTCCGGTAATTAATGGATAACCTGGAAATGTCTTATAGTGGCACTGATGGCCGTTCAGAAAAAAATGTTTTTTTTTTATCCTAACTACTACCTGAGATTTGTGGCTTTTTTAATTACCATGTATAACTTTCTTGTATACTACGACCATAAATGAATGAAATCCATCGGTTTTTTGTTGTCTTATTATTAAACACTAATTATGATAATAGATAGACAGTTAAAAGTATGCTATGCTAATATAGCTTGCACTTCTTAACTATATTTTTTTTTTCTGAGCGACCTTCAGTTCTACTATAAGACAATTCAAGGTTATCCATTAATTGCCGGTCACCCTGTATACAAACATAGACTCGTGCTTTTCTAGGAGTGGTAATCAAGTACTACTGATTAACGTATTAATTTTAACATATATTTTTGCAGTAGTAATTAAAAAAGTTTTGCTACAATATTTATAAAAGATGACAAATAAGCATTTGCTAAAGCCCACAGAGTGTCGAAGATATGTATATCTATGCTATAGTTTACTATCTTTTGCAATACTCACTAGCGCGTTACTAACTTTAAAAAAGAGATTAAAGACTGAATGAAAGTAATGAAATGTAAGTAATGATGAACGGTAGATATGTGAGGCTCCTAAAATCTTACTAGCAGAGCTAAACAGAGTAAGTATAAATTAATTGTACTATAATCTTATACTTCTACTTTTGCCAGCGCTACGACTCCCGGTCATACAAGAGCTTAGAAAGAAATCTACAAACTCTAAAGTCAGAACGTAATATGAATGTGTGTAGTATCGGCTAGTGTAAAAACACTCGTAGCCCATTGCAGCGAATTGTACGTACATAGCAACTATTAATTCATCCACAACTGTACTGGGTGAACTAATATACACATATACCGACACATTCCCTACAAGTGCGCATGCTAATGTTTGTTGTTACGTAATATGGTACAGCCTTAATGAATCTGTGAATTGTAATGAATTTTGGCAATATCTAGATTTATGTGGCAACTTAATTATACTTCGGTTTAATTGCAGATAAATTACTAAAAGATAGAGATTCAAGTTTATAATAAAATAGCTCAGACTTAAAATAAT
This sequence comes from Catocala nupta, assembly GCA_963675205.1. NCBI lineage: Eukaryota > Metazoa > Arthropoda > Insecta > Lepidoptera > Erebidae > Catocala > Catocala nupta. The sequence continues at coordinate 21,985,810 of OY776087.1, forward strand.
TGACGTAATATAAAATTATTTAGTATAACAATTAACGTACGTAACCAGATATGTTTTACCTAATATAAGAATTGCTAGAATATAAAAATAACGAGATAGGTGTTAAAATCCCACGGGCACGCCACGATCGTGGCGGTAAGTCCCGTTTTTGAGGAGTGGCTGGAGAGGCGGCATGGCGCCCTCACCTTCCGGCTGACACAGGTACTGACTGGCCACGGTTGTTTTGGCCAGTTCCTGTGTCGTATACGCCGGCAAGAGACGCCCGGTTGTCACCACTGCGGCGACTGCCGCGACGTTATAGAGGACACGGCGCTGCACACTTTGGCGATTTGCCCCGCCTGGGCATCGCAGCGCCGTGAGTTGATCGCGGCAGTCGGATCGGTTGTCCTCTCGCTCCCGGCCGTAGTTCAGTCTATGGTCCGGAGTGAGAGGTCGTGGAACGCCGTCGCCTCCTTCTGTGAGGAAGTAATTTCCATCAAGGAGGCGGCGGAGCGGGAGAGGGAGCGTTTAAACCCTCTCCCCAACCGCAGAGCCGGGCGCCGGAGGGCGCGCGATGACCTCCAGCCACCCTGAGTTTTGACCTGGGGGTAGCGGGCTTTGTGGGCCTGTCCGCTATCCGTTCAGCACCAGGTCCGAGAGGCGACGTGCGTGTTCCCACGCGCGCCTCTGTGTCGAGTCCGTCTCCTCTCTAGGGGGGAGACAGTAGGGTTTTTATAATGTCGGAAGTGCCTAGTTTGGGTAGGTATTTTGTGTAGTGGCCTGCCGTTTCATACGGCGGCCCGAAACCTCGGCGGGGTCGCGACCGCATGCGAAAGCGATTCGCGCGGCCCCGCCGGTAGTGGTTTTGTTGAGGAACACCGTGGTGGGTTTAGTCGGTATTCCGGGAGGTACATTATTTCTTTTCCATCTTCTTTTACCCCGGCGAGTCCGACATAATCCCTCCGCCCGCCCCCGCGGAGGGATATGCGTCATTGCATTCCCCCACAAAAAAAAAAAAAAAAAAAAGGTTAAAATCCCAGGATTCAACCTCTTCCTCTTCATATGAGCTTTTTTACATCAGTTTTTGTAATCTTCCACTGCTGGGCAAAAGCCTCTACCTTGGTCTTCAAAATCACTCTGTTGGTGGATATCCCCTGACCTTATGACCTTGTGACCCCTATATCTCGGAGGTCTTTTTACCCACAGGGCCCATATATTCTAATTCGACCTAGGGATAACTCCAAGGTGTCGGTACACCAAGTTACAAGTCAATCGGTCCAGTGGTTCCGGCGCTATGCCTGTCACTAACAAACTGTCACTAACAGACAGACACGCAGACCCACATAGTGTTTTCATTAACCTCTTCGAAGAAGACTCAGAGGTTATTTAATATTATACTACTAGACTAGATTTCACCTGCGGCTTCGTTTGCGTAAATGTTATGCTAAGGTAAGATTATGTCAATTTTCAATCCCTCAGAAATAGTCTTCTTTTCTGGATGAAAAGTACCCCATGTCCTTTTCTGTACGCCTGCCACGTACATAATATACCTATGCGAAATTTCATAAAGATTCGTCGAGTAGTTAATACGTGAAATCGTTACAAACAAACCCACATTCAAGTTTATAATATTACGTTAGAATTACACACTTAGTAATCCGCCTTCTTCCTCGAAGACGTCTTTCACACTTATTGTATGCCCAGAATAGGCACCGTCTATTGTCAAACGTACAAAATGATGAACTTCAATCATGATGTATATTTTACATTACCACTTATGTATAGCAACTGTAAATACATAATAAAAAACAATAAAGTTTACTGTAGTCTCCTTGACACAGTGAAATCTCGACTTAAGTGCGGCTTGATAAGTACATCCATCCCTCACAAAAGATCTGTGCCAAAAAGCCTGGCAAACGCCAGACCCCTTTCTGAAGGAACAAAGCTGATTACAAGGAGATTAATGCTCTATTTCTGAATGTGTTCTCACACTGACACTGGCAGTGACGACGTAGCTTCATTTTGTACGTTTGACAATACGCCAGTCTCAGTAGTGCAAGCAAAGCACAGAAATAATTGACTTTTATGCAGGCGTTATACATTTTGGCGACTACAATTATTTTTACAATCCCATTCGAATGATTCAGATATTTGTATTATTTTGTTCGTTATTCGGATAATTATCAAAACTCATGCATTGCAATTACTATGACATGGATTCATTTAATAGATATTCGATTGCATTTATTGTTGATTTTTTTAAGTATGTGATTCTCTTGATTAATATGGGTACTTAGTTTGTTTTTATATTATAGCTAGCTAAGCCCTGCCACGCTTGTTTCGTCTGATATTAATTATTAAGGAAGTAAATACAAGTATTCCAGGAATAGTACCTGTTCTCGTGAAAACGCTATCATATAGAAATGCAACTTTGTGTGATATTATTAGTTAATCAATTTAAAACCTACGACACTAAGATAAGCTTAAATGATGTATGTATTATTTAGGTGACTCCGAGAAGCCGATCCGGCGGGACTATCAGTTTCTTTAATAACTCAGGGATACGTGCCGTGGGATCTAATTCAAGATTGTCTCTACGGTTCCAATGGTTTACCCACTAGGCTATCGTTACACCCGATAGTTAATCCGGAAACAGATATCAAATTCATAATCCATATATTTAAAATAAACGGCAGTTTACATAATTATGCAAAATAGGCTACACCTCGAAACTAATCTTAATATGAAACAGTAGCGAAAAAAAAAAAGTTTCTATTAATAAAAATATTTGTAATTTTTAAATCGAATTCGATTAAGATCTTAAACATTATTTTATTATTTTAAACGATATTCACGGCACTATAATATGCCTATTCGTATCTGAAATTATTTTTAGATTCGTTTTGTGAACGCTTATTTATATATTTTGCTTTTAATTTTCCTTAAATATCAAATCTGGTCCGTAAAGCGGCTTTTCAAATGTCATTTACTTATTTAAATATTAAAATTTGTACAAGCGGATGATACCGCAATTAAATAGGTAAGATGCAAGCTACTCTGGTGAATACCAAAATTAAAAGTATTTGCTAAGATATGACGTTTATATAGCTTAATATATATATACGTAATATAGCACTTGTGACTATTTAAATAGTATTATAAAATGTGAGTTTGTTTGTGACGTTTCGACGCCTTAACTACTTGACAGATCATCATGAAATTTCGCATACACGTTGTCAGGGCAACAGAAAAGGACAAAGATTGATCTGTATTTATTGTTAGATAGTGCACTTTTCTATTAAAGTAATATTAGAAGAAGAGAAGAAGAAAGTTAGGAATTCGCTTCGTATTGCTATTCAATACCAAGCAAGTTCCTAACTAAAATTATAAATACGAATGTGAGTTTGTTTGTTTGTTACGCTTTCACGCCCGAAGTACTTGACCGATCATCATGAAATCGCGCAAACACGGAAGAACAGAAAAGGACATAGAATTCTTTTCATCCAGAAAACGTACTATTCCGAGGGATAGAAATTTTATTATTAACACGAGCGAAGCCGTGGGCAAAATTTTGTACTGGAATAATTATATTCAATGGACGATAACAGGGTGCCTTCTCTTACGTTACTTTAAACACAGCTGGCGTAGGTACTATAACTGTATAGTTCTCTATTCAGAGATGTACAGATATATGTACATTTGCAAACGAACAGTAGTTTATGGCATGTTTACGGTCTTTGTGAGCTGCAGTAAGTTGAATTGCAGCAAAGAATTCCTTAGTTGGCACTTTTGAAATTAATAAATGTCACTTTCAATAAAATATTTGTTACTAGCGCGGCTTCGCACGGGTAGTACAAAACCTTAACAAATTATACACCTAAACCTTTCTCATGAATCACTCTATCTATTGGTGAAAACCGCAAGAAAATCTATTCAGTAGTTTTTGAGTTGATTGCGAACAGACAGACAGACGCAGACTTTGTTTTAAAAAATGTAGTGATGGAGTGATATTAAAAGATTTTTTACATTTACATTCCAAGATACAAAAAATTATAACACATTCGTTCGTCAATTAAATGCCTATTTTGGTGAACAGTGTTTCATTATTTGAAACGATATTTAGTTACAATTTATAATTCATAATTAAAGGGTTCCAACTATAAAATTAAACTGATGTACTGTATGTTTAGCCTTAGCGGCGTATTGGTTAGATTTGGAATAAGGTTTTTGAAGGTAGATACAAAAGGTCAAGGTGAAGAAAACACAAACATTGTGTTGACATAATGTTAGTAGCGCGTTGAAGTAACAGCTGTAGATGTATACCTATATATTTCATTATATAGTTACGTTTATGTGATAAGGGTTTGCAGTTGCTTTACTTCTTGCTACTGAAAATTTCTTGACAGACAATTACCATGACAGTAATAAGGTATTGTAAAAAATGTGTATAAAAGATTTAAATTTTCAACGTATGATTGTTAAATCTAATTTATTCACCTTACCAAGCAAGGCCTTGCAAGGCCTCGGCCTCGGAGGCGTAGTGGTTAGTGTAATCGACTGCCACGCCTAAGGTCACGGGTTCGATTCCCGCACAAGTCAAACATTTGTGTGCATGAACATAGATGTGTGTCTTGGTCTGGGTGTTTCTATGTATAATATGTACGAATTTACAAAAAAAAAGGATATATATGTATGTTTATCCATTGTCCAGTACCCATAGTACAAGCTCTGCTTAGTTTGGGCTAGATGGTGCTGTGTGTATGTGGTAGAATATTATTATTATTATTATATTATAATGATTTTTGACATAATCTTATAAAAAACTAAATATCATCCTAACTGTAAAAGCCTTCATATTTACTTGCACCATATAACCACTATGCTGGCTTAAACAATCGAGCTCTAAAAACCAAAAATCTGTGGAGAATAAGGTACATTGATTATATATTACGATAAAATCCGTATAAATGAGTTTAATTTCAATGAATAACATTCGCGTAAACAGAAGACAATATCATGTACATTTATTTGTATAAATAAGGCGTATTTATGGTTTCCAATATGTAAGCGTCATATTATATTATTGCATCTTCAGTTCTCTTAACAAACCGTCTGCTAATAACAAACCAAGTAACACGAGTAACGTCGCAAGCAAACGATAGTCTACAATGATGTAGTCCACGACTTCACGCCCGATCTCCGATGGAGCAATTTATAGCTTATTTACGTAGTGGTGTGACAACAAATCGTTGGCTCGTTAGAAATCTAACGATCTCAACAGTGAAAGCGACGTTAAATGTGCCTAATATCGGTTTATGTCTATATTTAAACCGAGTTCACGTTATAAAGTTATTAGTTTTTGAAGCTTTTATCAATAAATTAATAAAAACTTAGAGGCAAGAGACTCGCTGCATAAATAATGTAGTTATAATTTATTGATTCATACAACGGCCAACTGTTTATAGAAAATATAAAAGATGAAGATATAAACTTTGTGAATGTTCTATATTATTAACGAGGGTTGTTTTAAAAAACGTTTCTTCCTGAACAATAAAATGGCTTAATTATATATATTTAATTTTATTTATATGCTACCTTTATTACACACTAGCTGACCCGCGCAGCTTCGTCTACTTCACATAGGAGAATTTTCGCCGCGTTTGCAACATTTTCATTAATTCGTCGCTCCTATTAGTTGTAGCATTTATTTCTCGATAAATGGGCTATCCAACACTAAAATAAATTTTCAATTCGAACCAATAGTTTCTGATATTAGCGCGGTCAACCAAACAAACAAACTCTTCAGCTTTATAACATTAGTATTCATTACACTTGTTATACCTATCGTTGCTTTAATAGCCATACGATTGGTGGATTTCTCGAACATTTAAATTCATGTCATTTCATAATTATATTTTATTTTAGTGCATTACTTATTTACTGTCAAACCAAATAAAATAAAATGCCAAAAATTCCACTGCCTTGGTACGATTTTCTCTTTCGATTCAATTTTAGCCCTGGCAAGTGTCCTACTTCTAATCTACAAAAAACAGATGCAACGTGATGAGAAAACCGGTGCTTCAATACTACAAATCAAATTTTATGAAGCTTAGTCATAGTATTAAAAACGGAGGGGGAAGCCGGCGCATTGTCGTGACGACATCTGTTGTTCTTCGTCACGCCTGGCCTAACCAAGTTTACATCTGCCTAACAATAAAAAAAAGGTTGTTGGCTTGAAATTTCAATACAAGGACGCCATTACCTTCCCTGTTAACTCACACACACATTTACAATGTTTTCATTATCTACACAGATTACCTGTTCGCCTTTGGAGTATAATGATGACTTGGGTCTTATCAGTCGTTGAAAATCTTTTCGTCAAAGCGTACTCTTTTTCGACAATGAGAAAATCAACACCCACACACTTAACATACCTACACTTTAGATATACTTAATTAAGTATTTAATATTTGTACGCCTTAAATTCCTCTAATTTTATGATATTTACGTAATTTTAATCTTCATACATCTAATACCGTTTTACGTTTCTTATCACAGATTCCTTGCAAAGTGGGCGTCAGCTAGCTTGTCAGATACCAGAACATTTCATGTTTCCTCTGCTTTTTCAAAACAATGACACCCACCTTTCGTAAGTGACTTGCGTAGATTGAAATACCCCGAATTTTCGTCCATATCTTATCTTTTCATTATTTACTATTGTATTTTTTTTTATCAAGATTCTTATTTCTCGGGAATTCAGTTTTCTCCGCTTTCATATAAGACTAACGAAAGAATAACTTAATATTTTATACATATTTATTATCGAAGCCGTTCCTCACCTGAGGTTTTCTAAGATTCTTATTTTACTGTTTTTCTTCAAACCACAATGAAATATATTAGATATATATGTATAATAAAAGACATCAAATATTCTTTTCAACCAGTATTCTATTATTAAAATCAATAATACATCATCTATTTATTACAATTAAAATATAAATCATAGTCTTTATATTTTCATATTTAATGGCAAAATTCGACAACCGTGGCCTGTGTATACATATTTTAAATATTTCAAGCTTGTAACTGTTATAAGTTAAAAGCCTATTTCAACAGTTCCGCTTTTTCCTTTTGTGACGTTGTTTTATTTACCGGGCTTAGCATATTTTTGAACGATGAAATTTTAGTAAATATTTTGGAGGATCAACGGCTGAAGTAATTTAAAAACTCTTTACAACGAGACAATCTATCTACAGATAGCAGACATGAAAATGTTAACGTTTTTAAATATACCTACCATTGAAATATTTTTTGGTCGTCACATTAATTTAGGTTTTTTAAGGCTTTAGCTGTTTCAAAACATGGCGCCAAATATCGTAGATTTATTTTATGTGAAAATTTCCGGATGAATTCCGCTATAGAAAGAACCGTCAGAATGAATAACACTGCGCTAGGCGTAGCTGGAATAAAATAGGGGATCCATTTTATGTTAGCTATGTCCTCATAGCTATATAGCATAGTTTTTGACTTCAAACCGTTATGATTATGTAACACCAGTAAAGTTATAACTCGATATTAATACTATGTATACCTACCTACATAATAATATTTAGTTAATCAGATTCGCAGGTTTTATAGCCCATGTTTAGAATCCCGCGACACAGTAGTTGCTAAAATAAGTGCGACAGCGGTCTTTTAAAATAAAAATAGATGTAGCATACTGTTTAGTTACATCCAATTTTAAATAAACATATTTTATCGCTTTAAGGTTTTATAATTTCGCCACACCTTCTGTTAGTCATTCTTGATAACACCTACACCATATAAATTTTATGTACAAATATTTTTATAATATCCACTTTGGAAATACATTATTTTATAAATACACCTAGACATCTTTTTATTTGTATTTTGCATATATTAGGTTTTTTAAGACAATGATTTATACTTATTTTCATGAAATATTGAATATCTCTAATCTATACTAATATTATAAAGCTGAAGAGTTTGTTCGTTTGTTTGATTGAACGCGCTAATCTCAGGAACTACTGGTTCGAATTGAAAAATTATTTTAGTGTTGGATAGCCCATTTATAGCCTTCCTCGATAAATCAACCTATAGGTAGTGTAACATCACGCTACGACTCACGGGGACGGCGCAGTAATCATAAACGCGGGTGAAACCGCGGGCACATCTAGTATATAATATGCTTCGCTCGCATTAATCTAGATATTGTAATTACATTTCTATCCTTGGGAAACAGTACTTTTTTGGACGAAAGGTAGGTACTTATGTCTTTTTCTGTACCCTTGAAAACATGTGTGTGAAATTTAATGATGATCGGTCTAGTAAATGACGCGTGAAAGCGTAACAAACAAACTCATATTCCGTTTTAATTCTATAGTTAGGATATTAATTATATCTTTTTTTTTGTTCGTCAAAATGACCAAACTCCGCCTGATGGTAAGCAGTCATGTGGTCTAAGAGCAGTGGCCTCCACGCCGTCCTCATAGCAGCTGAGGCGATCTTGGGGTCTCTACTTTGACGGCCTGAGAAGGTGCTTTTTCACGCCCCGCTTAAAGGATCCAGGACTGAAGGAAAAAGGAAACACGTGCCTTGATGCCTCTATGTCAATCAATTATCCAATATTGCTTTACTTCATGGGGTGGAGCAGTGAAAATTACTATGCTGCATCTTGAACGAGCTCAGAGTGCAATTTAAAAAGTAGCCACCTCCTGTTCTTACTTATTTCCTACAAGCTTATTATATAAATCCTGCAAAGTAATGACTGTCCATCAAATCTTCATTATGCACACAATACTAAAACAACATGCGATAGTTACCTATAACGCTGACATAACTAACAAGCGATGATAAGATATAGACTGCACCACACAATCATGCTCAAAACATATGTCGGCCTCGATAGCAGTCGGCAGTCGGTTACACTAACCACTACGCGGTTAGTGTAACCGACTGCCGCCATTCCATGCCTTGATCGTTCGGCAGAGTTAATAATATGATTAAACTATGAATAGGCAATATCATAGAAACATCTATTACTTTTTAAGACAAGATATATTAGCCTCTCTGGTCTCAGCATAAATGGGCTGGCTCGACCGGGGAAGGATTACCCTCTCATAGAATATCGACATGAAATAGCAGCATTCCTACTGTTGCGTTTCGTTCGGTGAGTGAAAGTTCCCGCTCCTTTTCACTTCCTTTTCAAAAGGGTTGGCAACGCGCAAGTGATGCCTCTGGTGTTGCAGGCGTCCATAGGCTACCATAACCACTTACCATCAGGTTTGCTTGTTTGCCGCGTTTAGATGTATAAAAAATAATAATAAGGTAGATAGAAACGATTCGTTTATTAAATTTTCCAAAAGCAAGAAATTTGGGAATAATATTAACAATCTATTCTGTTTCGTTGGGAATATAAATTCTCTAATTCTTTATGAGCAAATTTGCATTCTTTTATATTGTTGTAGATGTGTTGCTTTATATGGATATCCATTAAACATCTCGGCGAGGCAGGTTATTATTTACTTCCCTTGATTAACATTTCATTCGTGTGGTGTATTGGTATAATTTATGCATTACTCCGATTTTGTTTGTGCTTTGGTAATATATTACCGGTTCTTCTGGAGAGTCCAATATATCTACATAACAAATTTCTTTAACGTTGGTTCTGTGATTTATAGTCTTAAAACTGCACGGGTAGCCTTGCGAGCAAGCGGTCACCGAACAAATCTCACACATGAATATTAGTTTTGAGATCCACAAATTACTGTTTTGAGTTTCAGTGTGCTTTGTGTCCATTAATTTTATTTTTGTGTGTCAGAGAGCTTGTTCTTTAGTGCAGAAGTTATGTTTTATTAATCCTAACTAATATTATAAACGCAAATGTTAGTTCGTTTGTTACGCTTTCACGCCTTAAGTACTCGACCGATCATAATTAAATTTTGTATACACGTAGTCAGCGATATAAAAAAGGACACAGTGTACCTTTTATCCAAATAAGGTGCTGTTCCCGAGGGATAAAATCTACATAACCTGCATTTACGGAAGCGAAGCTGCAGGAAAATATAGTCATAAAATAATTAAAAACCGAAACAGACTAAGTTATTTACGAAGTTATATCTAATAATATAGATTCAGAATTATATATTTTGGTAAGAATCAAAAGGTTCAATATTGACTGCCAGCATTTGTTATTACAAGTAAGTGACAGTCTATTAAATTCAACAATTAAACAATGTATTGCAAAATTTGTTGCTCTTTTGGATAAATGAGAAGTGTCAGAATCATACATAGTCTCACCACCTATGTCCCTAAAGAGGTGAATAAGGGTGTATTAAAACCCTATTTAATCAGCACTGGTTTTGGGCTTACGTCATAAAGAGCGAGCCGAAGAGATTGCTGTCTACCGGGCCTAGTTTTTTTTGTTTTTCTTTTTTTTCGTTGCACCTGATCATTATCCGCCTCTTGTAAATCCACTCCGACTTTTTTGGAAGTGACTTGTATACTTATTATTATTATTATAGTTCCAGACATCGTACTGATTTTTCCCGACCTGATAGAATTCGAAAACTCCGCCTTGCCATCGAGGCAGCAGCTAATCCATAATACCAGGTGCTAATTTGTAGTGTCAGTTAAGCACTTTCTATAGTATACGAGTCTATGCATATTTAGGTAAGTATACTAAAAAAGTGCCAAATTTGGATATACCACTAAAATATACATTTTATAACATAACAAAATTTAAGTACTAGAAATAAAATGTCATGAATAATTATGATATAGATACATTAATATTCTGTATAGATACATTTAGATTAGTTTATTGTATAATAAAATAATTTTGAGCACCGGGATTCGGTTATTTTTGGATGACTCCGAGGTAATTTTATTTATTTATAGCACAAATAAGATTATTATTGGTTGTTAGACGGCCACGCAGAGGTTTCAAGGTCGAACCTAAGACACACATAACTAACTTTTCGAAGCACACATTTAGAAAAGGTAAGTGCAGCGGGTTTTTAAACACGGTTGATATAACGGTTCTTATAAGTAAATTACGCCGTCATTCTGACTTAAACTTGAAGCACCTTCATTAGATAAATAGAAGATTGCAACCATATATTATTATATTATGTTCTTGCTGTCAGTAGTATCAGAACTTTTTAGGCACACAGGAAATCTCTTTTTTAATTTCAGTTTAAGTAAGAGCCGGCATTCCAATTTCATAGTCAAATCTTTCTACAGGTAAAAGGTTTCGGTAACTATCTGGCGACCAGTATGTTTGTTTGTCATCATCTGAAAATAAATATTAAGATAACATAACTCTTTAGTAGTTTTACTTGTTTTTTTTATACTACTAAAGTGGCAAACAATCATACGGTCCAATTGATGGTAGGTGGTCACCGTACCCTACGGACGCCTGCAACACCAGAGGCATCACTTGCGCGTTGCCGACCTTGTAAAGAGTTATTTTATCTTAATATTTATTTTGTAGATTCTTTCTACGAGATTAGAGTACATTTTGTAGATCTTTTCTTAAGATTTTGCCAGATGGTGCAGTAGTAGTGAACACGACTGCTTTGCATAAAGTCTAGGGTTCAATTACCTGGTCGGGCCAAGTATTATTGCGCCGTCTCTCAATTGAATCTCAGTAGTAGGTTGTCTGGAGACTGGAGTTATACCAAGTAGACGGTAATGTGCTCGCTGCATATTACACTAGACCTATAATCATAGTTGGTGAAATGTGGGTTTTATATATCTCTGTCTACCCGTTCGGAAATAGAGGCATTGTACTATGTATGTGTATATATGTTCCTTATACAATGCTTAGTAATGCAGATTAAAGTTGGATATTGTTTAGATAAACAAATAATAAAGGAGACGGGCGAAGTCCCTTAGTTCGTCAGGCCCATCGCGGACAAGATTGAAAATGTAATCAAATTACTGCTAAATACATACAAATGATATATGTAAGAAAAAAGGTATATTAATTGTGGTATTAAAGAGATATTTGATTGAAATTAAACTACTATATACGGATTTTATCGCGTTGTTTATTTATCACTGTATTACAAAATTTTGAAAATATTACTCTACTACTACTATTGATTTTATTTGACTAATTTATAAGCTAATAAAATTATTTAAACTATTAAATCTATTTATTTTTGGTTTACACTTTCCCCGACGTTTCGGGTGCTTTTCAGCAGCCATGGTCACGGGGAGAGATATTTGAGTTTATATGTATAATTCTAGGTTATAATAATGACACCGTTTTGTAGGTACGAAAATTGTAGGTACATATTTGTTTATGGTTTATATAATTATAATAAGTAAATCATATATATTTTATAGATAAAAATATTTTAGGTATAAATAGTAATATTCATAAATACTATTTTATTGCTCTTTGATTAGTAACTTGCGTGGGAAAAATGAGGTTCAGCCCGTAGTGACTGTAATTAATATCTTGAGACAACTTACACAAATATCCAATAACAACAAAGCCAGGTTAATCGAAGATGCAGTTTCAGAATCCAAATAAATAGCCAGGTCACAAATAAATCACAGTCGCAGAAATAAGTACTAGTTTATTAACGTTCACTGCGCACGAGTGCAAAGTCAACACGAATGTAACTTGTTACTATTTTTGACAGCTTTATTGTTCGTTATTGCCATTCCGTTTCTGTTATTGAATATAAGCCTTTTGATCCAACATCAAAATAAAATAATAATAGAAGAAGCGCACGTATAAACATAAAGTCAAACGCCAGTAATTATAGTTAAACATACCTTACCGTGATTGATATTTATTTAAACTATTATAACTATTCAAACTGACAATGGAGACCATGTATTGTATACCTATTAAAAACATTAATTTAAGAATAATAAATAATACCCTTATCTATTTTTAAGGCTGACAACATTAGATACTAGAAAAGGCAACTGTTTCCGGTTTTACAGTACGTTTATTACTTTTTTTCATGATATTTATATCTAAACCATAGATATTTCTGTTTACAGTAATTAAAAATCAATAAAAATAAGTACTTTTTTTCTGTATACATTTAACTTCTGTCCGTTGTTTTTGTGCGGGCCGAAATTCGCCGATGTCCTTTATAATGGATTTGACATTGAGGGACAGACAGATTGACACGCGAATTTAAAAATAAACTGTTATGGAAAATCCGATGTTAATGATTAGTATGTATAACAGTTTATCCTTTTTATTAAGATTCGAGGTCATTTACAGTTGAATTTTTTTGTTCCGCACACATAGATCTATTTTAGAGATGATCTTTGTTGTTTAAAACTGACAAAACCTACGCTCGTTCAACCTTAAAAGCTCTATCATTTGAACCGTAATAGGTAGGGGGTTGGAATGTTCTCAAAATATGTATTGTTAAGGCAGATATTTTCACATAAAGGAAAGAAAGTAAATATCTAAGGGGTGGACACCCCTCTTCTCTCTTCTTATTGGACAACAAGAAACTATTGAAACGTATTTGGGATTTTGACGACAACGAGACTGACTACCACACTGGTAGTCAGTTTTTGTTATACACTATTTTTGCCCGCGGCTTCGCTCTCTTAAAAGTAGATTAGGTTATGTTAGTAAGAGTACTTTTTAAAATAAAATATAGCGTATGTTATTTAGTGATAATATAGCTTTCTAATTGTTTATTGATGTTATTAAACTGTGAGTCTTCTTCGAAGAGGTTAATAAAACACTATGTGTATGTCTGTTAGTGACAGGCATAGCTCCGAAACCACTGGACCGATTGACTTGTAACTTGATTGACATACACCTTGGCGTCATCCCTCGGTTGAGTTTGAATATGGGCCCTGTGAGTCAAAAGACCCCGAGATATAGGCATAAGGTCAGAGGATATCCACCAACAGAGTGATTTGGAAGTCCAAGGTACCTAGAGGCTTTTGCTCAGCAGTGGGACATTACAAAAAGCTGATGAAAAAAGCTCACATAAAGACAAAGAGGTTAAATCCTGGGTTTTTACACCCATTTCATTTATTTTATTCTGCTTTTGTTTGTTATTATTTTTTAATTAATAGTCAAAACAAAAACGTAATTTATAATGAGAAAGTGTAATAACAATAATTTTGTAATATAACAGCTACGTCTACCAACAAAGTGCTGTACAGTTTGGCAGAAGTATTAAATTACAGTACTATGTTTAAAAACAAATGTGAATGAATTTTAAAATTGGTTGAGTAGTTTTTGAATTTAATCCTTGCAAAAAACAAACAAACTAAAAATCAAATCTTTCCTCTTTATAATATTAAAATAGAAATATAGATTTAGATGAGCTTATATTCATATAAGACTTGCTGAAAATCTAACAACGGTTAAATGAAAAGTCACCCACCCACGTTGAAATATCAGACGTATATGTTACATAAAAATGTCATTCGGTACGCGGATTCAACGTCAAATTATAAATAATAGCGTTGACTATACCGCCGAATAATTGTAGAACCCAGAAGGCCGTCTGTTTGCTGCTTTCAAAATACATTGATATTAAAATTCTTTATTAGATTTCATCGCAGTTTGTTTTAGAAACACTAAGCTATTAAAACGATTTATATTATAGTATACTCTTTCCCCGATGTTTCGGTTGCTTTAGAGTTAACATGTTTAGGCCAGGTTCGAGACTCCATCCAGATTCTAAGAATTTCCTGACAAAAGACCCAATAAATCTTTACTCAATTCGGGATTAAAGCTCGAGCCCCTTAGCAGTCGTCGCGTTCACGGGTTTTCAAATCATATTGATGTTTATTCAAAGCTTCCTTTTTTTTTAGATATTCTATAGTATAGATTTTGTTAAGATACTTTTTAAGTGAACGTGTAAGAGAAGTTGTCCGGGTATCGAGGCGCCTTAGCCTCGAAATAGAATGTCTAGGAAATGATCTCTTAAACAAGTTTTGTTTCGACCGATTTTAAATATTCATTGGAACAGGAGGCCTCCAAAGTAAGTGCTAACGAGTAGCAGAGTGCTCTAAAAATAGGTGAGGCACGATTCTGCTGCCGGTTCAAGCCTAGCCAGTTAAATTGGTTCTGTAACTGCTACACAGTTGGGCCTACTTATTTTCATATGATGGCTGGTTTGCGAATACCTGAAAAGCTATACTAAAATGTAACGGTTGCACGTCTATCAGGAATTTCTATTACTTTGTTTAAGTTTAAATACCGAGCTAGTTTGTTGGTCATTGATTCTATGGTATAAGTTTGGCATAGTGACGTCACTAGATCGATGATGAACGGTTATGTGGCTTTCCTGTTAGGCATTTCTCAGTAGCGTTATGGAACCTAGATATGTGCGTGATAGACTGCAATAAGTTTGTCCCATATTACGTAAGACCTAAAAACATGGCCATCGAAATTTGGGTGTAATACACTTATGCTAGGGGATAAACAAACGTGACTCTATGTACGCACTTCTTCGGTATATTAATGGTGATTTAGAAGTTTCAAGTGCTAAAATTCTTAGGTCGCTAAACCTATTATCCGACTTTTCCGTAAGAAGTTCTTGATAGCATGAGTTTTAAAGACGGCAATGAATTCGTTTTATATTAAGTGCTTAGAAACCGGAATATACTCGACTGTTTGCGTCCGAATATAAACTCCTAATTTGGTCACGTCAAACACGTAGAATCCAAACGGTGCACATCTTTGCACTTTACGGGGTGAATTGGCTTTTGGGACACTGATGACTAGCTGCATTCACAGTACGAATGCCTGAGTGGTACTTGTCTGAGCAGAGTATCTCTGCGTTTCAGAGAGCACATAAGAGCACACAAAAGCTATCAAATAATTACTGTCGTTAAAGCAAGTCCGGTAATTCGTCCGGGTCACAGAGAGACAGGTTTAACGTGGCAGATAGACTGTTTCATCTTTTATTACTTGGCATCATGCCTTTTATACATATGTATATACTACGAGGGATTAAGCAGATACATATCACAGTTATTGCCAGGTATGTTTTAAATCCCAAGTAATAGGGGCGAGACTATCGCTTAGGGTTTTGCAAGATTACCATGCATTTTAAGCGTCTAGAAAACTTTAGATCTGTCTTTTTTAATTATAGAGCATGCATGTTAGAGTCACTGCTCTACCAGCAGAGTGGCTGTTACCCACTAGAACAGTTACTGATAACACAAATCCTCCTAAGAATTCTTTCCAAAGTCGATATTTTTATTGACTGTTGGAATACAACAAGTACCCGTCGTTTTCGGGAATAGAGGCTCTATCTAATTCGCGCTATTGCAGGTTTTTGTACTGGCAAGATACAAATGTTGTTGCAGTCTTTG
This sequence comes from Catocala nupta, assembly GCA_963675205.1. NCBI lineage: Eukaryota > Metazoa > Arthropoda > Insecta > Lepidoptera > Erebidae > Catocala > Catocala nupta. The sequence goes on from OY776087.1 coordinate 22,002,139, forward strand.
TCTATTTTTTTTCTAATTAACATTTACAATGCTAATATATTTTATACAATATATGCGGTTTATAAAAAAAAGAACTTTACTCTCTACTACTTAACTCGAAGTTCAAACTTAACGACACAGTATTCGGAAAAAAAAATAGAAATATATGGGGTATTTATTATAATAAAATTCTTTAGAAAACGATTAGGTTCTTTCGCTTACGTATTACATACGAGTATATGTATATTTAAAAAAAATGGACGTTGCTATAGAATATAACCCGACCCGGTATGATGCGGGTGAAAACGAAATAACTGTTCTTATCACAACAGATGTAACAAAAGCTCTATATAATTTCTGCCCGTATATCCGTCACAATCTTATAAACGTCTGATACTTTATTCATTACTCATGATAACGTGTGCCGTCAGGTTTTGTGGCCTTTTTATTTTAGCCCGATATGATACCCAATTCAACACTGTCGTGCCAAATTGTTGTGCGAAATGTTATTATCGTCATTATCTGGCGTCAATTATTTCGAATAATCTAACGATATTTTTATAGAGAATGCATGTTTCATTATCATAACTCAAATTAATGTTACATTACATATAAATTAAGGTAACAAAATTATTACTGTTTATCCATTTTTAAGATTCTTACAATTGAAGAATAGGTAATATTAAGGGAAGTCAAGTACAGGCCACAAAATACACGGTAAAATCTAAAAAATAACGTTGAAAAAAGTCCCGACTCCTGGAAGCGATTATTAAATAACGAAGTTTTCTCCAATATTCAGTCGGAAAATGTACAAATGTATTTTCTGTTACTAAAATGGACTAATTAAATTTCGTGAATTCGAAGCACAAAAAATACTCGCAGAAACAAAAGTACTTATTATTACGCTTAGAAACATTAGTAGATATAATAATATTGTCTTGAGTTTACGCGAATGCGATTACGTTGAAATGAAACTACTTTATACAGACTATACTTTAAGACATTGAGACGACCGCCATCTTTGGGTGCGTTTCCACTGACGTAGAGCTGGACGGAGTGGAACGGAGAAGAGCAGTGAAAAATAGCAAGTGTTTCCACTGAAGCGGAGTGGAGATATCGAGCACTGTGTGTGCTCCTCGTCAATGGAAACGCACGCTTTGTCTTTCTGTGAACATGGTTTCTTAAAAGCAACCACATAACGTCGGAGAAATTGTAAATTTAAATAGTTAATATCATAAATATGGTTTGAAAATGTAAATACATAATAAAATTCGTATAAAGTACTTTGAAGAAATTTATAAACTCGACATGTTTGCAAAATGTTGTCCTTTTTTTTAATTTATTTATTTATTTCCAATTTACAATGTTAGATTTCGTACAAAAATTCTCTCGCCAAACTTTTACGTTTGAGGGCAAGATACGCTAATTTTTTTTGTTTTTGAAACCTTACACTGTCATAGATACTTACAAACTATTTACTTGCATTAATTAAACTATGTAATATAATTAATGCAAGTAACAATGGTCTCTAGCTTCGTTTGTCTAAAATTTGATATCACTCCATTTCTATGTGATTTAGGTAATTTTATGCTGTTACACTGCTAGACCACAGTCCACCATGATGCACCAAAGCGAATTAGAGCTTTACAAAACATCTTCAGGAACATTACACTATTTAACTGGTGTTAAACAGTCTAATTTTCTTGAAGTAGTTGTATGGGTACCTACTTAACTTCGAAATTTCAAAACTGCTTGCCGCGGGATCACCCTTGAGACCATCGTGGGGCAGTCTAACGATCTTAATACTAGGCGCAAAGCTACAAAGTAAATTTATATTATACTTATTAGAAGCTAGTAAAGGAAACGTAGCCTCATTCTCATCGTAACTTAATATTATAAAATTGTGTTTGTGCTTTTATGCCTTAACTACTCAACCAATCATCACGATATTTTGCATACAAGTTGTCAGTACACAGAAACGGATATACGGTTTAGCCAGAAAAAAAGACTGAACTGCGCAAGTGAAAATGCAGGCAAAAGCTAGTGAGTATATTTCTATGAAGCACAAACGCTTCATGTCAGCGCCAATATCATAATAGCAATAAACTACTACTCATAGAATCGTGCAACGCAGTCATTATCAATTGATTGATTTTCCACCTAAATAATACGTACCACTTGACTGCAGATTGAGTTGCATTGCATTGCTTCGCTAATTCCGCTGCACCACATCGTAGCGCTTCGCCAATTCGCCATTGCTAGTTAATCACATTTAACATCCTCATTTTTAATTCGAGTAAATACTACGTAATAAAAAAGCAGCAGAACTTTTTATGACTAGACTAATAACAAACATCGTAACAAACCCAGCCGTTTGCGTATGATTCAGCTCTAACATATAACTCCACTTCGTACATCGAAACTTTCTCATTTATAATTTCACACTTGGCACTTCATGTTTATTATGATACACGTTTCCAATTTATTATGTACGCGTGTATTTCTTCGCTCATCATCCTAACTGTTTGAAGCTGTTCGTTTTGTGTACACAAATGATAAATAACTGTCATTCCTTTATCCCATAAGGGGCATTCTTACCCAAACGTTGGAAGCTCGGCTATTTTATTGAACACTAGTTTCTACCCGCGACTTCACCTGAATCCCACAGAAACACATACCGGTATAAAGAGTATCCTACCCAAGTTTCATTCAAATCTGTTTGACCGTTTACGCGTAATTAAATAACAAACATATCCACAAACTTTAATATTTACAATATTAGTAAGGATAAGTTTCAGGTAGTTTCCAGTTTAAAAATATCTTGTAGAAAACTGCAATGGTATCCGTTATTGAATTTCTTTAAGAAAATTTTCTTTATTCGGAGATAGAAACTAGAAAACTATTTGTAATTGCATTACAGTAGTTTGAGACGTGCCGGTAATATAAAGGCGATACGAAATATGTGCAACAGGGGCGAGGTCGACAGAAGTCTCCTTATATTATTTTAAGTATTACAGAAACGTTTAGGTATTATTCTGCATTGTGTAATCGAGTGTTTATATGTCTCGTACATATTTGGGTCCAATTAATACTTGGTTAAGACGATAATAGGTCAGTAAAATACATTTATATTATATATAAACAACAGACTACTAAAAAAAGTTACCGAATTGTTTAATTTTTTAACATTTAAAATCAGCGATGTTACTTGTGTACGTTCTTACACAACGTAATTTAAGTTAACAATCTACGCACAAACGCACCATCCTCAAAGGCTAAGGAAACAAACTGCTTTGCAAACCAATAATTTAATGCAAAGATGTCTGTTAGAAGTGTGTTTGATAGCTTGTTTTTAAAAGTAGTCTATAATGTCATAATTATGCATTCCTGGCGTCGTTGTTTATGATATTTCCATACCAAATTTCATCAAAGCCTGCGGAGCGCTTTTGCTTCGAAAACATAACAAAAATACGAAGTTAAATTTATCTAATAATATAAGTACGGAATATGGAATAGCATGGCATTTGCTTTTTTATGCGGCAACTTCCCTATTAGAAATAAAGCCAGTGTCGCGGGCGACTTTACAAACATTGAAACAACGGACTCAAAGAACACCTAGACTCGGATCAGCTATTTGTTGTTCACATAATGTTTTGTACCACATCGGCATTGAATACACAACACACACACGGCGTATTAGCAGTGGTAGTGGGAAGGCGATAGCTCAGTGGGGAGACCAACAGACTGCAATGCAGAGGGTCTCGGGTTCGAACCCACGTCCACGTTCGCGCACCTCTGACTTTCGGAAGTTATATGACTTTTCGAAATTATCTGCGTATGATATATGATTGACAATTATTGCCTGCTCCGTGCCTCGGAGAGCACGTTAAGCCGTCGGTCCCGGCTGCCATGAGCATCTATGGCAGTCGTTATTGGGAAGTCAGTGCCCTGACACTAGTCTAGCCTTAAGGTACTTAAGGTATCGTTAAGGTATCGGGTTGCGGAGGTCAGATGGCAGCAGCTCCGTGTAAAAACTGATATCCAGTCAAATCCGGTTAGACTAGAAAAGCCGACCCCAAGTGACTTGGGAATAATAAAGGCTAGGGAGAAGAAGTGGGAAGGCGACCGTTTAATTACAAATTTCATTTATTAGTTCTTCTGTCAAAATACTAAGAAAATCGAATAAACTGTTTAACAACAAAAGAGAGAAGTCCTTAGTTTCTTTAGTACTATGCTTTATTGCGTCCCCTTTTTAAATCCTTGCGTGTTCTGGCGTGAAGGACGAAGACCCGGAACGGGTATCGGCAGTATTCGTCAATTATTTGATTGATTTTGCAAAGACGTCGACTTTTTATTAATAATATCAGGTACTTTTTAGTGCTCACTGAAAATTGTGCAATCGGTCGCAAGAGAATAGGACAAAATTAAATAGAACAGAGCACTGAGTAAGTTCACCATCCTTTTCTAAAGCGTATTCCTTTCATTTTATTACTTTGGACAAAGTATCTCTTGAACATTTTCAGTTATATTGTAGCAGGTGCGAAGTTCTCGAGTTTAATGAAATTATGCTTCTTTCATACTTTAATTTAATGAATTAATAAACGTTATATATATTATATAACGCCAATTGTTTGTCTCTGCCCTATTACGTGAAAATATAGTTTTTCCGAATATATTTGCTCTTCAAGTTAATACATTGCTTGATAGTAAGCAAGTCAGTAAAGTCCAATAGTAAAATATGAGTGTAATTACCTCTACGTAACTCGGTGAAAATATGTAAATAAACGTAAAAAAGCTTAGCCAGATATGTGAGTGTGTGCGTTTCAATGAAATACAAGTAAGGCACTCAATCCTTGGTGTATATATGGCAATATTTGGTACCAGATTTCGTGTCTGCGGTCGAATGCTGGCCAGAGGCACTGCGGTGTACAACTAAAGCGGTTGGGAACGATGTTTGAGTATGTCCCCCTTAAAAGCGGTCGGCTACAACAGTGCGACGGCGTTCGTCTGTGAATAGTTTCGAGGGAAGCACAGGTATTCCATTGTGATGAACTTGTTTACATCTACGTATATATACAATGAAGGGCGCTTACACATTGGCTAATATCCCGCGTTGCGTTACACGTTCAGTTATTGCAAATTTTATTGCTTGCAGTTCTTTTTCATAAAACTTACAAGAAGTTTATAACGTCGTTAAAAGAAATTAGAAATATGTGCATAAAAATGCTAACTTGGTTCATAATGATGCTCTGGATAATAATATTTTATGGAAAGTTTATGAGTAATGATTTTTACAGGACGTTTATTAGACTTAGTCAATACTTTAAGTAGAACTTATTAAATCTTAATAGGATTTTTTTATGATTAAGACTGCTGAAATTCAGTTCGCGTGGTAGCGAAATTAAAGAAGGCCTTGCAAATTTCGCGAATTTTCGTGCACGTCGTTAGGTGCAGTTAGCTTCATTTAGTGGTAAACGGCCCGACCGGGGAAGGACTACTCTCTTACAGAATACCGACGTGAAATAGCAGTATTCCCTACTTATGTTGTGTTTCGTTCGGTGAGTGAGAATACCGGACGCCCAATCACTTCCTCTCCTAAACGGTCGGCAACGCGTAAGTGATGCCTCTGGTGTTACATGCGTCCATAGCTACGGTGACCATTTACCATCCGATGGGCCGGGCCGTACGGTTGTTTGCCACCTCAGTAGTATAAAAAAAATAAACGTGCACTAGTTATAATAGTACTAGGTAATAAATAGCGCAGTATTTTTTATTGGGACTTATCTTACCCGAACGCCCATCACTGTATCGCCTGTGTAGCCAGGTTCAGCAGTAATGAACATAGCATAGCAAACACACATGGCAAACAGAGTTTTGACATTCGGGAAATACCCGGGTAAATTAAACTGTCTTCTGACCCGTAGCGGATTTAATCAGCTGTATATGGCATAGTACTTGACGCGGTCGCCTTGCCATTGCCACTGCGACGAGGGTTCTGTTATTTTTGATATGCACCAATGATTGTTCTGTGTCTGAATATCCATTGTTTGAATGATTGTTAGGTCCCTCGTAACACAGGAATTATTTCTAGTGTGGGACTAGTTTTTTATAAAGATCTTAATTCTTGCAACATAGTTGTGCGAACAGATAGCACGTTGTAACATTCGCGACGCATTTGCCAATGCATAGGGGCCGTAACGTTATACATATTTAAAGTGTACCTTTGGGATGATGGTTTCTAAGTAGGCCAGGATCAATGCTGTCTCTTTGGTCAATACGAGCATTGTGTTTAAATTTTTTCATTACTTCACGACCGTATGTATCGCAAGGGTGCAGAGGTGTCTCATAGGTATGCATATTGGTGGCCTCGATGGCGTAGTGGTTAGTGTAACCGACTGCCACGCCCGAGGTCGCGTGTTGGATTTCCGCACAAGTCAAATATTTATGTGAATGGATATGGATGTTTGTCTTGGTCTGGGTATTTCTATGTATAATATGTAAGTATTTACAAAAAAGTATATATGTATGTTTATCCATTGTCTAGTACCCATAGTACAAGCTCTGCTTAGTTTGGGCTAGATATTGTTTATGGGATAGAATATAGAATATTATTATCTTATTATTAACTAAGTTTTCGTCGTACTATAAAATCGATCAACAGTTTGACGTCTACTGGTGCTGCTACTTATATTTTCTTGTCAGAAAATCCTACGAATATTATGCTCTTCTGAATAAGATTGGGCTTTCACGATCGACAAGTGTTAACGCTTATGTCACGAAGCCAACGTGGCAATCTAATCCTAAATAATATTATAATTGCGAATGCGAGTTTGTTTGTTTGCTTTCACTCCTTAACTACTCAATCTACTCAATCGATCGTAATGAAATTTCGTATACACGTTGTCAGCGGTACAGAAAAGGATATAGGGTACCTTTCATTCAGGAAGACATACTGTTTCCGAAGAATATAAATCTATTGACATTATCTAGATTAAGGCGAACAAAGCTGCGGAGTAATTTATACCTATATGTGAATGAAACGCTGTCTGTTTGTTACGTTTCATGATTAAATCAATAAGTTGATATAAGTAAAATTTGGTATACAGATAGCTTGAGTACTAGGAAAGGCACCGGCAACTTTAAAAAGCAACCAGTTTCGCCGAAACTTTAACCAAATTGATGAATAATTTATGTAAACAATTCACCCACACGTTTTAATGTGACCATTCGATGAAAGTATATTTTAGAATGTAATTCGAGTGAATGGATGAAAGTGTTATTTGAGTTTTACTGGTAAGCAGTTATTAATAGAGCCACAAAGTATTAATGCGACCGGTAAACATAGAATCTCTATTTATAGTATGGGTGTAACGATGGCGAAATTTTGATTACATGTATACCATATCTGCCTTATACTTCGTAGATATATACATTTGCGTAATCACTACATATTATAAAACAAAGTTCTCCGCCACGTCTGTACGCGATAAACTCAAAAACGACTGAAAGGATTTTCATGCGGTTTTTACCAATAGACAGAGTTATTCTTAAGGAAGGTTTAAATGTATGATTTATTAAGGTTATGTACTATCTATGCGAAATCGAGGTGGGTCGCTTTCGCTAGTGCTTGATTATTATTGTTCTATATTAATAAATTGTTATTAAAATAAAAATATTTACCATGACTTCTGTAAAGAATAATAATTGTCATTATTGTGTATGGTTTTCAAAGTCTCTAATTTTTATCGAGTTATAGATATCGCTGAATGTACAAGGAATTATCTTAGTATTGGTGTACACAGGCCTATGTATATTGAGAATAGAGCAGGGTAGCTCGCTGTTACCATATGTATGAGCCAGATCGTCTGGAGAAGCACGACTTACAGGAAACCGGCATAAGAGTAGAGACATTGTTATTGCATTTCGCCTGGTGCCTAAGTGCTGCGGTGACACACATACATATGTATCTTTCTACAAGATATACAGGGTGATTTTGAAATCGTGTAATTCCTTTTAACCACGCATTCTACTGGTGATATAGAATAACCCGGACCATATTTTTATTTAATTAGATTAATTTTTTTTGAAAAATTTTTATTCCTTTTTTTTCGTGAAATGGTGTCAGATAGTCATATGTTAACCAACCGAGGCAATTTTAATTTTTTACTAATTAAAATAAAAAAACATATTAATAATTAATGTCGTAAATAATAACGGGCGGTCTTTTTTATTGCCCCTTATTATTTACGACATCAGTTATTGTTATGTTATTATTTTTAAATTAGTAAAATATTAAGATTGTGTCAGGTGGTTAAAATATGACTATTTGAAATCATTTCATGAAAAAAATCTGTACTCTAATTTTGCCGAAACCATTATTCTAATTAAGAAAAAATATGGTCAGGGTTATTCTATATCACCAGTAGAATGCGTGGTTAAAAGGAATTACACGATTTCAAAATCACCCTGTATAGATAGTAGAAAGGAATGTCTTTCTTTTTGTCTTTAATTCCATACCCCTTAGGTTGACATCGCGGGATTAATACTCTTAATATTGCAAGCGTCATGGGTTTTGTAATTGCCTACTATCAGGCACGATCATTGTTATATATAAAAGAAACACATACTAGTTTGTTATAAATAAGTATCTCGAGTGCAGATGAGAGTATTGAATATTTGTTGCGCTCGTTTCACATTTTAGGCGCTCTCAAAACTGTCAAAACTTCATACAATATGTAAACTGAAAGCTGCCGAATAACGGAAGTTTTTTCGTGTGGAACAGTTTGTATTGTTATAAATATTGTTTTGGAGTTTTTTCTGTCAACTGACTTTATGATATGAATTTTGGATGCGAATAGTCGGCAAATAGCTCGGGAGATATTTTCGTTATCAGGCAGTGAACGTGTCGAAAACTATCGGAGCAGTGTTCGTTTTTATTTTGTACAAGCATGTTGGCAAACAGGCACATGGTGCAAGCTGCCTGGATAGCAGTTACCGTGGCTGATGTGCGATTTTATTTTTAATTTGTATTAGGCGTTTGGTTTTGAAGAGAATTCCTTGTACATTCAGATTCGATACCTATAAGTCGATAAAAATTAGGGATTTTGAAAACCATACACAATAATGACAATTAATATTCTTTACAGAAGTCATGATAAATATTTTTATTTGAAAAACAATTTCTTCTCTGATGTTAAGTGTCGAAACAGTCAACGATGGAGCACGCTTGCCTAGAAGATACCTATACACTCGCGACTTGAAGACATCGAGATCGTACTCATCGGTAAACACAGACCTAGGTAATGAGTTCACGACTCCTTTGCGGTACGTGTTATAAAAGTAAAAGCAAATCGCTTCGTGCACAAATGTAGCATATCCACCATATACCTGTGTTTGTCTGATCGTTGGATAGTAGAATGGGGAAGGAGGAATTAAACTCTCCGAAATATATCCGATAGAAAACCGAAAGACTGCCAACCTTACGACGATCTTTTGCTTTCCGTGGCAACCTGTAATTAAGGCAGCACCAATACTTGTATACCACTGACCTTGTAACTTAGCTTTTAAGGTGTAGGTATGTTCTTGTTGGTTGTCCAAATAAATAAATAAATAAATAAATAGATGCTCTAAACTTTGGAGTTGTGCGTTGACCAGCTGGTCATTTCTTGATCAGATCGGAGACGTTCTGGATAAAGGCCAGGTTATGAGCACCTTAAACCGGCGAGCGTGTATGAGGAATGTTATGAAAGTGAATGAAGCCAGAGAAGTGTGTCAAGATCGTAGCAAATGGAAATCCGTAGTCTCTGCCTACCCCTCTGGGCAACAGGTGTGAATCTATGTATGTATGTTTATTTCGTGTAACATCAAGCATTAAACAAGCAGTTGTTGTACAGCCAAGACCTACTCTAGGAACCCTGCTTGTCGCAGGTAAACAAAATAAAGTTCGTTTAGTGATCGCACTAAACCTACTTCATTTTGTTTACAGTTGTTGTTTACTCTTTACCGTGGGACAGAGTTACTTTTCCAGTCGAGCTGCCTTGCCGAGTGGAGCTACGCAACTAAGTTAAGTGGAGATTCTGCTGTGCTAACCTAACCTAACGCTTATATATTCTTTAAGTGGCATTTGTCACAGTTAATATCGTATATCTACCAACATAATATATACTGATGTTTTCCACAGACATCTGGCAAGGCTTATGACGATTCTTTGTATGTGAAGTCTTTTGCGATGCTAGCAATGGATAGAGATGCTCTCTATCGAGTCCCAGATCGCGAAGCACATTTTCGTTTTTTAAAATCATGTCTGATTATAGCAGGTATAACATATTGAATCTCGATACAACGATCACTATCTTTATCGAGTGCTAGTAGTATATCACTTCTGGACAGTAGCGTTTTGTTCCGCTTCGCTGAGAATAGAATAGATTCTTCAGGTTGCAATTCAATAGATAAAGCTTATACGAAACGTGAAGTACCTAGACGTCCCGATTTCGTTCAACAAAGTGCCGTTGCTGGCAGAAGACGTAATATGCTGCCTTCAAATTAATTTAAGTGATACATAAAACTGGCATTGTTGAAGTTTTCACTTACTTTCAATTACAACTGATCGTGACAAGCCAGCTTTGATTCGCATATAAAACTTAGGAGATAGATGGGAGTCTATCCACAAGATCAACTATAAATAGTTACCTAACAAAATATAATATGTCCTAAGTTTCCCTTTCTATTTATTTATTATAAGGGCTTCTTGTTCAAAATGTAGCTATCAATGTTGCTATCAATCACTATTATTTAAATTGATTGCTAAACTGGGATCGTTTATCTAAATACGTAACACATTCCATTAATAGTCCTAAGTGTCGTAAGTCCGACCGTCAAAGCTGGCTTTAAAGGAATAACAAATCACAGATCAGGAATACGAGAAGGAAAGAGCCAGAAGGAAAGAAGCAAAAGAGTATATCTACATGACTGACTAGGCAGTTTATAATATTGACATGTCTGAAATGTTAGGTAGAGGTGTATTGCATTTTGCAAGCCAGTTTTAGGTCTCAACCCTCAAGCATATTTAAGCCAATGCTTACGTTATATATCAACAGGCATGCTACCGTGCCATATAATTATATACTACATATACAGCACGCTTCGGCACAGGAGTGACGAGTTAGGTATATATAAATACAAATTAATATATCATAGCAAAGATTTACATAATTTCAAATTTAAACGTTGCTCGAATGTTAATAAAAGTTGTCAATTCACCACTACACTACGCTATGCGTTGTGGACTGGAACACACAGGTAAGAAGGCAAATAAAAATAATTTCGATATATATCGATACTTTCTACCCATCCCTTGGGGACGGGCAAATGAAAAAAAATCGATATATATATATCGATATTTTGATATATCAATATTTTTACTCATCCCTACACACAGGACAAACATTGATGTCCTCCATAGTGGTTGTCCCGAGTCTAGGCGTTCTTTAAGTTCATCGTCCGAATATTTGAGTCTCCCATACAAAACGAATTATGCCTTATGCGGGAGTTGTATTTTTGTACAAAAGTAGAGAGTTTAATTTTTATACTTAATTAAATCATCAGTTTCATAGCCTTTATTATATTCTCAAGTTTATTGGCATCAGTTTCATAGACTAACAGAATCTGGTTAGAAACGACAAGCCCAAAAGAAAAAGTCTAGGTGTGGATCAAACGTCTTTGTGTTAGAAGATACCACATATCGACGTACATGTTAATTAGAACCCTGATCAGTAGGGACGTACTCTATAAGGCACGGCAAGGTAATTATTATTTTCTTCTAAAAGCATGATGTTACTATTTTATTTCTCTCACGGATCGATTAACAACTCAGTCGCCACTGTCACAAATACCTCCGTCTTTATAATTAAATCATTCAACATAATCTGTCAGTACGCCATGATAATTATAGCCATCGTCCCTGACCATCCGATTGTCCGGCAGTTTCGGTCGATTGAACAACTTCATTGTTCAACCTTTAACACTAATTAACGCTAAGTATCGATCGAAATCGAATTGCTGTGTCGCTGGAAACACGCTTAATAGTGCACGTTTCATTTTACTTAGAACTCAATGAGAAATCTACTCGGTTGATACTTTCAAGACCAGTTCTTGGAGATGTGACGATGTCTTCCTGTTTTATGTGCTGATACTTAAAACTGACATGAGAATTTCATACTATTTCAGTATCATTTTATACTATTACTACAAAGAATAATGTATTTCTTTCTTTGTTTTTTATAAAAGACGACGACAACTAATAGTTTAAATACACCAACTATACAATAAAATATTGAAAATACGAATGCAATACACTAATTAGGAGGTTTGTAAATTTACAACACATTTTTTTCTTCATGCCAGTTTATTTGTTTGTTCGCGCACTAAGCATCAAAATCCATTCAAAACCACTGAATGGATGAAATTAGAATATAAGTTTTATCTTATTTCGTTTCGAAAAACTGGAATTATGGTCAATAGACTCACGATAATAACTTACTAAGCACGTGTAATCGCGCGTCTTATCAAGGCGGACTAAGCTTCGGGAAGACTTATTAATAACGTTTTTATTTTTACCAAACCTATGTACCTTCATGACTATCACGTTTACTGAAGAAACTTTTCGCAGCAATATGGAGTACGGCAATTTGTTCGGCAAGCAAATGATTGTCTATTGCAACATTATAGTACCTATATTTTGCTGAAAAGCTTATTAGGTACTGCGTAAATTAAAGGTGAGCCTAACGCATTTCGCTAATAAGAATTCTATAGTAGAAAAACCGAATAACTTTTTCTGATGAATTGGCAGTCCTTATGATTAAGTACAAGCACAAGCTTATATGTCATAGGATGAACCAGGCAGTTATATTATACACGTAACCATATAATAAAAACCGGCACAAAAAAATGAAAATATCTATTTACATTCATGACATACATTCTTTATCAGAAAGAGCACACATCTGAATCCAACACAAAATAACTAGAAATCTTCACCACTAAACGTCTTAATAACAACACAACACATATACATATGTATATGTAAATACAAGACGTACAATTATATCTTCTCCGAGAAACCGAATCCGCAACCTTCAGTAGGTGCGGTTGGAGCACTAAGCAAGTAATACTAAGTATATAATAAGTAAATAATGCGACAATCAAGCCAGTGGTAAGACGATCCGACCGCAGCCCGCCCTCCAAGCCGACATGCCTTGTAACTACCTATTAATTCTGCAACCTTCTAATGGATTGAGACCTCACAAGATATGTATACGTATTTACGTCTATATAATGTCGCGCTATAAACTCGAGATTGGGTACTTGGGATTGGAAGAACGAAATTACACAAATACATATTATACGTTATTTAGTTATATAAATACTAACACAAATTGTATGTATGTTGGTCCATAATTTCTCTATGCGTCGGTCGGTGATCTATGCGTCTATGCTACGCGAAATAAAATAGTTGTTATTATTATTATTCTCTTTATTTATAGATTGAACAATAATATTTATATTTTTTTAAGCTACCGGTGGAATTATAATTATTAAACAAGTATAAAAAATACATGTATCAACTAGGAACGTAGGTAACAATGTAAAGCATGCTATGGAAGAGCGGAGTCTCCTACGCCGAGTATTGTGCGTTCGAATCCTACAGGGGACAAGGGGAATGCCCATTTATGGCTAACGTGTAATTTTTTGCCGCCCATGATTGCACGTATGATAAATAAATATATTATAATTTCTTATAATTTTTTGTATTATTCATTTACCGAAAGAAGATAGCAAAATCTATATAATAAAAAAAATATCGTAATGGTAATAAGTCTTGTTATAATCACCAGTGATGCCACGTTATAATTGCAACGTAAAAAGGAGACTAATATTATTGAATAAAAACATTAGAAGTGATAAAGAAATAGCATAGTGGTATTATTATATGTTAATAATCCACAAATAATAAAGCAAATATATTATTTTTTATATTATTATGCCAGTAATAAGCTAAAGAATAATATCGATTAAATATTGATCTATGATTTTTTGTTTTTAACTTGCAACACCGGAACCAACTGTCATAACTCCACAAATCGGCTTCCTTGCTTACTCGGTTTGCGTGATTGTGATTCTTTCGCTGTGATTTTGTTATTTTATTTACAATAAAGCTTGACAATACTCAGTTTTTAGACAATATTTTAATTATGTATGATAATAATGATGATGTGTAAGGAGAGTGTGTGTGTAAAACATTTATATAAATCTTGTCACCGGTATAAATAAAAATATTTTATCTCAATAACAATAAATAACTTTTATTTAATTAAATTCCTTGATTAATCACTTAATGACATTGCATACTATCATTTAAATATGGTTTTAAATATGGGCACTCGTGGCCAAAGTCACTATGAGTAGTGGGCATTCCCCTTTGTGTTATCCGCAAATGGTTTTGCCGAATCTGGGTTTCTTGTGTGCGTTGTTTGAATGTTTGTAAAGCACCCGTGACACAGAAATTATTCCTAGAGCGTATACTATGTAACTATGACTATGTATGTGTAGTATGGTCCATACTACACATATAGAATAAAACCCTGCCTATAGACTTCCATACTGTATGGAAGTCTATAGGCAGGGTATTATTCTTGAAAGGGAGTAGGCAGCGGCTTATTATTTCGCCAGCTGCGGTTTTAAGTTTTATGTTATAAAGACCTTTTGTTTTATACGACACGTGGCATACAGGCATACCACCTGATGGTAAGTGGTCACCATAGCCTATGGACGCCTGCAACACCAAAGGCATCACTTGCTCTTTGCCGACCTTCTAGGAAAGGATGTGGGAAGGAGAAGGAGCGGGAAGAGGAAAAGAGGATGATTGGACCTCCGGCACTCTCACTCACCGAACGAAACGCAACAGTAAGAATACTACTATTTCACGTCGATATTCTGTGAGAGGGTAGTCCTTCCTGGTCGAGCCGGCCCATTCATGCTGAAATCAGCAAGTCTCTACTACTCTACAAGTGCGCTTATTGCTGTCTACTGACGGTCAAAACGTCACGATATAAACAGATATTTAATCTATTAAGTCTTAGAATTCCAGACATAATAAAAATCTATCGTATCTGGCCACCGGTGTGCCGTTGCTTCTTAGAAGGGTAAATACTAATCAGCACGATTAAGACCTGTTGTCTAATATTGTGTTATGTGGTAATCTAAAAGCGTTTATATTAAATTAAAGTTATGAATAAACCACCTTTTAAATTTTGCTAGAGGGAAATTTGAATACAGCGTATAACGATGGATTATATTGTACCATTTATCTTCTATTAGAGTCTAGGCTACCGCGGAGACCTTGAGACACGTATTTATATTAAAATTATAAATGCGAAACTGTGTTCGTTATAATTTCACACGAAAAGAAGCAATAAAGGCGTATGCTTTTTTAAATATGAATATTAAGGAGAATGAAGGGTTGGGTTTTACGTCGGCAATATTAAAAAAGACTACCCTGGTAACGTAGCGGTTTTGAATGCGACTGCTTTGCATACAGTCCAGGGTTCGATGTCTGAATCAGACAAGGTATTAATGGACATTTCTGACCAGAATTTCTCTGTAGCCGTTGTCTGGTACTGTGCCCGCCTATAGGCTCGCTTTTATTCCTCCTAACTAATATTACAAATGCAAATGTGAGTTTGTTTGTTTGTTACGCTTTCACGCCGTAACTACTCGACCGACCATCGTGAAATTACGCATACATGTTATCAGGGCAACAGAAAACGAGATAGGTATCATTCAGAAAAAAGTACTGTTAATAAACTAACCTACATTTATGCGAGCGAAGCCGCGGGCATAATGTAGTAGGATATAAATACATAGCTGACGCAATTTGGGGATAATACACTATTACTTACTTCTATGTATGTATATTAAAGTAGAAAAGGAGCCTCGCTGATTTCAGCACGAATGGGCCGGCTCGCACGGGGAAGGACTACCTTCTTACAGAATATCGACGTGAAATAGCAGTATTCCTACTGTTGTGTTTCGTTCGGTGAGTGAGAGTACCGGAGGCCCAATCACCCTCTTCCCCCATCCCGCTCCTTCTCCTTCCCACTTCCTTTCCTACAGGGACGGTGCAAGTGATGACTCTGGTGTTGCAGGCGTCTATAGGCTACGGTGACCACTTACCATCAGGTACCGTAAGCTTGTTTGCCACCTTATTAGTATAAAAAAAAGTCAATAAAGATGCATCAGACGACATCATTATATGTAGCTCACGAAATGACGAAATGTTGATGGCCTCGATGGCGTACTAGTTAGTATAACCGATTGCCACGCCTGAGGTCACGGGTTCGATTCCCGCACAAGTCTAACATTTGTGTGCATGGACATAGATGTTCGTCTTGTTCTGGGTGTTTCTACGTATAATATGTAAGTATTTACAAAAAAAAGTATATATGTATGTTTATCCATTATCTAGTACCCATAGTACAAACTCTGCTTAGTTCTGGCTAGATGGAGTTGTGTGTATGTGATAGAATATAGAATATAAAGGAGTCTGCCCACCACCCCCTAGGTGCTAGGAACGTGTCAGGCAAAAAAATATTCTTTGTAAGGAAATGTATAAGACTATGCCCACTAGACCGTTCCGTCACCGACCAGCAGTTCCCATAGCAGGGCGTATCGTGTTGCTTTTCGTGTCTGATACGTTCCTAGCACGGTCATGGGATGAGACATACGGTCTGTGGGCAGACTCCTTTATTATTAAAATTACATTTTATAAAAAGTTCCTCGAAGTATCTGCTCTTGTTATTTTCTCTGAATGCCTGAGAAATTTCATTCTTAGAAATATCTGTTCTTATTAAGCAAGAATTTCGTAATAGAGAAATGTTATTACCTATTTTCTAAAACTATCTAGGTAATAAAATTCTACTAAATACTTTAATCATTTTAATCTGATAAATCTTCCCAGAACTCGTTACTTTGTTCATAGATATTCACTTATTCATAATATTATAGAGATTATATTATAATTGCGTTCCTAGAATTATTTAAAAATAGTACGATTAACAAATAATTGTTAGATCTATAGAATTATGTTTTTAATTTCCGTTATATTATTGTTCTGTTCCTAAGCCTGACTAATATTATAAATGCGAAATTGAGTTTGTTTGTTTGTCAATATATTTGTATATTCGGGAATAGTACCTTTTAATATAATTTTATATTTTTATTGAAGTCATATTTATTATATATTTAGGGTGGAGTATGGAGAAACCTTACATAATTTGTAACATATTAACCAGTGTAATCATATTCGCAAATAAATGACGACTGGATGTGATTAGATTTTTTTCTGGATGAAAGGAACTCTGTCCTTTTCTGTACCTCTGACAACGTGTATGCGAATTTCACGATGACCGGTCTAGTAGTTAAGGCGTGAAAGCGTAATAAAAAACAAACACACATTCGCATTTTTAATATTAGTTGGAACGTAGTTTTAGATTATATTTACTGATTATTAGTATTGTAAGACGCCATTCTTTGTTTTCCATGATGCTATTCATGCTCAATCAGTTTACATTACAATAACTTAGCAAAATGTGGATATTTACTGTACATTACTGTGTGTAGACTACATACATACTAACGTAGTCTTTCTCTTTAAAACTGTTTAGTTAGAAAAGTATGTATGTTACTGTTTGTTTTCACTAATGTTATAAATAAGAATAAAATTCGCTCCATGGCTTAGCTGAGTTGAGCTTTTGCTTATGTTAAAAGCCTTTCGCTGAATACCAAGCTCAAATGCCGGATCGGGTAGGTTATTTTAAAATGTTATTGATTGTTTTCTTCAACATATTGAAGCCAGAAGGTTGGCTCTGCGCCGCCAGACAATTCTAAAAAAATGGGTTTTAAAAATTGGATTCCGAAATACCGGTGTAAAACACCTCTGCCTACCCTTTATGAAATATAGGATCCTTCGGCATACACAGGTTTGAGTCTATAATATGAAAATAAGTAATGGTAGTATGGTACCTAGTAGACGTCAAAACCGGCGGCCATTATAACGAATGACCTAATCTTGAGTGGTGTAATACAGTGACACACCTCTATATAATTCCATATAAAAGCTGCCATGGTAGTACGTTATTTTATAAAGCAAAGTCTAGACTAACTTAAAATTAAAGCAACAAAACAGTTTTATCGCTAGGCTTGCCATTTTAGCTCAGTCATAAACCGCTCATTACCGCTTCACGCAAAGTTTTGACAAGCTCCGCATTTGTTATTACACATTTGGCACAGAACTACTTTTGGGCAAACGGCGCGAAATTGCACTTTGCAGTGACAGATGCCAACGACCCCTCTGTACCACAATTACTCTACAAAACAAATGGTATTCGAATATTTTCCTGAACAATATGATGAATTACGTCCAAGTTCTCGAGATCAGTACAGCAATATTTCAAATTCTATCCGTGCAAGTATGTGAATGTGAAAATAGCCTTTCCGTTCTTGTACCGAACTTGGAAAGCTTGAATTAAAAATACTTTGAATTATTGCTTCGCTGGATGCCTCTTTTCGTACGGTCATAAAACCTTTGCAATATACGAAAGGCAAGTGAAATCATAAATAAAAGTAATGCAGACTTAAAATACTGTTAGGGTAATTCAGTTTCTTAGTAATACATTGTGTAGTTTAGTACTAAATTAATACGAATAAGGTGTTGTACCCACCAAAGTGTAATGGTGTGTGACATATTTATGCTGTCGTAACTTTTCGTATCAACATTCGGAGCTATTATTGCGAGCAGGTGGCACAATGCCGCACGTTCGGCCGTATTGTGGCTCATAAAAAAGCGGTAGAATCTTACAAATGTGGACACGAACTTTTGACTTCGAATGTTAGATATTGGTAGTTTATTTGGAGACCAATATTTGCCGGCGTATTGGATTATATTTTTGTTACTAATACATGCCACCATCCACGCACACAGTTAGTTAATAATATTGTCTTCTGTTTACGCGAATGTTATCCATTGAAATTAAACTACTATATACGTAAATATAAATAGTTTTAATAGTTTAAATAATTTTATTAGCTTATAAATTAGAAAAATTCAATAGTAGTAAGAAAGAAAGAAAGAAAGAAGAAAGAAAAATGATTTATTTTGGTACCCAAAAAGGACACATTAAACAAAAAATAAAAATAAAAATGAAGAAATACAAAATAAAAGCAGAACAATAAACAAGGAAAAACAAAAATAAATAAAACTAGAAAAATAAAACTAATACTAAATACTATAATTTCATTTCATTTCTGCTCACTGGCAACACCACACCTTACCCAATGGCTCCCACCAAGTCAAGGCTAGTTATTGTGTTGTCAGTAATGTCAGTAAGCAGAAATAAACTATTGTTTAAATATAAGTTTGACTTAAATTTTAAAAGTAATATGAAGGTGTGTGTCCTATTAGTTCCAAAATTTGGATATCGCTCAGCATATGTTGCGATTTGTCAAATCGCAACACTGATATTCTGCGAAATCCAATTTAGTGACGCCGGCGCCTAGTGTCTAAACATATAAAAAAAAAAAAAAAAAAATATACTTAAATATGTAAATATACGAGTAAATAACATATAAATATAATTACTAAATGGTGTAAAAATGTGTGGAGTAAAATAAGAAACATTTGATTGTGTTTTTAAAGCAAGCGTCAGTGTGATATAGGTACCTATAGTGTATACTTATGTCGCTTCGGAATTATTGTAAACAAGTCTATTATCTAATGTGCATTGCGCAGTGACATAGACTGAGAGATGCGGATCTCAAGAAAATCTTTTGCCTTGCCTGTTCTAAGAAGTTATAGCAAGATGAATGCAATATATATATAATAATAATAAATTGTAGGGGTCTCGCTCAAAAAAAAAAAAAAAAAAAATATACAAAAAAATATACAAGACAGGTCAGACACATCAGACATATGCTTATGTATATATACCAGATCACAGAGCATTTCAACAAAGAAATGCAAGAATTAAAGTTAAATTTAACATAAATTAGAATATATTTAAGATAAGTTTAAAGTATTCAAAAACAAATCTATTATAGGACCAGGAAATAATACAAGGCACAACTTCAAGGAACTTCAAGGATGCCTGCAGTTGAAATACACCGCAACAACAACACAGACTGGAGACCTTTCCATCCAATACCTGACGGCTAAATCCAAAAAGGTAAATAGGTGTTTATGGGGATTAGGATATATAGAAATATATAGAGATTAAAGGAGTGTTACAATATTAATTCATTGAACTGGTATAATTTTGTTTATATATACATATACACACACACATACATACACACACACATACATATATACATATATATATATATATACATACATACACATATACATACATAGACACACATACACACATATGCAGATACACATGTAAATATAATTATGTATTTATTTGTGTTTCTAGCAAAATCTTTTTTAGATGAAAAACAAAGGAATTTCTGGATTTCAGGCTGCGGATTGGTGGTGGAAGGTTATTCCAGCAGTGTGATGCGGCATACCTGAAGCTACCTCTGAAAGCAGCAGTCCTGTGCTCAGGAATGGATAGTGGATTTGTGACTGATCTCACTGTATACCTGGACTGAGATTCTCTCCAACATAGCTTGTCATACAAGTAACTAGGTGTTTTTGTTTCTATAACTCCAAAAAGTAAAGAGGCTAGGTGTAACTTCCTTCTGGCAGCCATCTTAAGGATATTATGTTCATTTAGATAGGGAGTAACATAACAGTTTTCAAAATTATGTAATACAGTGATAAATAAATACATAATAAAATAAAAAAAATATTGGTTAATGTTTGTAATACCAGTGAAGGAAGCGTGAGTTAAGTATGCTGTCAGTGCAAGGAGTCACACATAACTCTTTTGTTGATAGCATAGCACCTGCATAAGAAACCACATTACCGTAGACAATTATTCTGTTGCGATATTCCTATTCTTTAAGAAACTACTTTTCCAGGCGAGTTACGCCAGTATGAGCTAAAGTCGAACGAAAGTTTAAGAGGCGATCGTATCGTGGTCTACCTTTTTAATATCATCCTTCGAAAACCTCGGTAGTTTATCGACAATTATGTCTTAAGTTATGAACAAACTACGTGTTAGTATCGATAGCGAGTATAATTTACTAGTAAACTAAACTAGTTTGCGTGAACACTACTTATGATAATAAGGTATTTATATCTCAGTGTTTTCGTATCGCGGGAATTGCTACGTTCTACTAGGAAAAGCTTACGCCACTTAGTAGGCGTAATAAAAGGCCACTGCTCACTAATAAAGACCTGTTCAACATTAACAAATAAGGGGCTGTATGAAAACCGAGGAAATACACATACATTCATTTGTATTTCCTCGGTTTTCATGCGTGCCGTGTAAGAACAACTGTGTTTCAACACAGCTCATGCATTCTTACACTGCAAAAGTGGGAGTATCCAACGGAATGCTTATTAAAAATACGATTCTCCAGAAATGATGGGGGAAGTACTGTTGAACATCGGTCGTCTGATGTCAATCGTGAGACTGAGTGCGGAAAACACGCGTCCAACTAACTAACTATCGTTGTGTTTGCCTTAGTATATGTCAATCTTTCCATGAATTATTGACTATTCAAGGAACTCTAAACAAAACACTTATATTGCATATTAACGCCTATAAATTGATGATTTATGATGATATATGATTCTTCATACGTAAGTTCATGATACGAAAGCAAGTCTCTAGCTAACTATGCTTAAGTGGTCACGTCACAGAAACTTTACTGACGTAACATTTATACATGGGTGCGAATCCCTACAAAAATTTCAGTAGCGAGAACAAAAAAAATAGCACTTATTATGTCACACTCCGGACACGGAACAAAAAGAACTACTTCGTTGACATCACGACTCTGTCACTCGTGTAGATGGGCCTGAGTCCTTATAAACATTTCAGTAGGTAGAGGTCATCGTACATTATCTAGTTTGTCAGTTGACTAACGAATTCAAAGGGCGGACACACATAAATGTTTTATAGACATAGTTTCGGTAAATTGTGTACCAGCTTTTGTCCT
Source organism: Catocala nupta (assembly GCA_963675205.1). Taxonomy (NCBI): domain Eukaryota; kingdom Metazoa; phylum Arthropoda; class Insecta; order Lepidoptera; family Erebidae; genus Catocala; species Catocala nupta. The sequence continues at coordinate 22,024,282 of OY776087.1, forward strand.
TAATTAGTTAATTAGGTGCATAGGGCGATCTGTTGTGAATAATTGATGCGAACGCGAGCGGAAAGATAGTTCCTAATCAAAGAATTCATTTTATATGTACGTAACGGTTCATAGGGTAATTATTAGTCTGCTTCAACAGACCATTAAATAAATGTTTTTTTAATACCAGCTTGTCAATTATCTAGGCCACTTAATGGTCGTAAAACTAGGGTAGAAGCTACAAGCAATAACTTCCATAGTTAATAATTAGGGTTCACTTTGAAGATTAAGTAATAATGGCCGTGTCTCGTATTGGATAAGCCTAGGCTTCCAATGCTTAGCCCTGCCTGTCACCTATTGTCTAAAGATACGACGAGACAGGAGACTTAACGTGTTCTCTGAAGCATTGAACTTTAGTTCCAGAAAGACAACAGGCCAAAGCTCTTCCATCTGAATAGCTCTTTACAAATTAAAATAATATATTTTTGGGTGGTTTTATTTTTTATATTTCGGACACTGATTTCTGTTTTAATTAGATATACATATATCACACTTAGATCATTCTGCCGATTTCTCTGTATATATTTTCAATGTTTATCATCTCTTCTATACCTACTTATTCTGTATATTATATACTATATTAATTAAAACAAATTGCTAAGCTTTTAGGCATCTTATAAATTGTGAAAATAATTAAGGCGTTTGAAAAACAAACCAGATTACTAAGGATTTTAAAACCTTTTTTGTATTTATATCAACATTTATAATGCAAAGATAGTGCTATTTTGTTAAGAGCAAATATATAGAGTCACGTAAAACAAATGATATATTGAATTCAGCTCTGCATGTTGATTTTCGGAGGAACAGAACGTGCGGAATATATAAGCTGGTTACCTATGCTCGCAAGATCCCACGAATTGGAAGAAAATTGAAAACAGCAACTGTGTAGACAACGGTTTAGCTATACTGTTAATATAACGTATAGGTACAACGACGCATGTTTAAATTTGGTCACCTTTCTGGACGTTAAGTTGTCTTCGGACAGAATGAGTTAGTAATTATAAATAAAGTATTATCTCGCTCACCTATATTAAAAATTGTACACTGTCGTTCATTATAATAATTTAATAATAATAATTTATTTATTTTAGTATAAATTCTTAGTTTTACAATTGCATCTTAACAATAACATAAACTACACTTATAGGTTATGTAATGTGTGAACTTCTTTCTCTTAGTGTGGACACTTTTTTGAGCGATATAATTGAAAAAACACGTATGATTTACATCTTTGTTTGTAATAATTAAACGTGCATTGTCTTTTCGATACTGCTATCTTCTTATTTATATTAGCAGCCTGTGTGTGTGGATCTAAGTTATCGTATCTAAGCCATAGTAAAGTTGGCTATGATAACTTAAACTATCATATTCCAATTTTATTCGTAGGAGAATCGTTTCATGTACTGTTTAATTACTTCGCATAATAAAAAGCGGGGCATAACTTTATTGTGCAAAACGTTTAGTTGTGTTCAAAATATTTAGTTTATCTGCGTTTTGTTACACACAAGTTCTTGGTATTCTTCGTGCACATACTACTAACATTTAAAATGTATAAACTAAATAATATTTTAAATGTAAAAGTTTGCGAAGATGTTTGTTTGTTTGTTGTACAGACTTGTATAAAACTTGGCATGTCCTGAATTAACACATAGGATATTTTTTTATCGCGGTATGCGTTCCCGTGGGATTCTCGCAAGCGAAGCTGCGGGCATTTAGTTATTAACAAATAAGTTGCTCCTAATTTTGATTACCTTTGGTTGGTAGAGGAATAGGTAGTTAGTTACAAGAAATAAAGAATACGTTCAGAGCTGTTTTTTAAAGAAACGAAAGTAGATACGTCGAGCACAGTGGATTCGTCGCTTAATCTGTAGATTTTTAGAATAAACTAGGGCAGCTTGATTGGAATTGTAACATCTCAAGTAGTGTTTTCAGGTTTCTTACGGAGGCGTACTGCTGTCAGTAAGACCAAATGGGATTTTTTGTAGGAGATACTCCTTTTTTGAACGTGATTTAAAAACGTTGCCCGTAGTCAATGTTTTAATGCACGTTAACCACTTATTTATAACTAGTGCTCATATGCTTTTAGTATAATAATAATAATATTCCATTTAAACCGGTCATCTGCTAGGCACGGGCATCATCTTAGTATGAGAAGTCCACCACGCTGGTCCAGTGCGGGTTGGCTGACTTCACACATTTTACATTATGTAGAGCTTAGACCTGCAGGTTTCCTCACGACGTATTCCATCATCGTTAAGGCGAGCGAGAATTAACTATTTAATACACACATAACTTCGAAAGGTTAGAAGTGCGTGCCTTAGAATCTAACTAGAGAGCTCTGCGTGACTGTCCAACGGTTTTCCAGCGGGATATCACTGCAATTTTTATATTTTATGGTATTAATAAACAATATCGTTTTCAACAAAACGTAAGGCTGTAACCACACTTTTAAGGTGACGTATCCATACGTATACAGAAGAAAACAAACTCATCTCACCGAAAGACAATATGATGGTATGCGTTTGTTTAGCTTCAATAGGAAAGTGCGACTACTGCCTAATGTAAAAGTGTAAAACTTAAAGAAATACAATATTATTATTCTTACTTTTCTTAAATTAAGTCTTATTAAATTTTGTATAAGAAGAAAATTACTTTAAAAACTTCATAAAATTATATAAAGCAAAATTATAAGCGTCTAGAAACCAAAGCTTTCTTGGTTTTTGATGAATGTACGCAGCCCTAAAATGTATTCTATTATAATGCTTAATAGGGGTTGGTTTAGAGATGTATTATATGCATATAAATTACGCCAGCTTTATTTTTTTCTATATTATGAGCGAGCCTATTGTCTACTAGAAACATTTCCATACTCCTTGCTTCTACTGAAAAATTCCTAACAGAAAGACCCAGTAAAACTTTTCCTGAATAGGAATTTTGACCCCGGAACCTTACGGCTGAGAGCATAAGCGATGAGGCATATTGAAATATAAGCTATCGCATTTATAATATTAGTAGGGATAATACAGTTTACTCAGTGCCCTTCTGTTCGTTTTACGAATTAAGCATAGCTGAAAGAGCATTAGGAAAAAAGCTAGATGAAAATAGTGCAATATGCATAGAGTACTTCAAGAAAGCTTTTTAAAGACAATTGTTTAAATAACCCTCCATCTTTTTGTTATACTTTGAAGGCTAAGCTCTCAAACCAATTTTGATGGAAAGGTAGCCTTTTTAGATCTTTATAAACTAACTTGCTAAACACGGCCACGCTTCATTGGGGCTCAGTCTGATATTAGTTCATTTATTGTATATTTTTTTGGTAGTATATAAAACTATGCTAAGAAGGTAGCCTATTTCTAATCTAAAGGTCTTTAGGATCAAAACACTCTTACATAGAAATATTCCATTACATAAACACAAAACCATCTAGCCCAAACTAAGCAGAGCCTGTACTATGGCTACTAGACAATGGATAAACATACGTATATACTTTCTTTTTGAAAATGCACATATATTATACATAGAAACATCCAGACCAAGACAAACATCCATGTCCATGCACACAAATGTTTGACTTGTGCGGGAATCCAACCCGCGACCTCGCAACCTCAGGCGTGGCAGTCGGTTACACTAACAACTACACCATCGAGGCCGCAACGTTGAGTAAAAATTCAATCCGTCGATGACTTACCAACGAGAATTTCGGACACAAACATTCGGAAGCTTAATATTTTTACATAAAGATATGTATGTAGATATAAAAAGAAACTTTCCCATTTGTGTTATAATAATGTAGATATTACGAGTACGTCACCTGTGTGGGAGTGAAATGGCATTCAACGAAAGAGGCACTGGTCCATAACAGCTCTTATATCACTCTTTGTGACCTTTTTCGATCTATTGTGTCAAAAGTATTTGTATAGTCCACATAACACCGTCTGTCTTTTATTCGGTTCTATAAATTACATACACAACATGTGTAAATTTATATGTAGTTTCAAGAGGTGTTATGTAAAATGTATGTTATTTATAATGCTTCGGTGGCACAGCGGTAGTAAATGTGACTGCTGTGCATGGGTTTTGAGTTTCCTGTTAGGCAAAATGTTGTTATACAGGGTGTCTCAGAAGTAGTTTACTCTTTGAATTATTTTTTTTGTTATGTTTTCTCGCATAATCGAAAAACATCGAGAGCTTAAAGAAGCATTATTCGAGATTAATTAAAAAACAATATTCAAAAAGTAAATATCTGTAGTGACAGGAGTGAAAAGACCGTCAGAGGATGTAGGTTATTTTGACTTTTTTTAATGCCTATAATTTTTTAAATACTTACCTTTGATTGTTTTATATTTTTCTGATAGCTATTATGACTTAGCCTGTTAGCTGATTCCGACATGATTTCGATATTTGGGACATCCTGTATTTCTAGTCAAGACATTTTTAGTAACTGCACGGAGTTTGAACTTCTGCCCGGTAGGTGGCAATAGGCTTCTCCTATGAGGCGGCGTGCGTTTTGGCGGCATCGCCGCCCTGGGATTTGGAGGCGGAGGTCCAAGCGTCAGTGTATTACTGGCGCGCTGACCTCCGCTTCCATGGCGAGGAGCCCACGCACAGGGCGGTGGAGACGCGAAGGTCCCAGGCTCGACTGGTCCTGGAGGCCAGGTGGAATGAGCGACTGGCCCAGCCCCGCTACGGGGTGAGGACAGTCGAGGCTGTCCGTCCAGTACTAAGAGAATGGGCGGACAGACGGCGCGGACCGCTCACCTACCGGCTTACTCAGGTGCTCTCCGGACACGGGTGTTTCGGAGAGTACCTCTGCAAGATAGCCGGTAGGGAGCCGACAACCAGATGTTACCATTGTGAGGTGTGTGACCGGGACACGGCGCAGCACACGCTGGAGGAGTGCCCGGCGTGGGCCGCGGAGCGCTGTGCCCTGGTCACCGTGATTGGCCCCGACCTTTCGTTGCCGACCGTCATATCCAAGATGGTCGGCGACGACAGGTGCTGGGGCGCAATGAGTTCCTTCTGCGAGACTGTCATCTCGCAGAAGGAGGCGGCGGAGCGGGGACGTGAGGACGATCCTTACGCCCCGGACGTCCGCCGCCGGAGGAGGGGGCGCAGGAGACGCGCTTATGTCGCTCTCCTGCCCCCCACCTAGGCTTTTAGTTCTCCGGGTGGCGGGGCCTCAGGGGACCCTGCCACCCGTAAACTAAAAGCCCCGAGAGGGCGCGCGCGGTGTTCCCGCGCGCCTTTCTGATGTCGAAAGGGGAGAGCAGTCAGGCTCTCCCCTGGGGACGAGAGGTGGTCGGGTCCGAAAAAAATGACCCGGCCGGCACCCACACGGGGGGGCCTGCTATGGTTGAATCTTTTAAGTTCCCAACTGGCCTCCCCCCCATTGGGTGAGAGAGGGAACACCCCAGGTTTTTTAGTGGGTATACCAGCGCGTCTTCTTGCTGGGAGTCCCACACGCCCCGCCGGTGCCGTCCCCTAGCCGGCGGGTAGTGCATGAAGCATTTTTCCTGGGTATCAAAAAAAAAAAAAAAAAGGTGGCAATAGGCTCGCACGTTATTAAGTGGTACCTTAAAACATAGTTGGCAAAAAGTTTGTATAATACACATCTGCTCGCCTTTTCGGATATATATATACGTGAGACTATGTATGTATATTATCTATTTCATTTCTTGCTCGGGGAGCAAATACGATATATTATCACATGTCTATAACATTGACGCTTTATTCTTTATCTAGCCTTTTCCGAGATCTCTAGTGTCGTCACACTTGAAATCTTCTCAAACATGTTCCAAGATATTGTATGTGTAAGATTTACATACATCATGTCATGCCTATATATCGAGGGTATAGGCAGTGGTGTATTGCATCCAAATTTCATTTGTTATGGTTCTAAATTATACGAAATGGGAATCGAATTGCCGTCTATCAGTCACGGTTTTAGTTTTTGTACTATTTAAACTGTCTATACTGAATTTTCTTGACAGAAACACTCAATAATACGTTGCACACGGGCATCAAACAGGTTATTTACTACTACTGTTCCGCTATGACGGATCGTAAATATCTAATACATTTACGATGTCTCAAAGCATTATACGACAATATCGATTCGCTCTAAGAATTTCCTCACAAAATTATCAGTTGCAAAGCGTTCGTCTATGATAGTAGTACCTATCTATGTATGTTAGATTTTGTACGTTATTCTGAAATGAATTTTTTGAAAGCTGCATAGCTAGCAAAACAACAAAACAAGTAATATTATAAAGGACTAGATATGCCCGCGGTTTCACTCGCGTTTATGGTTACTGCGCATCCCCCGTGGGTCGTAGCGTGATGTTATATATAGCCTATAGCCTTCCTCAATAAATAGACTATCCAACACTAAAATAATTTTTCAATTCGCACTAGTAGTTCTTGAGAATAGCGTGTTCAACCAAACAAACAAACACACTCTTCAGCTTTATAATATTAGTATAGATATGAGAAAAGGAAATATAATTCGCTGTCTCACTCGCACTCTTTACTAAATAGCAGTTACGCCACAAAAAGCATGATCAGCATCTGATTAAAATTATAAACAAAGTTCTATTGTGTTCTATAGGCGGCAACAGCCTCTTTTCGTAATGTGAAAGATATAGATTGACATGGTGAATTTAGGTGCCTAAACTTTTAAAGAAAAATACTAACAACCTTTACCCTGTGTCTTCTTTACATCACACTTAGTAATGGATTTTTTTAATACATCTCCCTAAAGTAATAATGCATATATCGCGGAGAGGCTTTTCATTCGACACAAACAACATCCAGACTCGGAACAAACATCTGTGGATCACACAAATTTTTGACCCGCGTGGTATTCGATCTTACCACACTCGACGCAATGGCAGTGGCGAAGCGACCACTTCAGCCACTACGCCATACGTGCATTCAAATACTTAGTCGTATACTTTTGTTCAACCACTTTTACAAAACTGAATACAACCTTCAAGCCTGTGGTTTGTTGTTTGAATTTACTTTCTTTTGCAATTGCGTGTAGTTTAGTCGTGCGATTAGAGCAATCATCTTCAATATACAGGATGTCCTGCAATTAATGGATAACCTTGAAATGTCTTATAGTAGAGGCCGTTTAGAAAAAAATATGACAGAATCTATCCTAACTACTACCTATTTTTTTAAATTATTGTATTTAACTTTCTTGTAAACTACGACCATAAATTAATGACATCCATCGGTTTTTTGTTGCTTTATTATTAAATACTAATTATGCTAATATATAGTCAGTCAAAAGTATGACTAGCTTGCATATTTTGAATTATTTTAAATGATTAAAAAAAAGTAAATTTTTCATATTTTTCTGAACGGCCTCTACTATAAGACATTTCGAGGTTATCCATTAATTACAGGACATCTTGTATGTATAGTCGTATCGAAAAATATAATAATGAATTACGAACAGTGGTAGTTAAAGTTATTAAGTAAGCAATAAATAAGTCACGGTTAAGAGGCTATACTTATTTTTCAATCAAACCTGTATATCGTTTCATTGATTGACTGAAATTACTTATTTGAGGTCAATTATATCGACCATTACCCGCTTATGAATAGGTAATAGAATTATTATACCAAGTAACGAAATACGGAACATTTCTATTCTGTCTGTTGTCCCGTATTCTCTTGGGAATAAGCCGGCTTATTTTTCCATTAATTAGCCGACGTACAAGAAGCGATAATTACTAAACCACAGATATCATAATTAGGCACAAATGGATGCCAGGACTTGACATTACTGAGATGTTATTTTATGATAAAAATATATTGGCGTTATTTAGTATAGCGAACTTGTTTGTAATTGACTAAGTATATGTATATATAGGTCTTTTGGCAGAAGTGAATGGAATGGTCAGTAGCCTTATTCTGAAACTTTCAGATGACAGATCGTATAAACAATACCATAGCTGTGAATGAGATCTAGGGTTCGATTCCTAGCGCAGATAATGTATTATTAGTAAGAAATTCTCAATTCTATTGAACTGATGCAAGACAGAAGCAAATGGAGACAAATCGTATATGATGACGATCCTCATTAGTGAGGGAACGACAAAGAAGTAAAAGAAAAGGAACTATACCACACATCGTACATCGTGCTTTAATTTAATTATTTTAATATTCCAGGTGATTCAATTGGTACACTGTATACATCAAAACATTGACATCTTTGGTACATTCAAACAAAAAAAGTTACCACAATGAGGTATGCAACTTAACAGGAATTATATTGCAGTCATCAAGACGCCGCCATTGGTCAGGGGAAGTAAGTGACCCAAATTTTGCGAGGTTTACGATACACGAAGAAACAGCTGGCACGTTCTGCTTTTTGCTGAATTAAATAAGTAATGCGTGCCGTCTTTGTATCAGAATATTCAGGCGTTTGACTAATGTAACGACGAGGCTTTTACTTAAAATTAAAATTTCATGTCTTATAGAAGTTGTATTTGCAACAGATAACCGAAGAACAAACCATAAAGTAACACATACTATTGTTAAATATAAAACACAATTTGTATAACGCTTATACCATTTATAGGCTAGGCTGAAGTGTATTACTCTCACATTTCACCAACTTTGGAGTAAAGTCCCGAAGTCGAAATTTATATACATTTGTAATATTATATACCTTGAAATAAAACTATTTACGTACTTTATATGCATTTTATCTGAATAAAGTAGTTGCCTTTCAATGTATGGATGAAATCCTTATTATATTATTTTACCAGAAAATTACTTTCAAATGCAAGTGTAAACGCGAAAGGGCCGATACAGCAAAATCCTAATATGATAGAAGAGCCGTTTTTAATAAATTGTTGGTAATGACTCTCCAGGGCGCTGAAGACATACGAATTAACAGGTGGTTATGACTCTATAGGGTGCTGATAACAACGAGTTTGTCCGGAAACGACCGAGTAAAAAAAGTAAAGCCTAATTAATATATTCACATATAAACATAATTACTGCATGGATGGCATGATTTAACCGTTCGACTCGAGTCTTGGCTTCGAACCCCACACGGGACAAAAAACTGTGTATTCCTTAAACAGTTGCGCCATGTTTGGATGTTCTATATGTTCGTTATTTTAATGTTTGTAATATTTTCGCAACTCAGAAATACATAGTAGATAATGCTCGAGTTGTTTAGAAAAATAATAAATTGTTAACTACGTTTAGAAATGTGTATCTTCATAACGAAAAGGAAGTCATTAAAAAATATTATTTAAGGGCAAAGGAAACAATGTGGAATTCTTTACGAGACATTGTTCATTAATTTTTCTCGAAGATGTGTGAATATTGGGCGTGGTTTATTTCTTTTTTTTTTTGTTTTATTTTGCTCGTCAAAATGACCACACTCCGTCCGATGGCAAGCAGTCGTGTGGTCTAAGAGCAGTGGCCTACACATCGTCCTCATAGCAGCCGAGGCGATGTTGAGGTCTCTACTTTGACGGCCTGAGAAGGTGCTTTTTCACGCCCCGCTTAAAGGACCCAGGATTGAAGGAAGAAGGAAACACGTGCCTTGGCAAAGAATTCCATGCCTTGATCGTTCGGCAGAGGTATGAGGACCCAAACTTGCTGGTACGCACTCAAGTCGACTCCAGTACAGTAGTACAGTCTAATAAACCTAAAAGTTTCAACTATGGTAAGAGGTCTGTGCCTATTGCTTAATCCGCAGCAGTTGCGTTCACTACTACTGTGCCCATTAACCTCTCAAACTCCGCCGTTGAAAACATAAACCATACACAATCGAGTGTGCTCGACGCCTTATCGCGTCACCGGGGTTTGACGAGTACAAATCTGAAGACGTGGATCGGCGTCAACGGTAATATAAACAGGACCTAAATTAATTTTCTTTTAATCACTGTCTCAAATTTAGATTACTACCAGCACAACTGCTTGCAATCTAGCTTATCTTGCTAAAACCGAAGCACTAATACTGTATAAAGAGAATAGTTGTGGTCGCCATTAGTCCGTGTGTTGGTATGTATCCACTGATAGATAACGGAGAGCGGTGAGCTTGCAATTTGCCTACATTAAAGCAATATTCGGAGCCATTAACTAATCTCCAACGGTGGACAGGCCACAAGCTACTCACTGCGTTTCAATCAGGGATAATGCAATGGCTAGAACTCGTGCTTATTTTAGTAAGATAGTGAGTCCTCTGCCTGGAATTTAGAATGTTACAGAATTAGTATAAACTCCCAGTATTAGGTCTTTGTCTGCATATTATAAGAAGAAGTCGCCGTTCTGAATTCAAATTTATAAATATCAAGCTTTTCGTTTTTAATACATTTTATTTAATCAATGTTTTTAATGACAAATCCGAATTCGATATTTCACAGTTGTACAATTAGAAAAGTAATACGACTTACGCAATCGCGAGATTGTGATTTGCTCTGTTGTTTAAAATTATGCTAAATATATAGTTATTGTAATAGTAAAAGTTTAAAGTCAAATAAAAGCAACGAAGCCGGGAAGACGAAACAAACTTTGAACACAAATTGTATAGAAAATATGCCGTGTTTTCTTGGCATCACAATAGCAATACCAACGAAACACATCTAAGCTATTACCTACTGTAAACTATACAGGGTGTCCGGTAATTAATGGATAACCTGGAAATGTTTTACAGTGGAACTGATGGCCGTTCAGAAAAAAATATGGAAAAAATCTATCCTAACTACTACCTGATATATGTGTTTTTTTTTTAATTACCATGTATAACTTTCTTGTATACTACGACCATAAATGAATGAAATCCATCGGCTTTTTGTTGTTTTATTATTGAACACTAATTATGCTAATAGATAGACAGTCAAAAGTATGCTGTGCTAATATAGCTTGCACTTTTTAATACATATTTTTTTTAATTTTTATCATTTTCTTTTCATTTTTTCTGAACGGCCTTCAGTTCTACTATTACATTAATTACCGGACACCCTGTATAATGGCATACATGCACAAGGTTTTTTTAATGGTAAACTGTTACCGTAGCCTATGTAAAAATGGCGAGGTGAAAAACAACACGTCTACCCTCTCCTTCAGGCATATAGACGACTACTTTTGACTGCACAGATAGTGTAGCGTTAGTACAGTAGTCTTACTTAGTAGTCACCTCGCCACTGCGCTGACAGGGTTCAATTCCCACGCGAGACAAAAATAATGTGTTCCACTAATAGTAGTTTCGTGTCTGGGCGTACTTTGTGTTCGTTGTATGAATGTTTGTAAAGTACCCCGCGACACAGGAATTATACCTGGTGACCCTGGTGTACGAACAGTCTTTTTATATACTTTAATTCTAAGCTTAACTAATATTATAAATGCGAATGAGAACGAGTTTGTTTGTTGCACTACCACGCCTAAATTACTCGACCAATCATCGTGAAATTTCGGATACACATCGTAAGGAGCACAGAAAATGTCATAGGGTACATTTTACCCGGAAAAATACTGTTACTAACCTAACCAAAAGTTATAACAATGTATGTATAAATCATCCGCGTAAAAGTAAGACATTATTATGATGTATGTATCTATTAACTGGCTTTAAGGCGAGTACTTCGTCCGTTAAAACTTATTTGCCTACTCGGATCCATATTGTGTGGCAAAACAATTAACTTTATAATCGTAAAACGGAATAATGTAGATCCGTATAAGCATAACTATGCGAATTAAGTTTAAAATTAAATGAAACTCGGTTAAATGTTTGTGCTCCCATATTGTACATAAACGTGGAACTACGAATATTACCGTTCCGTTTATTACACAATGAAATTTTGAAACGACTGATAAATTAATGAGTATATTACTGCCCTGTAGGCCCCTTGGTACATGGCGCATGTACATATATCCTGCCTCGGTAGAATAGCAGTAGAGTATGCGACAACAAAACGCGAGATCTCCAAAATGCACTGCTGTGCATGAGGTCTCGCGATTCGCGTTCTCGCGCGTTCAAATACCGGGTCGGAACAACAAAAGATATAGTTTTTTTCTCAGTAGCAGCCCGTAGTTAGGAAGTTACATGCATGGCGCTTGCGTGGGGCTTTTGTGTGTCTAAAGTTCGACTGCCAGATTAGGCAGTGTGTTTGGATTTTCTTTTAAGAAATTCTTAGTAGCTGTCCGTATTGCTACTGGGAATATGAGACGATAATGTCTATACAGGGTGATTTTGAATTCGTGTAAGTAATTCTTTTTAACTACGCATTCTACTGGTGGTATAAAATAACCCTGACCATATTTTTATTTTATTAGAATAATTTTTTTGGAAAATTAAAGGTTATTTTTTCGTGAAACGGTGTCAGATAATCATATGTATATACTAATTAAAATAAAATAACATATCAATAATTAATGTCGTAAATAATAACGGGCGGTCCCTTTTATTGCCCCTTATTATTTACGACATCAGATATTGTTGTTATTATTTTTAAATTGTTAAAATATTAAGATTGTGTCGGGTGGTTAAAATATGACTATCTGTAACTATTTCATGAAGAAATCGGTTGATTAATCTTTCCAAAACAATAATTCAAATTAAAAAATATGTGGTCAGGGTTATTCTATATCATCAGTAGAATGCGTGGTTAAAAGGAATTTCACGATTTCAAAATCTTGTGTAATAATGTGTATTATCATCTCATATTATGATGCATAATACACATTCTAATGTGTATTATGCATCTCATCTTCTCTAGACCTTTGAAAAATACATCCTTGTGTAAAATTTTAAATAAAGCTGGCATTAAGTGGATGCAATATACCTCTGAAACCACTTCGAAAAGTTTTTATTGAATTGACATTTCCCTGTAAGCCTTCAATAACAAGTATGTAAGTTCTTACATTTGTGATTTGGAACCAAAGTCCATAATTTTCAATTAATCATAAGATACAATCTTTAAAAGTGACCTTAAAATATTTTAACAATAGTTTCTGTCTGCGGCCTGCATTTATAGCACACTGAGAGAAAAGTAACCTTCAAGTTATTCCAGGACATGATCTATCTGTATGCCAAATTTCATCTAAATACGTCCGACGATTTAAACGTGATTGATAAACAAACACTCAAACATCTTTACAAACCTTCACATTTAAAATATACGTTTCATAATCCATATTAAAAACGAATACTACGCATATGAAGAATCCAACTTACAAACAATACTACAGCAAGTTGTCCAACAAAACGCAGATTAAACTAAATGTTTTGAACACAACTTAACGTTATGCACAATAAAGTTATACCCCGCTTTTTATTATGCGAATTAATTTAATAGTACAACATGAAACGGCTCTTCTACGAATGAAATAGGAATATGAAAGTTTTAAGTTATCATAACTAAGTTTATGATGTACTATATGAGATAAGATACGTAAATACACGTCGATGGTGCAGCGGTAGCAGCAGCGACTGCTGTGCTCATTTTTGAGGTTTCTTGTCAAGACATCCTCAATGGCATGGAATCTGGAGTCGAGCCCAGATGGCGATAAGCTCACCGTATCACGTAAGACCTAAAACTAACTTTGGAGAAACATGGGTGACATTTTTGCGTTAGTTTCCTGGGTATGTTACCAGACCAAGCAACCGTATATAAAATTGTTGCTTGTATTGTATTGGTTAGCCCAGTGTTCGGCAACCTTGTCGACCAAAAGAGACAAATATACGTGGATCATACACAATTGAAATCTATTCAAAGAGCCATGCTTAGCTTTAGCAGAAGACATAATTACAGCAATAATTAGGATTACAAGAACACTCTCGAGCTTGCCTTTGTCAAATAAGTCTTAGATTAAATAACAGTAAATAAAATAAAATTTGGTATCATACTTATAAAGCAAGATAATAAAGAATATTCCGTGCCTGCACTAAACAATTCTTGAAATAGCCGCAGCTCAAAGAGCCGAATGCGGCCCCCGAGCCGCAGGTTGCCAACCTCTCGGTTTAGCCTATCTAAATTCTTATTCTACACGATATAAGGAGCACATAATAACAAGATATTATCGGAACTAATGTTAGCTTCTAAGTTTCATTATAATTGGTTTAGTCCCTTAGTCGTGAAAACATGGTACGCAGGCAATTAACAATAAAGAAATACATAATTAATTGGTTATGCTTCTATAATAATATAACCAAAATATAATATATTTGTTCAAGTATTGAAAAAACTACCAAGATAGTTTAGGTATGTGGCAAAAGTTATTCACGCGGACTTGCCGACTTTGGTTATGTCGAAGAACACCGTGATAGGTTTAGTCGCTTTTACCAGGATATCTTTCCCTCGGTGAGTCCGACATAACCTCTCCGTCGCCCCGCGGAGAGGTGTGCGTCAAAGCCAAGGTATGCGTTCAATAAGACATTCACCGAATAAATATATATGACAAATGTGACTGACAGTTGGAAGAGTAAGGCCTACCTAAAAGCCTTCTGATCAGACCGGCGGTATTCTAAAGAAAAGATAGGTCAAGGGTTTCCTAAATTGGTAAGAATGCATAAACACGATAAAATTAATGTAATAAAAAGGTGTGGTGATGTCGTAACAAGAGGGAATCCATAGTATATTCCTACTTAACAGAGAAATACGCGTCATGTGTGTGATAACCAAACGTGTTAATTGTGTATAAAATGATAAACGATTTCATAAAATATAGTTTTATAAAATCGAAGGTCATCGTCGCGTTCAAGCTCGTCTAAGATATGTTGTCTCGGAGGAACAACATTTTTATTTCGTCTAATTAGGAATCATTCCCACAAATTTCGGCGTGCTAGTATTACGCTGTAATCGCGCTTTGAATGCTGATAAATCTTATTTAAGCAAACTTTAATACTTCTTAATGTAATGCCAGAGACGATCGCAATTTCTTATAAGAATTAAAGTCTTTAACCAAACACAAAATGTTTTGTGACTTCACAAAAAGTACGCATCCACGAGAGCAAATTACGCAAATATTTTATTCTTGTTACTATTCTGTTCGTGAAGTTTCACGGATAAAAAGTTTTTATATGTTAATTCACGTCGTAAGCCATACGAAGTTCAATTTTCATGAAACTCTCTACAGTTTTTAGGGCGTGAGTTGCGAAAGAGTAACAAACATATATCATTATAATATTGACTGGGAAGTCATTTATGATGCCTAAATGGCCAGATTTGCGCCAGTTTCGTGGCTTAACGGTCTCTAGATTGCTCTTTCAAACTTTTTGCTGTAGTAAATATCAACTCGCTGCGAAAACACTCAAAATGGGTTTTCATTGGATGAAAAAAGCTCATTAAAAAAAAATGTTCACTTTAATGAATAAATTTTATAGAAATGAATGAACTTCGTAAAAAATATGTTTAAAAACAGTATAATTAACTGTGGTAGAAAATATGAAAAATATTTAAAGCAAGTGGCCTCGCTAAGTTTGATAAAAATAATAAAAGTGGAAAATTCAAAGTTGTCGCGCGGGCGCGGGCGGTCATCGGCGGCTGAATGGCGGCCCGCCCTGGTCGTGATAACGTTCGCAGAATAAAAGATAAAACTTTATCTTTAAATGGTGAAAATCTGTGCCATTTGTTGAAAATCTACATACATTTATAACACAGCACGCTGACAGAAAGAAATAAACTTAATTCACCAAATTAGAATTTTGTTTAAATTTAATATAAAGAATTGTTAAAAGCCAACATAGTCTGTGGGTAAATGTAAAAGGAAGATGTTAAATCTTAGAGACAACAAGGATCTAACAAATAATTCTGAACGATAATTATCTTAATTGCCAAGTTAAATATGCAGATATAAAGCACGTTAAATATTAAAGTTTAATTCTGTTAAAAGATAACTCTATTATACATAAATTTACAAAGAACGACGCCTATTTTAGGAAAGGTAAAGGTGCAAAGCAAAGCCTCTGTCTTTAATTTGCTACGATCCTTATTTTGTTTCTTCCACACTCAACACATTCTTTTAACGCGTTCGAAGTTTCAAAGTACATTTGTGCCAGGGTTTTCTTCCAACTGATTCCCACACAGTTATTTTATGTCTTTTCTTGATCAATCTTCTTTTTCAATATCCACATGTTAAGATATAATAAGGACATCTTAGGTAGGTACCTCAATTATGTGGTCGGTTGTGAGTTCTGAATTCGGATTAAAGGGGATTTTAGTTAGGCAGCTTTTAACAGGACAGCGTCTGTAAACGTGCTCAATAAACAACATAGTCTATCGCCCGTTCCGCCTAACTTAAAACAATAATAACGATATGTGGGTGTCTTCTGGAGCAAAAGCGTACCTAGGGTTACAACCCTAGGTACGCTTTCGCTCCAGAAGACTTTAGAAATACGCCTCATATTTAAAACAACTGTATTATCATTGATAATACGAAAAATAATACTTAGTTAATATTATAGACTCATTCCAGTTAAGTTATTCTTAGGTTGGCTTGTGTAAACGGGAGGTCGAATTTTAATTTGCTTTTTTGTGGCAGGTCTCTGACCTCTGACATAGCAGTCCAACAATAGAGTAACTCAGTTTTTGTCAACCTTTTTGTCTTGGTACTGTTGGGGTTAGCTGGCTGGAGAGACGTTGTATTTGTAGTCATTGATTAGATTATAATGGATACCACTTTATTTATTTAATACTACCAGGATATTTCACGAAGAATAGATTTTAGTTGTGACTGTTGAATTCGTTTGTGTGTACTTTATCTGGCCATTTTATAGTGTACAAATGTATACTAGAACCAACAGCCAAATGATAGTGATGGGTAATTGACGCTGGTAACAGTAACAGTAACCATTTTAGTGTATGATGCCGAAACAATAACAGTGCGCAGTCCACGTATTTTTTCACAGGGTTTCAACTACGTCTACATTAAATTACAAAAATCAGTTCAGCTTAAGCCAGGCGTAAGAATTCAGTAACTTGTAGAGTCACTTACGCAATAACAACAGCCGATGAAAGCCCATAACTACTACTCTTTCTTTAGTTTTAAGTAGCCTATATAACTCTCTTCAACATTCAAACTTAAGTATAATGTAAAAATTGGTTAGTCTCATATATTTTCTAACTGGATTCTGGAGAAAGGCGCGATTAAAAGTATGCCGTAGTAAACCGTCGAGCGTGCATGAATAATGCGACTGAATGCAGCAAGTAAGACGTGCTTGGATCGTAGCAAGTGGAAATCCGTAATCTCTGTCAATCCCTTCGGGAAATAGGCGTGAATTTATATATGTAAGATTTAGCGGATTAGCGGTTAAGCTGTAAACCAAATAGTTCATTTGGATATGTTATATATCCATTTTAAGCAAAGATAGCTATAGAGTAAACTCAATCTGTCATCGCACTCACCGCTCTTAAACTATCATGCGTAGTAAGACGAGGATAAAAACCAGCTAATGGTATTATTAGCATCGTTGGCCGTGGCTAGACTGACATTAATATTATGAATTATACATTTACTATCTAACCCGACAAACGTTGTTCTGCTATATAAATTTATTCAATAATCACCGAGCGATATGAAATATACTTTACGACTTATTCTCATAACTACCAAATATACATACCTAGATAATTTCATAAAAATCGGTCAAGCCGTTTCGCAGGAGTGCGACCACAAACATCGTGACACAAGATTTTTATATACATATGTATATATGTAGATTTCCAATAGAATAAATAATAATAAAAGCATTCTAAATCTGGCAGGGTTATTGTTAAATGACAGAAAAATAACACATTAATAGATAGTTTAGATTATGTAACCATTATTTAAGAGCAGGCATGACAGTGAAACTCTTACACACACCCAAAGTTAAAAAGTTAATAGCTCCTTCATTCTGCAACATCTTCTGTTACTATTTTTACACAAAGTTTATATTTGTTATCTAGAACAAGCTGTCCCAGTTTATGATTACTGCTCAGCTCCCGTGGCTTGAAGCCTGATGTTACTTAACCTATATTACTTCTAGGTAAACTAGCTTTCTAATGGCAAAATAATTAAAAATGTATATCAGTTTAGTATAGATTTGAGTTTATTTATTACAAACAAAAATACAAATCTTTTCGGTATAGAAGAATACTTCTTGCCACTATTGGCTGTTGCGTATAAAATACCTTATTAATACACCTTTATATAACCCTTCAAGGACATAGGAACGAAAATCTATGCACATACCATATCCATACTAATATTATAAAGGGGAAAGATTTGACTTATCCATTATAAAGCTCAATTATCATTAATATAATATATAATATAATATAATATTCTACCACATACACACAACACCATCTAGCCCAAACCAAGCAAAGCTTTTACTATGGGTACTAGACAATGGATAAACATACATACATACTTTTTTTTGTAAATACATGCATATTATACATAGAAACACCCAGACCAAGACAAACATCCATGTTCATGCACACAAATGTTTGACTTGTGCGGGAATCGAACCCGTGACCTCAGGCGTGGCAGTCGATTACACTAACCACTACGCCATCGAGGCCGACAATATATATATATATATATATATATATATATATATATTTTAATAATAATATATATATATATCACACATATATTTTTTTAAAGGACGGTTACTAACATCACTTAACCTACTTTCACACGAGCGAAGCTGCGAACAAAAGCTAGTATGTAATATAAAAAACATATTTATTTTACTTTATCATACACGTACATTTTTACTCACGTACTTTATGTTATTATATTATAAGCGTCTAGCGATGTCACTGAAATAAGTTTGTGTCAAGTTTATTTTATATGTTTCTTGACGATAGATAAGGCGACAGACAGACAATAAAAGCACAGACAGTCGTATTACTACAATTTGACAAATTTTGAGTAACAGTACTAAGATTTCTTAAAAGTCGAGATAGACATAGGATATGTTTTGACAGAAAAGTAGTTACGAAGTTACGGAAGATAGTTTATATAAGAGCTTTTAAACGCCGTAACTTCGGGTTGCAAAGTTTTTTTATTTTAGTTTCCTGAAAGATTTTTAATAAAACTATTGTCGAGAACAACCGAAGTTTTGATATATATCTACAATTTCGCAAAATTGAGCGCGCGGTTTCTTTCATTATTTGAATGCTTTATTTTATTAAAAGTGTGAATAACAATAAAATTCGATAAAACGCATTATCTAAGCATAATTTACATTTGAAAATATAATATTTTATGATTATTTTAAAAAGTTGCTGTAAATCTTTTTTAGAAATGTTCGCATAAAACCAACCCTTTACTTGAACCTAGCAACTAACATAAATGTAAATTCAGTTACGTCAATAAACTCACTCGGTAATAAACTTTATCGTACTTACATAAGTGTTACTTAAGGACCTAAATTAATTAATAATTTTTGACTTTGAGCTAGGCTTTGCTAAGATAACTTGGTCCTTCGTAGCTTTAGCTTCATACTTTAGGGTGCCGAGTGCGAGTTGTTTTTACGTTAACGCGATCGACACATTTATGACGTTCAGCGCCCCGATTAGCCCGCTCGAATCTCTAAGCCAATCAGCGAGCCAACGCGGTAAACGTTTCGATCGCGTTAACATAAAAACAATTCACACTCGGCACCCAGAACTCCGGATTCTAACGCTTTAAAAAGCGAAAATACGAAGACCCATTTGAAAGATGATCATTGAACAGCAATAGTGAAGAAACCGTTTCAATCACATCACATCACGAAATCGATTACCGATTAACTTCCCAACAAACTGTAATCGTAGGTTTAGAATCGAAACAGAAATTATAAAAACAGAAAATAAAAAAATGGTTCAAGCCAAGTTTGACTTATCGAAAGAATAGTTACAAATAACGTGGTTACTTGTAAAATAAAATCTGGGCTCATCCTTGATTAATTCCTAGTATGGCATACTTACTCGATACTTAGTATATGGGTGAAATAAATGTGGTAGATTTTGATTAACAAGACGGCTACTCTTTAAAAACTACGGGATATTTAAACAATAGGTACGTCCAATATCGCATCTTCAATTCGATTTTTTGATAAAGAAAATTTATTAATGATTGAAATTAAATTACTATATACGGATTTTATCGCGTTGTTTATTTATCACTGTATTACAAAATTTTGAAAATATTACTCTACTACTACTATTGATTTTATTTGACTAATTTATAAGCTAATAAAATTATTTAAACTATTAAATCTATTTATTTTTGGTTTACACTTTCCCCGACGTTTCGGGTGCTTTTCAGCAGCCATGGTCACGGGGAGACTAAGATGGTAGTTGTCTCAATGTTCCAGTGTAGTTATTTCAAAGTACCTGAACATAATTTAATTATTGGTGTTTCTATTTACGCAGAATGAGCTCAAAGTATCATGAAGTCTAGCTGTGGTTTGTTTCTTCTTGGGTTTGACTATTTGAAGTACTGGATCCCAAGCTGGTGGTACATTCCAACCATCTTCTCTATTGAAATTGGGATGTTTTTTAATTTCAATAGCCTCGCGAAGCATCCTTGGCAGGAATCGGTGTTCTTTAGCGAGAATCTGTGGTTTGTCAAATCTCAGGTAGTGGTTGGTCCCCTGTTGTACGTGTTCACACACAGCAGACTTCAACGAGCGTTTGTGTTTTACGTCAGCTATGTGTTCTTTTATGCGGGTGCCTATGCTTCTCTTGGTTTGACCAATGTATGAGAGTCCGCAGTCACAATCTATTTTATAGACCCCTGCATCTTGTAAAGGTAATTGGCACTTGACGGATGGTAAAAATTGACTTATCTTCGTTGGCGGCTTGAAGTATGTGTTGATTGAAGCTCGCTTCAAGATGTAGCCAATCTTGTCAGTGACACCCCTTACATAAGGCAGTATAGCAGGCTGGCGCTCGACTGTGGCTGGCTTTTCTCGGGATCTGTGACAGCGGCGCGGCTGTTGGAGCTTGTTGTCTTGCAGTACTTGCTTGACATGTTGAAGCTCGGCGTCCAGGTGTTTCTTGTCACAGATCCCGTGGGCTCTCTGAAACAAAGACATTCCCACGGTAGCTAACTGTTTAGGATGGTGGTGAGATTCACCGTTCAAGTACCTATTTGTATGGGTCTTTTTCCTATACACGGTGTGGCTCAAAGTATGATCAGGATTCCTGATGACAAGTACGTCTAAGAATGCTAATGAATTATTTGCCTCTAATTCCATAGTAAATTGGATGTTGTTATTAATGGAATTAAGATGTTCTAGGAATACACTAACACTATCTGTTGGTAATATTGTAAAAGTATCATCTACAAACCTCTTATAAATCCTGGGTGTGATGGGGGCAGTCTGTAACGTCGAGGACTGCCTAGTCAAGAATAACATAAGAAAGGAAGATTTGGAGGCTATACGTCAGGATATTTCATCGGTCTTGCGTCGAAGTAAAGTGCCCAGACCGAATCTTCCCAAAGATGAATTCGTCGCATTGAAGAACTTGCGGGCTAGGCCAGATATTACAGTACTCCGTGCAGATAAAGGAAACGCTACGGTTATAATGGATACGTCAGATTATAAACATAAAATTGAAAATTTACTTTCGGATGAAACAACATATAAACAGGTTAAAACAGACCCTACAAACAAAATATTAAACAAAACCAAAGACATCATATATAAATACTCCGAAAGACTAGATCTAGACGTTAAACAATTAATACCAGCTTGCGTAAAACCTCCAAAGCTGTATGGGTTACCAAAAATACACAAGGAAAACGCTCCTCTACGTCCTATTGTGAGTCAGATCGACACACCAACTTACAGACTGGCTCAGCACGTAGCGAAGATACTCTCACCACTCAGAGGCAACTCGAGAGCACATGTAAAGGATTCATACCATTTTGTGAGTGAGATTAAACACCTATGTCTCACTAACAATGAAACAATGGTTAGTTTTGATGTACAGTCATTATTTACATGCATACCTGTACATGACTGTATTGAAATAACTAAAAGGAAGCTAATAGAGTAAAATATGCCTGAGGAATATGCAGAACTACTTAAGCATTGCTTAACAACTGGCTATCTGTTGTGGGACAATAAATTCTACATACAAGTCGATGGTGTGGCAATGGGCTCCCCAGTATCGCCTGTTGTTGCCGATATATATATGGAGGACTTCGAGGCTCGAGCTTTACAGACTGCCCCCATCACACCCAGGATTTATAAGAGGTTTGTAGATGATACTTTTACAATATTACCAACAGATAGTGTTAGTGTATTCCTAGAACATCTTAATTCCATTAATAACAACATCCAATTTACTATGGAATTAGAGGCAAATAATTCATTAGCATTCTTAGACGTACTTGTCATCAGGAATCCTGATCATACTTTGAGCCACACCGTGTATAGGAAAAAGACCCATACAAATAGGTACTTGAACGGTGAATCTCACCACCATCCTAAACAGTTAGCTACCGTGGGAATGTCTTTGTTTCAGAGAGCCCACGGGATCTGTGACAAGAAACACCTGGACGCCGAGCTTCAACATGTCAAGCAAGTACTGCAAGACAACAAGCTCCAACAGCCGCGCCGCTGTCACAGATCCCGAGAAAAGCCAGCCACAGTCGAGCGCCAGCCTGCTATACTGCCTTATGTAAGGGGTGTCACTGACAAGATTGGCTACATCTTGAAGCGAGCTTCAATCAACACATACTTCAAGCCGCCAACGAAGATAAGTCAATTTTTACCATCCGTCAAGTGCCAATTACCTTTACAAGATGCAGGGGTCTATAAAATAGATTGTGACTGCGGACTCTCATACATTGGTCAAACCAAGAGAAGCATAGGCACCCGCATAAAAGAACACATAGCTGACGTAAAACACAAACGCTCGTTGAAGTCTGCTGTGTGTGAACACGTACAACAGGGGACCAACCACTACCTGAGATTTGACAAACCACAGATTATCGCTAAAGAACACCGATTCCTGCCAAGGATGCTTCGCGAGGCTATTGAAATTAAAAAACATCCCAATTTCAATAGAGAAGATGGTTGGAATGTACCACCAGCTTGGGATCCAGTACTTCAAATAGTCAAACCCAAGAAGAAACAAACCACAGCTAGACTTCATGATACTTTGAGCTCATTCTGCGTAAATAGAAACACCAATAATTAAATTATGTTCAGGTACTTTGAAATAACTACACTGGAACATTGAGACAACTACCATCTTAGTCTCCCCGTGACCATGGCTGCTGAAAAGCACCCGAAACGTCGGGGAAAGTGTAAACCAAAAATAAATAGATTTAATAGTTTAAATAATTTTATTAGCTTATAAATTAGTCAAATAAAATCAATAGTAGTAGTAGAGTAATATTTTCAAAATTTTGTAATACAGTGATAAATAAACAACGCGATAAAATCCGTATATAGTAGTTTAATTTCAATGAATAACATTCGCGTAAACAGAAGACAATATTAAATTTATTAATGGTTTGCAGAATGGGTTTTAATGTACGTTGCAATCTAATAATAATTAATACCAAATATAAATTTACAAAAGTATTTCTCGGATAAATATTGTTTTTACCTCAAATTAGTTCGATTTTATCCGATTCATACTATCGCCTCACTATGACAGAAAATTAAAAAAATACCCTAATGCGTAACCATGGTATTGTAGTGAAATATTGATTTTATGTTGATGATTATTTACGACTAATATCAATAGAAATTATTACTTGATTATGTTTGTAAAACAATTATATCAGGTTTTGTTTAGATTATAATTATTTTGAAATGACTATTTCCAAATAATTATAATTTATACATACATGTACAGAGATACTTTAAAACCTGTGGAAGGATATCGATGGCTTATAGTTAAAACCTCGTAACTACGAAATACGTAACTTTTTAGGAGGCACAAAAAACTGCGCCCTGTAAAATTTTGTTCCAGAAACCAAATCAGTCCTTTATTATCATGTAATTTAAATGTGTTTTATTCAAATATTTAAAAATTATTAATAATAATATTGTTTTCGAATTTTTGGACCAGTTTTGATGCGCCGTCGCAAGGTTATCATACCAAACTGACTCGAGCGAGTAGTTACAAGGTATGCATTCAAGATCATAGATGACGCTACAAGTATCGAATCAAATCTTGCGTGAAACAAGATTGTGCGGTAAAAGGTTTTCTTCCCAGAAAAAAAAATAATTTACTTAAAATTGTATACCTGAGGTTTTCACTCTAAGCCATCGATATAGGCATTTTATTGATGTAGGTACCACGCGCGCGCAGAAGCTAATATTATATTTCTTATTTAGTAGGAACACTAGGTACTATAAGTACACCTCTGCCTAACCTTAAAAGAATATATAGAAGTTAATCTATGTAACGTTCATGTTAAGAGGAATAAATAATTGTGTTGGTAATTTTAGATCTCCGATATTACAGATCAAACGCGGTAATTCAAAAGCTTGCTATTGTATTCATATCAAAGTGATTCATTTCAAAGCCCAATGTTACGATTCTCTGTAAGTATTACAGATTATGTCTATTCATTTCAATTTCTCCGTAATACTTATCTACAGCTTGTAATAGAAAAGTACCGACTTTAATATATATGCGAATTTTAGTAGTACCTAGGTATATATTTATAGGAATACAAGTTGCATGCCTAATTATAGACTTTGCTATTTGCAGCAGCTAAGCTCTCAAGGTTCCTAGCTTAATATATCCTAATCCGAAGTAATCCTTCTTCCTACTAATATTATAAATGTGAAAGTTTGTGAAGATGAATGTATGTATGTATTTTTGTTACTCTTTCACGCAAAAACTACTAGACCGATTGCGATGAAACTTGGTATGTAGATAGCTGGAGACCTGGATTCACACATAAGCTATTTTTATCCCGATATTCTCACGACTTAATATCTTGTTTGCTTTAATATTAAATAGTAATTTTGCTAATAGGTATCGGCAAAACATAGATAAGGTTTTCAATTAGTTTAAATATAGACTTCACTTTTAAATCGATTGAAAACATGATCTTGCCGTTTTGCAAATATATCTATAATGAAAAAGATATTTCGTTAAGCTTAATGGTTTATATTAAAAACAGTAATGGGCATGTTGCGTTTATCCGCTTAGAAATTCCTTGTGGCGTGCAAGGAATTAGTAAGAGGAGTCGGGCAATGTACCTTCGTGTTGTTAATATAGCCTACTGCCGTCTACTAAGAGGGCAGTAAGGCCTTATTACGCGGGACCTAGAAACAGATTTGGCAAAATGTGATTATAATAGACTCTCTCCGTAACTATGTTTTTTAAGATTAACGCTCTTCTTTTTTACGTAGGGGATTTATTTATTTAATACATTGTTTGCCAACAGATTTCACATAATTTACGTGAATTTCCAATAAATGTTAACAAAAACTTTTACAGAATGTAAATCCAATGCTAGGCACACAAAACATTTACTGAGAAAATCACTCGGCTACTCACGTGATACTCATTAGCGGCATCACAAAATACTTAAATGTAAAAAAAATAATATTAATTACAAGTGAGCAAAAGGAAATTACATAAACGAAAACAAAAGAATCGTCATTTACTGGTTGACTTAAAACGATTGACGCATACCTCTCCGCTGGAGCGGACGGAGGTGTTATGGCGGACTCACCGGTGGAAAGATGGTGAGCGACATCCCGGTAATACCACCTAAACCCACCACGGTGTTCCTCGACATAACCGCAACCGGCGGGGCCGCGCGAATTGCTTTCACATGCAATCGCAACCCCGCCGAGGTTTCGGCCCGCCGTATGAAGCGGCAGGCCACTACACAAATAGACTTACCCTTTGGGAACCACTAATTTAATCTCTACTGACCCCTTGAGGAGGCAACGGACACATGATACAGAGGCGCGCGTGGGAACACGCACGCCGCCTCTCGAAAAGCTTAACACTCTTGGGTCAACGCAATACTACCTTCATAGTTGACCACCCTTTTTGTTATAGAGCAGCTATGTTGTATAATTCACCTTAAAAGATTAAAGGAGTCTGCCCACTACCACGTCTCATACCATGACCGTGCTAGGAACGTGTCAGGCAAAAAAATATTCTTTGTAAGGAAATGCATAAGACTATGCCCACTAGACCGTTCCGTCACCGACAAGCAGTTCCTATAGCAGGGCGTATCGTGTCGCTTTTCGCGTCTGATACGTTACTAGCACGGTCATGGTATGAGACGGGTGTAGTGGGCAGGAGTCTGCCATAAAGTAGAATAGATGTATTTACAACTAGCTTTTGCTCGCAGCTTCGGCTAGGTTATTTTATTCAAAGTACTATTTTTAGATAAAATATAGCCTAGTATGTTACTTGGTAATAAATCTTCTAGTAGAGAAAGATTTTTTTAAATCGTTTGGTTTGTTTTTTAGTTCCATCCTTACAAATTAACAAACAAAAATCATCTATCCTCTTTATAATATAACTAGCTGACTCGCGCAACTTCGTCTGCTTCACATAAGAGATTTTTTCCGTTGTTGCAATATTTTTTATTACTGCTCCGTTCCTATTGGTCGTGGCGTTATGTTATATAGCCTATAGCCTTCCTCGATAAATGGGCTATTTAACACTAAAAGATTTTTTTCAATTCGAACCAGTAGTTCCTGAGATTAGCGCGTTCAAGCAAACAAACAAACAAACTCTTCAGCTTTATAATATGAGTATAGATATTATATAGTATAAATAATGTAAGTAGGC
Organism: Catocala nupta; assembly: GCA_963675205.1. Classification (NCBI taxonomy): domain Eukaryota; kingdom Metazoa; phylum Arthropoda; class Insecta; order Lepidoptera; family Erebidae; genus Catocala; species Catocala nupta. The sequence continues at coordinate 22,051,065 of OY776087.1, forward strand.
AATGTACGTTATTATAAGTACATTTATTCTACTTTATGGAAATAGAATAGAACACGTTTCGTCTAGTAGTCTATTCAAATAATTATTAAAAAATATATAGTGCCATTCCTTTAGTTTAGAAACGATAAAGTAATAGAAATGAGAGCTGTATATTTTAGCCAGATGTTTGAAAACGTACATAGATATTATTAATTAAAGTAAGTGTTTTAAGATACCTACATGTTCGGTTTTTGCCTTATAATATCGTAACTAATAGGTATTATAAATGTGCATGTGAGTTTGTTACGCTCTCAGACGCTTTAACTACTCGACTGATCATAATGAAATTTAGCATAAGTACATGTTGTCAGGAGACCAGAAAAGGACATAGGATACCTTTCATCCAGAAAAAATACTGCTACTGACTAAAACTACAGTTACGCAAGCAATGCCGCGGGAACAATCTAGTATTTTTATATTCTTAAATTACTACTTACTCTTTTATGTCTTAATTTACATTAATATGATAAATTGTATGTGTTTGTATGTTTTACGCGCTAATCTCAGGAACTACTATATCAATTATAATAAATATTTTTCGTTAGATAGGTCGTTCGTTAAGACAGATTAGATATAACGTAGCTCTAAGATCAAAAGGAGCGCGGCACATGGATGAAATTATGAGGCACATCTATTGAGATGAAAAGTAATAAAACTAAGTTTCAACAATAACGTCTTTATATAATATGTTGTGTGATATGATGTTTACATATTTCACGCAAACTAACGGCTTTCAAAATAATACGTTAATGAAATATAAAACCGGTAAAATTCGAATGCTTCAACACTCGTTCCGCATAATTAACTTTGATGTTTTTTCAATATGTTGGCACTGGTATGAATAAAAAACAAAAATACTCTAAATATGCATAAATAAACACATGGAGTTCATTTAAATATTAGCATGAAACGCGAAAGACCTAGTAGGCACATTACAACTATGTCATCTTAATATTTTAGACGTACTTACGACCTCAATTATTGTATAATTCAATTGTTCTGAATTATTGTTCTATCTTTCTATTTAGTGTTAAATATTTCTGTTTCCATCTATAATAATAATAATAATGTCCTCCAGACCGAATTTCGGTCACGGCGGCCAATCTTAACGACTCCTGCGCAGATGGCCAATCTGAAAGACTGGCCATCTGCGCAGGAGATATTACAAGCGTGTGCGCAAACACAAGTGCACTCTCTGTTCCCTAATTCTCATGATTCGATGGGACGGTAATCCGACACGACCGGAGAGAGATCAGGCGCAGGACCAACGGCTTTACGTGCTTTCCGAGGCACGGGGGTGTCTAACACCGCCAACTTCCTAACTCCGGGCTGCTATTGAGATTTCTTAACAGAAAAACCCAATAACTTTATGTAGGCCCGACCCGGGATTCGAACCCGAGACCTCATGCACAGCAGTCGCATTCACTACCGTACCGTACGTTCGTTTTTTGCCTTATAATATCGTTATCTATACTAATAGTATAAAGCTGAAGAGTTTGTTTGTTTGTTTGCTTGAACGCGCTAATCTCAGGAACTACAGGTCCGAATTGAAAAATTATTTCAATGTTGGATAGCCCATTTATCGAGGAAGGCTATATAATGCGTGTATATATGTATGCTCAGACATGCTTAATATTGTAATATAAGCTCCCGTGATGATCAAATAAACAAGCATTCTAAACACGCAATCGTAGTTTTCACTACAACCTTTTTAAAAACCGTAAATTGTCGTTTTATCCAAAAAAGACGGTAATAGCAACCTTAGACGAACTTTATTGGTTCTTATATTTTATTTATCGACGCTTCTGTTTTGTGTCAAGATGTTCAAGAAAACCGGTGAGTGATGAGGCTGCGAGACGATACAAATATTATTTATAGCCGGTAAATTATTTTATCGGTTGCGTAACCAAATAGACTTATAAATACAGGTGTCAAACGGTTTAGATTTTTTTTTGTCGTAATGTTTTAGTGAAATATTAGTCTTATTACATAAACTATATAAAATATACTAGCTGACCCGCACAACTTCGTCTGCGTCACATAAGACTTCACTTCAAGAGAGAGAGGCTTACTCCTAAGATATTCATTAAGATCAAATGATGTAAGGGAAATTTTGTTGCGGCTTAAATACTTGTGATGAGTAACGTATTTATTTGGATAAGAATTAATACTATGTTTATAATCCACCGTTGCAAAAATGTATTATTTTAGAGCAAATTTTATTACCAAAAAAAGTTATATTGAGTCAACTTTATATGCCATTGCAGACTTTTATTAGAACGTTTTAAGAGGAACAATTCCGTCATACATGATTTTTGTGTAACTTTAACCGTTTACGCAGTGCACGCTACGAAAGCTCTCAAAAGGAATACATTTTCCCCATTTTGCAACATTTTTCATTAATGCCCCACTCCTATTGGTCGTAGCGTAATGTTATATAGCCTTTAGCCTTCCCCGATAAATAGGCTACCCAACACTAAAGAATTTTTCGATTTGAACCATTCGTTCCTGAGATTAGCGAGGTCAACCAAACAAACAAACTCTTCAGCTTTATAATATTAGTACAGATGACTGTTATAAATTGATTACGTATCTGTAACATTGTATGAATTTATAATATTGTAGGCCATCGAATTTAAGATATCTACAATATGTAATATTATTAATAGATGTGACATTGAAATATATTTATATTCATGTGAAAGATTATTATTATTTTATTAAGCATGGTTTATGAAGTCATAAATCATAATAATTTTAACTGTTCGGAAGGCGCTGTAAATATTCATGGTGGTCATTTTGCCACAAATATACTGAGTATTATAAGTTTTAAACACACGCGTGCCAAAAAATTGTGTTTCACACAAATATTTGACAGTCAAGTCCGGGAGACCGCGATTTATAAAACGCGTGTAGGGCAAGGCAGGATAACATATAAAATGTGTGTCAAACAATTGCCATATAATTATAACCATCTACGATAAAATATGAATATAATATTTTATCAGACCTACTTAGATTTGACTAAGTAGGTATTATTTCATCAGTATAAAATCCCTAAAGTACCTATTCACTTATTTATATGCACTGTAACCGCAAAAGCTACTTACATCGTAAATAAATATCCACATCGTCTATAGATATTTCATAAAATATAATATTTCTACAATTATATGCGCTCTTTTATAAAATATACCGAAACATAGACGAAAATTCACGAAAAGCTACACAGATTAATAAGTGTGTACACAATAGTACCGTTTTTATACTAAAAGTTAAGTCAATAAGGTACTTACAGGTGTATTTATAGTAGCACAATTGACACGAGCCAAGGCAAACCACAAAAATAATTCACACAACTTAAATTAAAATACTCTGCACCTGAATTCGAACGATAACAAAAATGTTTAATCCCAATTTTATTCAATCACATCCACACTGCGAACTAAATTGTCCAGATTCACGCCGAAATAGCACAACGAAAATATTTTGTATCTGTTTTGAATTTAAACGAAATTCGAACACCGCGTTCGAATTTCGTAAATCGCGAGTTCGGAAACACGGTACGGTGCACGCGTGCGGCTCGGCGCACAGACGGTTTTGGACTGTCCGGCTTTCAAGTACGGCTGTTCAACTGAGTCATTACAGGATGAGGAGCTATGAGGATTGAATGAGACAGCTATTATTTTAATAGATTTGTGGTCCAGCTGAGTATGTAACAGGCTTTATTTTGACTTTGTAGAAACCTGTCTTATACGCGTTTGGTATTCAACTTATTTGCATAGCTTGTACGTTATTAATTTGCCATGCGTATTCCAAGAATTTATCGAATTAATTCTGTTCTAAAATTACTATGAAGTTGTTTTATTTTTATTTGAACAAATGTATGTTTCATTGAGTAGTTTTGAAAGGTGTTAGGTGAAGGGCGTGTCAAAAGGACGGAACGTCTAAACTACGCGGCTAATGGCCCTTCGAGGTCCGATCGTAAAATTAAAAAGCTATAAGAATGCGAGTATTGCAAGATGGCCGTAAATGGTCAACTGTCAGATTTAATTAAAGTACTTCGTTTTTTAAAGTAGTGGAACGTGATCAAGTGCTCAGTAATGTTGGCGGGATTTTAAATGAATTAAAAAAAAATCACTTCGTTATCTATCCATTATCAAATAAAATTGGAGCGGCGTTTAAAGGATATTTTTAAGTAATTAAATGGAATAACAAAGGTCGTAACGAACTTTATAGATAGAAAGACTCCGTGAGAAACCTTTTGAGAGCCCTTAGCGTTTCAATTGTAACTAAGTAATCAGTCTGCAGCTTGTTTAAACAGAAAGCAATTTAATAAGTTCATATCTAACGAAGTATTAATAATTATCAAATAATTATTTGTTTGGCTAGATATTGTATGCTTATTGTATAATCGCTTTGATAATAATATCAGCCCTATGTATGAACTATGTCGCTGCTAGGCATTGTCTCACTTTTTATAGTGACAGAAGGGTTATGCCATAGTCTACCACGCTGGCCCAGTGCGGGTTGGCAGACTTCTCATATCTTTGAGAACATTACTAAGAACTCTTAGATAGGAAAATATCGTGAGGAAACCTGCAGTTCCCTTACAATATTTTCCTTCGCCGTTAAAGCAAGCGATAATAAACTAATTAATACGCATATAACTTCAAAAATCAGAGGTCTTGGGATTGAACTCGAGTTCTTTGGGTGGCAGTCCAACAGTAATAGTAATAGTCCCTAGGCTATCGCTGATATTCTTTAATATTATAAAGAAACTATTTGACGGATTTTATTGAGGGTCATGCGTGAATGCATTAAAGCCATGAATATAATGGCTCCATAAGCGCAATTGCCTTAGTTGCCCATAGGTTTGAATGTTCATTCTTGCATGACCCGCATAAAGCCCGTAAAAATAGTTCCTTTAATTTTATTTCGTGCAGCTCTATTTGATTCGATGTGTGCAGATAAATATAAAAACGTTACTAACTAAAACTGTTTATACCAAAAATTTAGTTCAATTTAAAGCTATTGTTTATTTACATGTGTTATCTGTCAAAAATGAATTTATTTCGGTAGGGTTTTATGAAGCATGGTGTAATTTATCGTTACTGGCTTTTTTATTGCCTTTTACGCTTGAACTAGTTTTGATATCGCTTATCAACGGACTGTTAACTGCCGCACAGGAACTAGGCTGTATTTACGGTATCCGGTGGTGCGGAGATAGTGAATCTACGGCTGTACATAAGGTCTCAGATTCGATTTCTGGGTTAGGCAAAATGCGTGTAGGTTTTTCTGTCTGGGATCTTAGTAGCAGTACTGATCCAGAATTGTGCCCCGTATAAGACAATAGGCTCGGGCCTCTTACGTGAGACTTATAACTATGGTTATGTTAAAATGTAATGTTGGCGGAATATGGGTATAATACTACTCATCCTACAATTCCAGGAATACAGGCCTGAGACTATGTTGTATGTATGTACTTAAGGCATTTGAACAGCCATATTCCTGCCTACCATAAGGAAAGGCGAAAACGATCGGCCATGCTGATATCCTTCAGAAAGGATGTAAGGCAAATTGGTGAATTAAATAGACAAGATGGTGGTACACTCAAGTTCGTTAACATGTAGACATAAAAATCATTAAATGTCATCTTGCTATCTAAATTTTTGTAATATTATATATTTTCGAAGTCTCGATGTTAACGATTTCGATCGTATTAATCCGTTCAGTGGTTCCGTTTTGTAGACACAAAGAAGATTTCTTAGCCAGTCAGTTGTCGAAATGCTATACAACTGAAAACCGATTGTGTCTGGCCGTACGGCCGTTGGCCCTTAATAAGTTAATAGGTAGAAGTTTCCATGAAACTCGTGGTAAAACCAGTGATAAAAGAGAGAGAGGAGTTTAAGTGAGATACTACTAATGCTGATGGGATTAGCAGTGTGCCATCGAAAGCTTGAAAATGGATGACCCAGATCGTAACAAAATGATTCGGAAGGGAAGAATCTTCACCATACACCCTCGGATTGCCCACCCCAACTATCGCAATTGAAAAAGGCTTAGAACACAAAATATGCGTCGACACGTATTTTGCCTCAGCGCAAGGCATATTTAAGACCGTTTGGCAACGTATGAGCTTCCTACCCAGAATCGTATACCTAAGTCACCGGTATTGTACCTGGACAGGTTATATTCAACATAAACCTCTGACCTTAAAATGTGAAATATTATCACTACATATTATAAAACAAAGATCCCCGCCTCGTCTGTACGCGATTACCTCCAAAACTAGTTAACGGATTTGCATGCGGTTTTTGCCAATAGACAGAATGATTAATGAGGAAGGTTTAGGTGTATACTTTGTTAAAGTTTTCTACGGGCGGATCGCTCGTATTACATATAGAATATGTGACTTTACCACAAAATGTGTTAATCAAATAAATAGCTAAATGACAAAACTAATTAATTACCAATTAGTATCATGTGCAGTGGTCGTGTAGGAATTTTTATAGAATACCTCGTTGTATCAGTAGTTTACGCTTGCGTAAACAATAACTACTGGTTTTCATGGTTCTGAGTTTGATATTCGAGTCGGTTCTCAATAGCAATACGGAGACTGAAACCGAGAATTGTACCCAGGTTCTTTTGCATAGTATTTTTATTTTCTACTGCTGCGTGACCGAGGCGATCGTTCAGCCTATATTGCACCGTGTGTGTGTTAATCTTATATCCTAGCCTTGCCTACGCTGAGAAGATGCCCTTAATGTGTGCCCTAAATAATATAGAAAAATGCAAATGTGAGTTTCTTTGTTTGTCACTATTTCACGCTCTAACTCGTAACAAATAAAGAAACTCACATTCGCATTTTTTAATATTATAGCAAAATTAAGTAATAGGTATTTAAAAATGCGAATGGCCGATCATCATAAAACTTCGCCCATATGTTGTCAAAGGTATCCAGTCCCGAAAAAAGCGGCGGAAAAAGCTAGTATTTTTTTATAGTATAGGAGGCAAACGAGCAAACGGATCGCCTGATGGTAAGCGACTATCGCTGCCCATGGACACCCGCAACACCAGAGGAGTTACAAGTGCGTTGCCGGCCTTTTAAAAAGGAGTACGCTCTTTTCTTGAAGGTTTGAAGGTCGGATTGGTCCAGAAATACCGCAGGCGACAGTTCATTCCACAGTTTTGTTGTGAGATGGAAATTCTGTTGAGTAGGACGATGGCGAAAAGAGGCGGCAGAGATCAATCCGAATAATTCCTCGGAGCACTCTCCATAGTAAAAGCGATAGAAGATGCATAGCGAGGCCACATCTCTACACAGCGCCAAGAGGTCTAGCCGACTTGAAACAACCTGGCAGTCGACGATTCGAGTCGCTCTTCGTTGAATGCGGTCCAGAGGGAGAATCTGGTACTGGGGTGCCCCTGCCCAAAGATGAGAACAGTATACCACGTGAGGCCGAACCTGCGCCTTGTAAAGTAGTAGGCGGTGGCTCGTCGTGAAATACTGTCTCGATCTGTTGAGCACGCCAAGCTTTTTCGAAGCTAATTTAGCCTTATGGCCGCGGAACTGGACTTCACACGATATGTCGACATCAAATATTATATTATATATAGTATGATATATACAAGTTATAGATATACGCATATTAAGTAGTTTTACACATTATGCATCTATTCAGGCGTAATACAATACATGTACATCATTTAATGAATTAGATAACAATTAGATGTAAATACAATACTAAATTCCTATTTTCTATATTTTGCCTTATGTTCTGTCTTTATTTAGAATTTTTTTTGTTAAACTTCTATGTTATTTTTTTTATTAGCTTTCACTTTTAATTACCTGTGTTTTGTTGAATTTCTATTTGTATTCGTGTCAATTTACCAAACTGTTTAACTTCTTATAAAAATCTTTTCTTGTAAACGATGTGAAATGATGATGTACTCACGACGTGTTCTCCTGTAATTGAAGGAGCACAAATTATCAAACAACTTTTTGTAATTATTGCATGTACTGTGTATCTTTTGTTGCAGTTCCTAGAAATAAATAAATAAAGGTATTTTTATCTATACTAGATGTGCCCACGGTTTCACCCGCGTTTATAGTTACTGCGCCGCCCCCGTGGGTCGTAGTGTGATGTTATATATAGCCTATAGCCTTCCTCTATAAATAGGCTATCCAACACTAAAATGTTTTTCAATTCGAACCAGTAGTTCCTGAGAGCGCTCAACCGAACAAACAAACAAACAAACTCTTCAGCTTTATAATATTAGTATAGATAAGATAACTGGGTAAATATATATTTTATAAGTCATGACTCATGTTCTATAAGGCACTAGGATTATTTCCTTTGACGTAGGATACTCTAAAGACATTCAGACAATTGATATTTAAAACTTCCAGAGCCGCAACAACTATTTATGAAACACACTAATTTTTATCCGTGGGATCGAATCCACAACACCCGACACGGCAGCAGTGGCGAGACGAGACTACATAAACAACTATGCCATCTATTCAATCTAAAATGTTAATAATAAGTCGAGTATTAGAGGATAAATGTTGCCTTGTCGCGTCACCGCCGCGTCACGTCATGTCATGCTGCGTGAGCTCGGAACAAGGCGTGCCAACGTATTTATGCCGCCAGTTATTTATCGTTCGGAAACGAGAATTGTCTTTTGTCGCTGCGGCTCATTGTCACCCTAATCAAATGTTGTTGATACTCGTGTAACTAGATGTGTTATAACCACAAAAATCTTAATTATACGGATGCGGTAAGATTTAGTAAATTGTTCTAGGTTCTGATGAATTCGTGCTATCTAAATATGGTTGAAACGTCGGGCAATCAATAGGTATTTATTACCTTACTTTATCTCGAGTAAGACCTCATTATCATTACTTAGCATTATTAGAGATAGTTGTTCCGAGATTCGGTCGTCTTTATCCGGTACGTAATGTTTTTAAGTACCTCGAGATACCTACGTAGATTATTACTTGTGAAGGAGTTGTTACATGTTTTATACAAAAGGATATTAAGAAGAATTATAAATCGATAATGTTATACACAAATAAGTGTCGAGGTGACTTTATATCTGATTTTTCTGTGTGTAACCCTACAAAGTTCATAGTGCGGCAGATATTTGATACGAAAAAACACTTATAGTTTTTAAGACATGTTTTACTCTCAGAAACTTCTCAGTAGCGGCTGTAGTAACGGTTATCCGTGTGAATAGCCATGCCTTGTCTTACATCTTTATCAACATTGACATAAAAATACTTATTGAATGTTATAAAAATATTAATAAGATCTCTCGCTGTTATAAAATATAGGTGAGCTGTAAATGAAGTCGCTTTTAAGGTGTTGCAGGCGTTCATAAGTTACCTGCTTTAATCAATTACTATCAGGGAGGTATACCTAAGTGTTATATCTATATATTTAAAAATCTCGTGTGACGGTGCTTTTGGTCGCACTCCTCCGAAACGGCTTGACCGATTTTTATGAAATTTTTGTGTATGTATGATAGGTTTGAAAATAGGTCGTCGAGTAAATTTGGATTGTTGATAACGTCTTACTCGGTTGAATGTTAGTTCTTCACTACTGAGCGATCTTTCGCCGAGAGCCGAGTTACATTTTCCCCATTTCACAATAACCTTACTATTAAAAAAATTACGGTTGGCTGTGTTGCCAGTTAGGTAAATAAAAACTCCCGAATAGAATTAACAAAAATAAGAAATCATGACGCTACGCCTTAAAATGTCACAAATAATACAATTAAAGGTGCTAGCATCACTTCCGTACATAGTCACCCTAATCAGAGGTTGTTTCTCGTACAAGTACACGCGGTATAGTCGCAATTACGATATTGTGTATCGATGAGATTACTCAAGTCCCTCACGGTGTTGTGTGAAATTATTCAGGTGTTTCATTAAGTATACAGCAGCGTGATTAGAATGTACACTTGTGTGGGTGCGAACTGTTGTATTAACTTGTTAATAATGTCGGAATATGTTATCCTTCCTAATATTATACATGAGTAAGTGTGTTTGTAAGTTTGGATGATAGATTCATGCAGCAATGATACAACGGGTGGATTTGGTTTCTTTTAGTATACAGGTAGCTTTTTATCCAGTAACTGGAAGCAGAGCTGCGGGTATAATCTGGTAGATTATACGATAGATAGAGACGGTCGGTTGTGGAATGAACTCCCTGCCCAGGTTTTCCCACAAGACTACAGTATGGGGTTCTTCAAAAAGGGCGTTAAAAGGTTTTTACAAGGTCGGCAACGCGCAAGTGATGCCTCTGGTATTGCAGGCGTCGATAGGCTACGGTAACCATTTACCATCAGGTGGGCCGTAAGCTTGTTTGCCACTTTAGTAGTATAAAAAAAAAATATATATTGTAGTTGATTTCGATGTTTTTAGAGGAACTATTGACGTAGGAGCTTGAAGTATTTCTAACATCATTTATTTGGCTTTTTATGACATCTCTATTTCGACAAGTAAATATGTATATATCTCTGTTGACTCTGATCAATCCTATCGTCATTTTTTTATCTTTAAATTTGCAACTAATGCGAATTTTGCACCCATTTATATACACAGGTATAGACGTTGTTTCTGATAATTTCCCGAAAGAAAAACTTAATGGCATATTTTTTATTTATGGTGGATAAATAAAACCTGGAACTTTTACGGTTAGTGAGCATGGGTTTAGCATAGCTTATCTATAATTGTACTGGGCCTCTAGTGCAAAACATTTTTAAATTTGAATTACTAATTAAAATGTGTTTATATACATCCATCTACTTTGGATATATTTAATACTATCTGAGATGTAGAGCTATGCATGTGTGTGTATAATACTAACTGCATTGGTGGCGCAGCGATAGGAAATGCGATTGTCGTGCGTGAGGGTTCGGGTGCTAACCCTGGGCCGGGCCACCTAAAAGTTATTGAGTGTCGGTTTGCCGTCCTATTGCACGATGACAGACTATGGGAGAAAACAAAGAGTGTGCTTGTTTGCGTACACACTTATCACTGTAACATCTGACTGCGCGGATGGCTAGACTTATAAGACCTTTATCGAAATTTGTTCTAGAAGATCTTGTAATACGTAAATATACACCTGTGTAAAAGCGGCTGCAAAACTATAAAAATACGACGAAAGGAAAATACCTATAATTATTATGCACCGGCTAAGTGGTAGCCATGTTTCCATAATGTAAATGGCGGGCTTTTTTCCAATGCGCGGTTTTCTTGGTTATTTTTTTATTATCGAACATTGTGCGGTGAATGGAGGTTTAATTAGCCTGATGTTTTCTTTCTAGGTAATCCCTGAAAGCATCTAGGCGGTTCAGGTTTATTGGGGTCGCTTTATGCGTAAATTTTGCTGTTATGAGAAATTATGATAAAATTTGCCTGTTATTTAAGAAAATAGGTACATTCTAATAAATTATATATCTTTATTTTATGTTGGAAATAACACGTGTCTAATTTTGCAAATATTCTTGCTAACGAAAGTTGCTTTTTTATTCATGCTATATTCTGCAATATTAGACATTTTTACAGTAAGACGATTAATTTGATATTGATGAAATTTTTGACTGTTATTTTATTATAAAATATTTCTCAAAATGTATCTTTAAATATAAAGTTTGGTAAGACGTTTGGATGTTTGGAAATTTAATTAACTCTTTACTTATGATTGACGAACAAATATCTATATGTTTATAAATTTGGATGTAACTTGGCAGACATATAGAATATATCCGAGATAACAAATAGGTTGAATAACTATTTTCCAGGTATCGCGGGTAAAAATATAGCTTAGAGCTTAGAAATAAGGTGACGACGAAATATTCAAGTTGTTGATAGCTAGTGAATTTGAACGTTTTGTTATTGCATTTTACAAAAAGAACAAATACAACGTCTCTCCTATTACTTCCGATTGTGAGATTACGGAATAGTGACAGCTGTATGATCCAAAACAAAGCTCCTGAAACGTCAAAACTCTTCTCCATTCCCATTTATCCCACGAAATACACAAAAGAAAAAGACATAAAAGGTTACTCTACCTATCGCAGTACCTGAACTAGTTCTCAAAAAAATAAAAGGTAAAAGTGTAGACTCCACGATCACAGTCGAGTAACACCGTCGACCGTGGCCAATTAAAAATCGGTCAATTTTCACGAACCGGTTTTGTTGAACTGTTCCTTTTCATCGGCCAGTGGTCGAGCACAACGGACTACACAAATAAAAGTCTAGAACATCCTGTAAAAGGCTAAGTATTTAGGACGAGTCCCCACGGTTCTTTTTGTGGGAGACACGGCTCATTTGGTATTCAGGTGAACAGTCTAGGTCTTTAGAGGATTGCTTTAGTCATGGTCTATTTGTCGAAGCTTTGGTAGAGTTGATTAAAAGGGTTTTGACTATTGTTGCAAATTAGGATGCGGGTTTGTTTGTATTTTATTCGGATTGGAAAGTCAACTCTATTTTGAATGTAGATAGTTTTGAAAGTATGGTCTACGATTAATAATGTTAATGAGGCTGCGGTAGATGACATGTATATGAAATTGATTGTATGGATAGAAGCGCTATGCTCGATTAATGTGGTTTCGATTGACAAACAGGAATAGTGTTATTTATGATACATGAATATTTGTATACATAATGAAGGCGTATTGTGTTCGTTATTAAAAAATACAAACACAGTTCTTCCTTAGTCCATTGAGTTTTACTTATTGAAGGTCATTTCTAAGAGAATTATCTAAATATTTTATTTTGGAAATTTTCCCAGAAATTAATTTTAATTGTTATTAGTTACTACTAATAATAATTTAGCGATAGTTATTTCCAATCAAGGTTTTATTAAAAACTGAAAAATACTTCAGAAGTAACGACAAAGGATTTAGTTCTAGCATAAAGGTCACAAATATAAATTTTACCTACTGAATGATTAATGAATGATAGACTTCATATGAGGTGGAAAATTAATTGATTAGAACTTTAGCAAATCAGAAAGCTACATTCAAATTACTTCTTTTAAACATCAATCTATATACAACACATTAAAACCAAAAGACATTCATGTGGTCTCATTACTTAACAGTACATTAACATATTATAAAAAATTATTATATCATTAACAGATGTAAGCATGGCCTTTAAGGTCACTGAGTGTCGGATTAAAATGTGAAAGAAAACCTGTAATTGCTTCATCAACTTACAAATAGTGAACAACATAAAATATTAATTTGTAGACGAATTACGTTGTATTAGTAATGTCGTCGTAGTTACAAAATAATACTATATATATAGGGCTGTCAAATATAAAATACTATCTTTTGACTACGGTTTCACTCACATGAGAACACTACTTTTTATGGATGTAAGAGTAATAAATAAATAAACAAACAAACAAACTCACATTCGCTTTTATAATATTAATAATAAAGTTAGGATGTAGTCCCGTAAGACAGTAGCGTTTGCAGCTATATCGATTTCGATTATATTTTATTTAAAAGTCTCTTGTAATTCCTACATTAGGAATAATTACAAAATATACCCTGGCTTGGAACAGCTATTTGTGAATCACACAAATTTTTGTCACGTGTAAGGATCTAACCCACAACTCTCGGCGTACTGCCAATGGCAAAGCCCCCACTTACACTGCTACGCAGCAGTATCAAGCAGTAGATTTATATGATTACATTTTATAATAAGAGAAGAGCATATCTGTTATGCTTGGAAACACAAAACATGTGATTCAGGTTATAACCTTTGCATTGCCTTACACGAATGAAATAAAACTGCTTTATACAGTTTTTGATGTGGTTTATTTGGCTTTAGAACTTTTATATTTACAATACCCTCACCGTTTTGGATACGTTTCAACAGTCACGGTCGCGTGGAGCCGTCATGACAAATGTAAATACAAAAGGTTGTAACCGTGACCTGCGATAAGAACTGTACCTAAAACACGGTTTAATATCAATGATTTAGCAATCGTTTTCCTAAGTTTGAATGTTTATTACATATCTGGATACACAGAGCTACTCTCTTTTTAACCCCCGACGCAAAAACGACGGGTGTTATAAGTTTGACGTGTCTGTGTGTGTGTGTGTGTGTGTGTGTGTGTCTGTCTGTGGCATCGTAGCTCCCGAATGGATGAACCGATTTTAATTTTGTTTTTTTTATTTGAAAGGTGAATTAGTCGGGAGTGTTCTTAGCTACGTTTGATAAAAATCGGTCCAAGATGGCCGCCGCCACAAAATGGCGGATTACATATTTTTTCACAACTCCCTCAATATGGGTATCAAATGAAAGGGCTTGACTAGTAGAATACTATACACTATGATAAATTTCAAATCCAAGATGGCCGCCACTAGAATATTACATATTTCCACAAATTAAAATTGTTCAATATGGGTATCAAATGAATATTGTGTCGGGGGTTTTTTAAATTTTAAATTTATAATTACTATACATCCTTACTAATATTATAAATGCAAACATGACTTTGTTTGTTACGTTTTTATGCCTAAAATACTCGACAAATCATCAATATATTTCGCATACACGTTGTTAAGGATAACTTTTTAAAAGGGCATAGGGTTCCTTTTATTAAAAAGAAGTATTGTTGTCGAGGGATAGAAATCTGACAACCTACACATAACCTACATTCATGCGAGCAAAGCCAAGCCCAAAATCTAGTATAGTATAAATCCTACTGTTTGTAAAATGATACGATTACAGATGCCTTTTGACTTACGGTGTGTGACATACGATATTAAAATTAAAATCGGCGGAGCACTATTAAATCCAGCTCTATGGTTGTCAAAATATTGGATTTAGTGTCATACAATTCAATAAATATATTTTTGACTGAGTAAATTTGGAAGGAAAAACCTTTTATTACTACAGACAGTGAGAAAATAGAATTTATAAAATGTAATATAAAAACAACTTTAGGACTTATAAACTTATCTAAAATTAAGCAAATAAGCTTAAAATACAAATGCGGGGATAACCCACTTAACTTTTTTAGAAATATGCTTAAGAAATTGTACTAGGTAAATAAAATATACCAAAAAACTTGTACTCGAGGTATATCGGTTTCAAAATTATTATCAATTCGGTATATTATCTAAGGACCAAACCGACTTATCAAAAATTTCGGATCA
Source organism: Catocala nupta (assembly GCA_963675205.1). Lineage (NCBI taxonomy): Eukaryota > Metazoa > Arthropoda > Insecta > Lepidoptera > Erebidae > Catocala > Catocala nupta. Next base: position 22,066,296 of record OY776087.1, read on the forward strand.
CTGACAACCCTACACAAAAAATATATTATTTATGGTAATATTGCTCGGTTAGTAGATACGTTGATATTACCGAGCAATATTGGAAATAATGTATTAATTTGGACGAAAATATAAAAGGTTTTGCTATGAATAGAACTCGCCCAGGTGTGTGGGAGATTAAGGGTCAGTAGGGACACCGGGAGGTCAAAAATCTATAAGTTGGCGAGTTTTAGGATGTTTAAGTTAGAGCATGTTAATGTGTGAGGATGAGTAAGTTTCTTGTACTCAAATATCAGCTGTGTGTTATTGTATAATTGCCTTGGTAACAAGAAAACCCATCTAACAAGTCGATTTTGGCTATCATATTCATCTGTGATAATATCGAGATACAGCCACCCAAAAAAACTTGACAATTAATCTAAATATTCATCGTGAAAATTTCTTAGGCATGAGGATTAGAGTGAGATTACGGTTTCTCTATAATAAAAATGGTATTTATCTGGTTAAAGTAAAATCTGATATTTAAGCAGTGACGAGTAGACTGCGCATACAATTCGTCTATAATACAAAAAAATACTTAAGAGATAAATCTCTTTAAGATTTGAATATTTCTGTACCTATATGTATTACAATATGTAAAAAAGGCCGTAAGTTTTATTAAATATTAAGATAACATCGAACTTTTTTTTATAGTCTGCAGACTTTATCCATATACTAATTCTGCATTTTATACTGTGACCATTTTCTATTTTTGAACGGATTTTGTTTTGATTACATTTTCGAGACCGCTAAAACCCACGAGGGCAATGGCGCACGCGTGTCTAGAATGAAGTGTGTACTAGAGAACATCAGAGTATGTACTTAAATTTAAATTTATAGTCACTGAGACAGTAGCGTCTCATGGCACTATGATCTATATCAATACGCGAAATATTCCCGAAATTTGATAGATCACATTTGCTGGATTATTTTTGTGATTAATGTTTCAATGTATAGAAAATTCAATGTACACAAATTCACGCGTAATCTTTTACGCGTGAATTTGTGTAATAAAGGAAGGTTGAAGAATAAAGCAAGAGCGTTTAAAATAAAGTGTAAACTTAGGTTGTGATTATCAATCTATATGTACCTACTAAACCTAAAGTAGTGGACTTTAGGGATTAATGATGTAAATGCTTTGCTAAACTATCTGCATTTGCCTTATCTTCTTTATTCTCCAACTTAACAGTGAAATTGTTAACTCTTTAGTTATATTAAAATATTACTCTGCGCCAGTGAATCGCCTGTACAGTCAGATAAATATTGAAACAAAATGATATTAAGTCTAAACCATTCTCGAATCCGCTTGAATACACACAAAAAAATTAATCAAAATCGGTACAGCCGTTTAGGAGGAGTTTCATTACAAACACACGCACAGAAGATTTATACATATATACATATAAAGATATAAAGTGAACTAAATACACTAGACACACAGTTACGATCAAAATCGAATTCACAACACTTTATGCATTAGACATAACACGCACAGCGGTTAAACGCCAATATACCCAAAAATATTGTTATTACATCAATCGAAGACTGCAAAAGGTTGACAATGACAATTTTCTTTCCATTTAAGCTATTAACATAAATGTCTCTTCTTTATTCCCTAGCTCGTTGTCTCCCCCAATAAGACAAAAGAGGGTGGCGGGTAATGAATGAAGTGTTTCTGAAATGTTCGCTTCGGGAATTTCTATTGGGAATATGGGACAGCTGGCTAAGATAAACTGATGAAATGAGACCGGGACAGCTTTACGAAGCTATTTTACCAATTTATGCTTTTATAAAGGTAACTTAATGTTGGAGACAGCAGGTTTTATTGGATTCTCGGATCTGAATAAATAATTCGCGTCACCTGGCCCGCGGGCCGCACTGAGTGAAATAGTTATTGTCAGGCATTATGGACGAAACTCTTCGTTTTAATGCAACAACTTGGGTAATAGAAAAAGTTTTATCATAAAACCAAGGCTCTAGTGCCACGATGGAATTTTATTGTACTGACTATTGGTCGATAATATCGTGTTGAACCAGACGGAGGGTGCTCGGAACAGAATGGCTGCATATTATTAAACAGTTAATTTACAATATGAACACAAACAATTTGGTCTTGAATTCTCCCGGTCGAGACAGACAAATCTTGTTGTAAGTTCATTGCTGTTTCAAGTCAGAGTATTATTTTTATCCGTTATGTGCTTAAGCAACGTAGGCATGTACCTATTTTCTTTTATTTAGAATAACTGATAGTTATAGATTAACAAATCGATCGTGTTGGTAGTATCTTTTTTAAACTTAAATATTTCTATATTTTTGCACCATATCGCACCGCAAACAATCTAATTGAGATGTTTACTCTCATACGTAGTTCATAAACTCAAACATTTCTAAATTACTAGCAATATATTTTAAATCGAATCGATGTAAGGACGACTTATGACTCGATCTTTGTCGATCGATGACATCAACACCGCGTTGCACAGATTAGATCGAATCAGCGTCAAAAAACAGTAGCTAACGATGCCCGCAAGAGATAAAGATTGATACCGTTAAATCATCTATAGTTTATTATCGGTACATCAATAGTCGATCGTCCGGTGGCCTCGAAAGTGATTTAGAATTTGATTATGTAATCTTAATCGGTTCATGTCGAATAGCATCAATTCAAAGTCAAATAATCTATTTCAATAATCGACATGTTGTAGTACAAATTTAAATTAAACTTAAACTAGGTATGGTATGTAAAATTTCAATAGAAACTAACTCCATTGTCCGGAAAGCTTTTTCAATTTCATGTCGTCACCATTTTGTTGCAAGCTGTCAAATTTGACGGGCCTGTACCCCGTTGTTGGTATCGCAACTAGACTACGGAAACTATATATACAGCCAGTTTACCAAACTCGTTGACCTGCATGCCGGGAGTGTACGTTCGAGAATAGAGAAATTTCGTTAAATGATTCTGATAGTTGGCATTCTTATGACTTATTTAAATCCCTTTATATTATAATATATGGATATTGCAAACATAATTGCGTTGTAAATAAGAATTTGTGTTAGACGAGAACCAAATAAAAAAAATATAGGCTTTTGAACATTTTTAGTAGTAAAGAATTTTAATTTTGTTCATCGGTAAAGAAATGTATTCAAGCTTGTTAACCATCTCTTCGAAAGTCAGTGTTATTACCGTAGAAGCTATTTATATAATGTTTATATTTTCCATTCTAATATAATACATTTACCTTAACACAATTTGTGAAGTAAATGTATTCGACTAGCTTGTTTAAAAATAAATATATGTATGTAGTATTTTCTGACATTTATGTATATTGGTTTTCCCGCGTTCATGAATGCTAAAATGTGTTCGAAACGCCCATCCGGAAATGTAATGTAAAATCAACCGCTATATGTAAATCAGGAAAATACTTTTGCTAATGTTTTGTTCCTTTTATTTTGTTTAAGGAAAGACGATGAATGGTGCAAAGCACAAAATGCAATGTTTTAAGTGCAAAGTTGGGAGTTTGTAACCAAAAGGCCCATGGCTTTTTGTGTAGATATACGTCAATGCGAATTTAGTCTGTTAATAAAAACCTTTTACTATAATTATGGCTTAAATGTCATCACTGAAAACCGTCACATATAATTTGCTACATGGCTGACTGGCCATGGAAGCGATAATGTGGCCAAAACTGACTTGTTTTAACCACATCGCCGCTTCCAATTTAAATGCAATGAATTGATAAAGACTACCTAGAATTATCGACATTACCAGGAAACTGGCATATTAATAAAATATTAAATTATCATATTAATATCATAATTGAATGTGAATTGGATTTTAATAAGACACTAAAGAAAACTGTGATACATGTGGTATCATTGAAGATGTTCAACATCTGTTGATGGATTGTGCCCGGTACGAGGATCGTAGAAGGAGATTCACTGAAGACTTCAAAATAAATAAGTATGATGTCGGGATATGTCTTAGCATACTTGCAGAGCCAACATCAGAAATGGCGGGCATACTTATTAAAATTCTTGACATATAAAGCCATTCTGTCTTAAGGAGGCTAACATGCCCATGGCCAAAAAGTCTCTACAAAAATAGAAAAAAGAAGCCTCTAAAGAAGTTTTTGTGTCGTTAGCGTTCAGAAAGAAGATCTCTGGACGCCGTACGAGTATATGAGATGGGTGTGATCCAAAGTAGATAGCATGGCTATAGTTAACCGTTATAAAAAAGAAAATTTATATAAATTCTCGTAGAAGAGCTACTCCGAGGAGAACTTCGTGACGTAATGTAACAAAATAATCCACTCTTATTAAATGCTGCACGATTAACTACACGGATGACGTAATGGTTTAAGTGGTCGCCTCGTCACTGCTACTACACCGAGTGTTACGAGTTCGAATCCCAGACGGTACAACCATTTGTGGATCACATAAATGGTTATACCGAGTCTGGATGTTCTTTGTGTCCATTATTTGAATGTTTGTAAAGTCCCCCGCAACACAGGATTTATTCCTAGTGCAGGCGTTGTCTTTTTTAAGAAGCAAATAAGAAATACTGATTATTTTAAGAAGATTTTACTCTGTATACAGCAAAGGCTTGCCACAATAATAAACCACACAAATTGAAAATTATTTATATAAACATAGGCTATTGTTATGCTTAAGCTACTTGCTTTGAATCATGAGAGTGATCAATAAATTTGCTAAACCAAAATATTTATTCATCCATGCCCTTGTGATCTCGGGCTAAAAACGTCCCTATCTCGTCCCATGGGCGTCGTGCAAGACGATTTAGGGATTATCCAAGGTAAGGGGAGATCACGTCGGGTACTTTTTCAGCTTATTACGATTACTAATCCTCCTGACGAGCGTAATGATAATGGTGTATTCGAACTTGGAGGGAGCCATGATTAGGCATTAATGTAATCTTTACTACCTGGTCCTGGCATACCTGTTTAATTATGTAAAGGTATACGAGCCGATAGGAATGTGGAAAAACCATTCTCATGATTTTAGATTGTCATCATATCAATACATAGATTTACGCCTGTATATTGCTAAAGAAGTAGATAAAGGTGTGCTATATCCACATTTAGCCAGATATTAAACATATGTAGGAATCACGTAATAAGGAGCGAAAATATTCCGTTTACCTTTACTTAACGCCATCGAATCCGGCTTGCGGAAATTGCTGGGTATCTCATCTCACAATTGCACGCATACATAAGCGCAATGTTATAGAGCGGGACTAATTAGGCAGTATAAACACAAACTGACTATCCCACGTGACTGTGCTGAGAAAGAACATACTTTCGGACTGAGAAGAGTAAGGCCTTAATCTACAAAGAAGCACACTTAATAAAATAGCGACAATCTTGTAAAACAGAGTAAACAAATTTCATCTCTAATACTGTAACTGTAAACCTCAAATTTGATTATTACATCATATTTTTGTACAGTATTTGTAAAATTTCTAGTTCAATCTCTGTTATACTAAGTATGACATGTGACGATAGTAAGCGGGCAATTACCCAGCTTCAAGGAACTAATACGTAGGTTAGTGTAGTTTTAAACGGAGCGCAAACCGATTTGTTCACGATGTTACGACGCGTATAGCGGTGAAGATAATTCAATGTCCCATTAGCGACTGATTGCCTGTGTGTATGGAGACCCGCATATAAAACAATTAAACGCATCTGATAGCAAGCGCGGACAAACAAAGTTCATTAGAGTTGTGCGATTAATTATCGGTATATTCGAATCTTTCGAATGTCTATGTCATTCGAATCAAAATATTTGTGCATTCATCGTCGGTTGATTATATATATACAAGTAGTCAAAAAAAAAACTATCTACACGACTGATCAAAATAATTCGAAAAATCTATCGTGACAATATCAATATTTTAGGTGCTTTTGATATTCGATTGTGGTTCGATCGATACACTATTTTGAACTAACGAATAGATAATATTGCGACAATGACTACATCAATGTACAAAAGCAGGCTCACACAAATTCCGAAATATCGCTTTACGTAACAATTTCGTACTGATACTGTACATACTTCATGCAACGTGATCGTTTGGAAGTTCCACTTTAATTAGCCAGGCAGTATACGAAAGCTAATAAAGACCTTATTGCATTTTTAATCTGACAAAGGTGGCAAATACGGCCCGTTTGAAAGTGAGCAAGAAACTATGCGACGCTTGCCAAAGCCCTCGCGCATTATTCAAACGCAAAGCAGCGTAACTTTTTTGCAGGAGCAAAAGGCGGCGCTGCGTGGCTAGCGTAAGTTATAAAGACGAGTAATTGCCCTTTGACAATACAGCACCTCCTTAAGAGGCTTGGAAACTCATTCACTCTCTCAGTGTACACTGAAGTTTATTTTGCTGACAATTTTCTGTCGTATGTCTCCTAGAGTTTAGCTTCGGCAGTTCATAGTAGTAAGGTTCATTTGTGTATCATACCATTCGTGAAACCTATCGCGATTGCGAAAGCAGCATTAATCGCATCGTGATACACGTGTCATCTTTATTGACTGCACGGATGACGTAGTTGTCGCCTCGTTGTTGCTACTTCGCTGAGTATTCTGGTTACGATTCCCTCAAGGTACAAAAAAAATTCGTCTAGATGTTCTTTGTGTCCGTTGTTTAAATGTTTGTAAAGATATCCGTGACGCAGGATTTATCAATAATCCGTGGAGTTATCGTTTTAAATGCAAAAGGAAAAGAATTTCGAGCGCCGCAGACGCAAAACGATTACAAACAAAAGTGTTTGCTACAAACGCTATTTGCTACTGCCCCCGCATTTCGCTACTTTTAAGCACATGACGAAGCCTCAAAATTTATATAGGCCGGTTCAATTTCCACTTCTCACGCAACTAAATGGCAAATTAGCGTCATATCAAAAGTGATACTAATAATCATACACTATTACAGCATATTATATTATCACCGGTCTTCATTGTTCAATACATTAAAGCTATTTCGAAAACACGAATAATTGACAATAATGGCTTTATTTCATTTTCTGTGGCAATTTGTGGTCTGACTCGTTCGCGTAAGGAATTTGATGTGACGCAAAATAACGCGTTCTAATTATATTATCACGCGTTAATTTTGTTATTAAATTACGCGATGCGGTTTGTGGGAATTAGACTTTATATCTACTGTGTATTTATTCATACCAATATTAGAAAATATGCAAAAGTACCACTGTCAGTTTATTACGTTTTTACAGATAACCCATTGAACAGAGTTTCATTATAGCTGGTATGGAGCCCATAAATAATTTGTTTATAATTTACAAGCATTGAAATAAAGGAAATAAGGAACGCCCAACAACAGTTTGTTGAATAATAGGTACTAAATCACATAGTAGTCAAATTTGAGCTAATCGGACAAAAAATCCGATATCACTTTGTTCAGACGTTCGACCGCAAACATAAGCAAAGGGTATGTCGCGCGACCAACGACTGTAGACTTCTAAATAATCAAATAAAAGTACCATTCCGATATAGTACCAAGCTATACCTTAGTACCAGATAAGCATCACTCCTATCATTATCAAGCAGATCGTCAGCCAATTATCCTTTTGTTAAATACAAACGGTTCACTGCTTAATCCTTGCTCGTAAAAGTTAACTGAGGGTCACCATTGTACTGTCAGACGGGCTGACGACTCACCATACCATTGGATGTAGTCGGAACAGTATTAACTTTAAAACGATGACCGACTTTCAAAGACAAAGAGAAAACCTGATTAAAACTTGTATTTCTTAAAGCTCTATAATTTACAAAAAAGGGAGACGTCTTTCTTTGTATTCGTTCGCCTGTCTGTCACAGACGGTTCTTGGAAACGAACTGTGCGGAAAATGTTGGAATTTGATATTTCGTGCTATGTTACGTATTAACAATTTATAGAAGCACGCTTGCATGCGCACAATATTCGGATGACCACACATGTTGCCACTTTTGATCAAAGCTTAACGAAGGTCCTTCACATGTCTTATGACTTCTTTATATTATTTTGGAAACAAAATTGTGGACTTCGTTATCATGCTGTGGTGAACCTAACAAACATTCAAGCAACTTCGGCAAAAAAAGAATTATTACTCGCATGTGAATCTTCAATCAGTACTTATTATGCTGTGATCGAGTCAATACCTAACTGAATAGGTATTACAAATAAGAACTTGCAATACTTATTCGGTTAGGAATCGACTAAAGGTACAGTATACTATTTTGTATGTTTTCAAAGGGATAGATATATATTACACGCACATTCTGCCAACTGTTTAAATACTACGTAATAGAGGGCGAGCCTAAATTGTTTTCCATCGGAAATGTTTACAGCTACAAATTCGCTAACTGAAAGCCATGGGATTTTATGACTCGATACCATACTTGAGTGTACAAATTCGATTCTTCATTTAAATAATGACTACAGTCAACTAGCCAACTATCTTTATTCATTACTAGCGACCCGCCTCGGCTTCGCACGAATAGTAAAAAACCTTAACAAATTGTACATTTAAACCTTCTTCATGAATCACTCTGTCTATTGGTAATAATCGTATGAAAATGCGTTTAGTAATTGTTGAGTTTATCGCGAACAGACAGACAGACGCGGCGAGGGACTTTGTTTTATAATATGTAATGATTCTGTGTTTGTAACGTATGCCTATTTACAATATACAGCCGATTGAGTCAAAACTTTGGAGATTTTATCTGCCACGAAGCTTACAAACAAAAACTAAATATAATAAATAACTTGACAAAACATGCTAAGCATTGGCTTCTAATTATTAAAGTTGATTATACTAAATAGTGCTACCATATTCAACATGAAAACAAACCCCATTGTGTCGATTCAGAAATGTTTCAGAAACAACCGAGCCGACCTTGTAGACACGTTAATACAAGCTTGATTAAAGATTTTCGATTAGTGCTTCGGGAGGTATAACAGACAAACTAATGAAATCGTGTCTGGGTGCAAAAAGTGCCTCGTTCTGCCAAAGTAATAATGGACAACGAACGTGCTTGGACGCTTTAGGTAAGTACATATGTCAATTTACTTGATTTCTACAGGTAATAAGTGTTATTGATTAGCTGATAGATGTATTTTGATTTGCAATAATATTGGCTTATACGCCATTCGTATTATTAGAACCTGAAGGGAAATGCACTAGTTTATCAATATAGTCATATATATACACGACAGATTCAAAGGGATTGTCAGAGACATAAAACAGCCAGATATCGCAAGATTCTTTGTAAGTTCCACGTAATTCAAAGTGAGCATATTGTCATCTACCGGCCACATTGACAGAATCAATGCTGTTACAAAAAATACCTAACACATAAATCCAATAATAATTTAATGCATGAATGACGCATCGGACAAGCGGTCGTCTGCTCTCTAGCACCGCGCTGCATGATGTGGGTTCGTATCCCATACGGCACAACTATTTGTGTGATCCACAAAGGATGGCTCTGGACCTACATTGTTGCTGTTATTTGCATATTTGTAGAGCCGCGCGATACAGGAATAATATACAAAAATGCCCTGTATATAACCAGCCTCACTTTTGTGCACAGGCCTCTTTTCAGTTTGAGAAGGATTAGGCTATAGTCAACCACGCTGACCCAGTGCAGGTTGGAAAACAACACACACATTATGTAGGACCGTCATATATTCAAATTGCCTCACTATATTTTCCAACACTTATCTATTTAATACTCACATAACTTTGAAAAGTCAGAAAAAGAAAAGATAAACGGTCAGTTAGTGCATGTTTTGGCATGGAAATCGAGACTTCTGGCTGGCAGTCCAACGGATAACCACTAAGCTATCGGTGCTTGCTTTAATCTGTCAAATCTTAGAAAGACAGACATAATTAAAAATCTATTATATCTGGCCACCGGTGTGCCGCGACTCAATAGATTAAAGTAAAGTACTTTTACTTTCATTATAAATGCGAAGTTACTGTCGGAACAATTTATAAACAAATACTACATCGTTCGTGTGCAATAACGTGGAACATAAGTTGCACTGATCGCATTTTAATGGCGCATTACACAAACAGGCCAAACCGAAGGTACTATAAAGTTTACACCATTCCAGTTGGCTATTTGAAACGTTCAACAGAACTGGTCTAAGGTATTCGGATGCTTCGTAACTTGCTGTACTGATGGCGTAGCAGTTTAAGCGGTAACCTCGTCGTTGCCACTACGCCGAGAGTAGCAGGTTCAATTGCAATACAGAAAAAAAAAAGTGTAATCCACAAATAGTTGTTTGAAGTCTGGGTGTCTTTGTGTCCGTTGTTTGAATGTGTCTATGTGTCTTAGAATCTAGGGCAGGAGTTGTGTTTAAAAAAATATAGAATAAAGAATAAATCTCTTCTTAAAAAAATAATGGTCCGTGTTACTACATTGGTCCACTCAAGGGATAAAGTTTGCTTTTTTGCTAAAGATCCAGGGCATGTCTCCCGTTTCAATATTACTTGTCATAAAATTTAATACTCATCATGGAATTAGTAATGCTCGACTACTGTTCATTTCAGTCAGAAAGTAAAACTTATAACGTTAAAGGTTTTCACAATTACCTAATAAATATCTAATATTAATTTAAATAATAGACACAAATCACAAATTTTAGCTCTTTTTCCAATTATAATAAAACATTTTACTAGAAATTGTAGCTATTTTCGTCATAAGACATTTCAAATTAGCAAGAGCAAAATAATAACAAATTTTACTTTGAATCAGGTAAACTTTTACTTTTTTGGAATGAGAGTGTAAAATAATAATTGCCATATATAAAATATTATATTTCTAAAGAACGTAAAACACAGACTGTTATTAAATATTTTTATAAATAGAGAAAATATTTGCAAATTGATGAAATTCTCTCGTTATATACGTTAGTTTAGTTTGTAATAGGCTTTCTAATTAACTTTTTTCGTATGTAAAAAATAATAAAAATTTTATACTAGCAATTTTGTTCTTTGTAACTATTTTGTCTGTATTTATTTAGTTGAAGACTTTCCGTGCTAGACATTTATTAATATTTTAAGAATTTGTAGAACTTAAACTATGCTATGCAATTATGTAAATTATATCTTGACACTGAAATTAAACTACTATATACGGATTTTATCGTCTCCCCGTGACCATGGCTGCTGAAAAGCAACCGAAACGTCGGGGAAAGTGTAAACTTAAAAACAAATAGATTTGATAGTTTTAATAATTTAATTAGCTTAAAATTAGTAAAGTTTAATAGTATAGTATAGTAGTGTAACAGTTTCAAAATTATGTAATAGAGTGTTAAATAAACAACGCGATAAAATCCGTATATAGTAGTTTAATTTCAATGAATAACATTCGCGTAAACAGAAGACAATATTATATATCTTGACACGTGAGGCATGTTTATGAAAAGATAAAGATTGTTAATAAGCGATACAGCTTGCTCATACTATAAGCTCTTCATAGCTGGTCTTTGCCCAACATCTTTCAGGATAAAAAGTGTTATTGCATTTTATATAAAAATCAAATTAATGCGTTGCTTGTTTATTGCGTGAATGATAAACCAACAAATAAACTTTCGCATTTATAAAATAACTAGATTTTGCCCGCGGCTGTGCTAGCGTAAATGATATGTTAAGCTAAGGTTTAATCCATTTTTAATCCCTCGGCAACAGACCTTTTTCTGGATAAAAGTTACTCTATATCGTTATCTGTTTCCCTGACAACGTGTATGTGAAATGTAATAATGATCGGTCGAGTAGAGCGTAATAAACAAACAACATTCGCATTTATAATATTAATTAGGATTTCTTCCATTTAACATTTACATTGACCTATCAAGTAAAAGATAGACGTAACATAACATTAATGGATATATTTATAAAACATTCTTGATTTAAAATTGCGAGTTGAAATAATGTACGGTATAAGACATTATATTTGATGAACATAAGAATTTTATAAATAAATCTTACCCATAAACTGTCCCATTGCCATTAATGGGCATTGGCTAAGATTAACAATGTCTAGGCTACATTCTATCATGTACCTAGTAAGGTTTAGAACATTACGCTTTTGGACTAGATTTTGTAAAGCTTTCAGACTGGCAAATTTTCTTACGATATTATAAACAACCAAACGAGCGATAAATATAACATTTTGTTTAAAAATACTAGCGTTTTAGGTTGCTAAATACAAGTGTTCTTGAAACTTCAAGGTCTGTAGAGTCGGTTGAAACTTTGGACCTCTGACTTTTAGTTTAACAGTTTCCATTTAAGGCCTATTTTGGCAAATTTCAGGAAACATTTAATTATGATCACTAATTCGGTAAAAAAACAGCTTAAGTAAGGAAGGCATGCCAATAGAAGTCCACAAAGTATGATAAGGGTCTCAAATTTGAGATAAAATGTACCGAATTATTATTGACAAATACGACGGCTGCCTCCAACCACTAATGGGGTCTGGATCACAAACAAAAGTACTTTTCCTCGATATTCTGAAAGGTACTATTGTCCTTTTATATTTAAATAGTGATTTTCTTCTTTTGTGTAGCTCAAATAATGTTATATTGTTTTCCTGTATTTTCTTTGGTTAAACTTCCTAGTTGGTCCGTAGTCTTACATATATATACATATACATATATATGTATAAACTGGGTGTTTCTTAGTATAGTGAAAACCTCTTAGGGGGTGATTATACTTGTTATTATGAATAACTTTTGTTCTGAGACATTGCCAAATTCGCGAAATAAAAACAGATGTTCCATACAAAATTAAACTTGAACTCGACAAAATGTATGAAACAGCTGATTTATTTTTCGCGATTTCGTCAATGTACTATGTTACTATACTAAGAAACACCCAATATATATATATACAGCGTGTAACAAAAAGATGTCATATTTAAGTATCGCATATTATAGCCCCTGTAGAATAAAAAATATATTTTTACCGATTTATCACTAGAATATGTTCTAGTCGATACTTAAATATATATACAGCGTGTAATAGAAAGGTGTGGTCATAGTTTATAAAATAGGCCATAAAATATGACCACTTTTCTGAAATTTATTTTTTTGTTCTGGTAATAGGATATATCCTATTACCAGAACAAAAAAATAAATTTCAAAAAAATTTAGCATTTTATTTACTACACTTTATTAAAACATCGAAAGAAACGCGTTCTATCACTGTCTAAAAATAAAGCGTGGTCATTTTCGGATTCACAGTGATCAGCCGGGTCAGCTGTTTGTGTTGTACAAACAATAGTTAGTAAAACGTAGGTGTTTATAAATACTTATGCTTAAATGCTTTGATAGGATAGACCACAGTTTACTACTTCGGAAACTACTTAAAATAGGCATTAGGGGTGACTTGCTAAGATGGTTCTCCTCATATATTGACAAGAGATCTCAGGCTGTCGTTATCAATAAATATATATCTGGGTTACAGTACCTAGCGGTGTTCCCCAAGGATCCTTAACCGGTCCATTGCTGTTCTTGATCTTCGTAAATGATATTGTTCACTGTTTCTATCATAGCGAAGTCATTTGCTTTGCTGATGATATGAAAATATACACAAAGATCAAGTCAGCCACAAATGCGAAACACCTTCAGGAAGATCTCATGAGGCTAGATAGGTACTGTTTAAATAACAAATTAGATCTTAACCCAACAAAATGCTCCGTGGTAACATTTAGTCGAAAGAAAAACAATATCGCTACTCATTACTACCTTAAGGGACATCTGCTTGATAGACTAAATTCAGTGCGTGATCTTGGCGTTGTCCACGATTCGAAGCTCTTGTTTGATGAGCATGTAGAAGCAATGATTGCGAAAGCGTCTAAATCCTTGGGTTTTATTATGAGATCGACAGCCCCATTTAAGAATGCCAAAACATTTAAAATTTTATATTGCGCATATGTGCGTAGCATTATTGAATATGGATCTCAAATCTGGAATCCCCGATATGAGAAATATATTTCAAGGATCGAAAGGATCCAGATGAAATTTATTAGGTTTCTGTGCTACCGCTTACGCACTCCATTCTACACTGGTTATGATAATTACATTAACCTTTGTAAAAAATTTCATTTTCTTCCCCTATATAAACGTCGTGACATAGCCGATATTACTTATATTTTATCCATAGCAAGTAATAAAGTTGATTGCCCTGAACTTCTTGAAAAGTTGTCACTTAACATGCCTACAAAATCTTTAAGGAAACACACACCTCTTAGTATTCCAGCAGCAAATAGTAATTATAGACAAAGTTCATTTTTGTGGCGAGCTTGTCGCGCTTTTAACGACGTCAGTGACAAGCATGATATTGACATTTTTTGTACAAGCATAAGAAATGCAAGAACACTTTTAAGTAAAGATTTTTTTTTTGTAATTAATTTAGGCTTTAGGTATATAAATTCTGGTTACCATTTCCGCACTCTCATTCTTATTTTGTTAGTATATGTCTATTTTTGTCTTAGCTTTTACTTACATAATTTCTATTCGTGTGAATCTGTAAGTGGCTCAATGTTATTATCTTGTTTGTTTACTTGTAAATTACAGCTGTTGATTCACCATATAATTAAATAAATAAATAAATAAACACCTACATTTTACTATTGTTTTAAGTTCCATGTTAATAGTGGGTAAGTCTGTCGTCTACTGGGCACAATTTCTTGACAAAAAATCTAATAACACTGCCTGACCCGAGTATGAAAACAGTCGTATACACTAACGCTATATCGCCACAAAGGCTGTCTGGTTGCGAAAATACGCAAGTTTACTTTATCATTTATTAGGAGGATTTCTAGACAAAAAATAAATAATATGTATTCCGCAGCGAGCGCAGCGAGATTCCTGTCTACACCCAAGATCCATGCAGTTTATAAATCATGCCATAAAATCAATCCCTATTATATGGTAATTAAAAATTCAATAGCTGGCGTTATGTGGGTGTAATATACCTATTTCTAGATCGTAGGTCCAGGTATGAATCCACATAATATATTCATTTCAATAACATAACATCTAACAATGTTTGTCTAGTAGAAATAATATTAAACTGCCATGTAAAAGTTTAGAATTTGATCTTACGTCACACAAGTTTCTTTTTCTAAATTAGTTATGTGCATCAAGTTACTTATCCGCTTATATTATAAAGAGGACAGATTTTATTTTTTGTTTGTTTGTAAGGATTTAAGATATAAACTACTTAAAGAATTTTAAAAATTCTTTCACAATTACAAAACTCTGTTATCACAGCCGCGGGCAAAAGCTAGTTAATGATAAAGTAAAACATCGAAACAAAATTATTATATCGGAAACATCTTCATAATGTTTTCGGAGAAGTGTTAAATCTGCCAATCTACACTGAGGTTATAATTGGGGCTAATTAGTATTAATAATACAGGTATATTAGTAAGTCTCAGGTTACCCTCCAAGAAATATTAATAGCAAGGTACTTTTTCTTTACTTTGTAATTCGGGTAAGATCGGATTATTAAGCACATTTCAAGTTTACAAAGTACGAACGCCTACTTCAATAAGTCACAGGGCTGCCATAATTACATATTTAATTTGATATAATAACACTTGAAAATATAACTGGGATTACGTAAGTAAGTAATTAGGAGATAATTAAAGCTCATGTACTATACATATTTATAGTATTTTAATTTATCACATAACAAGGCAATCTTTTCTCTGATTATCGCGTGCACCGCTTCAATCTCAAAAAAATTGTTCACGTCAATTCAACATAAAATCAAATTAATCTGTCACTGTCTGGCGTTAGACTACCACACATTATTAAAACTTACTTCAACAATTTTTTAAAAATAAATTTCTCAATAAGTTAAATAAATAATTCGTTTACTCATTACTCCAAAAGTAGCATTTACGAAGAAAAGGACATCACTCAATTTGGTCCAAACTTGAAAATGGGGGCCAAAAAAAAAATACAATACTCTGTTAGAACTTGTTCTCCTAAACATTTTTTATTATAGCACAAAAACTGTGGGACACCATTGCCCTCGGTTTTATTTGAGTTTGAAATCGCACACATTTTTGGTAACATAAATTGTCAAAACAAAGGATTTAGCTTGAATAAAAACTTGGAGATAATAAAAATGAATACACCAAATGTATTAGCAAAAGTGGGTAATCGTCATAATTATAATCGCAGGCGAGCACAGTTCACCTTTATGACAGCAGATATGCCAGAGGTTGCAGATTTTCCGAGGCTGAGTTAAGATGATCTTTTGTTATTCGCTCTTGGCGTATACCAATTAAAACAAGCCAAAAGTTACTATGGCGAACATATCCTCCAAGCCGGATCATTTTCAATAGAGCTCAGCAATGAAATGTCAAATGAATACTTGGAAGAGTTAGGAGGAACCGATCTGTGGATGATACGAGGACGACTGCAATCTCGACATGTCCGAGCCCGCCAATATTATATTTATATCGTAATAGACAGAACATTATCCGGTCGAAGTGCAATTCGTGACTATTATTGCACGTGCATAATAGGAAAAGAACGATTGGGTGCTGTTCGCATATTATGTGCATAATATGGTACATGAGCTACGCTTGTCATTTCCAAGTGTTATTGTGTTTTCACACGAGGATGATTAACCATATGTGATGTACTTGTAAGACGTATATGTACTTTAAGAAATAAAAGGTTCATTAACAATTGAATGTAAGATACAACTGTACTCTTATTTTTAGAAAATCCCATGAGCCAATAATATAAAATAACAACATAAAAAAAACACTACAGGCGGGCATATTTTCTCAATACCTATTGGACTGGTTACCGTAGAGTCTGGCGATACAAGTCAGCAGATTACGGTGGACTTCGAGAATTTCTTGCATCCTACCCATGGAAGCGGCTTTGCTTCTCAACCGGGTATCCTGGCACTTGTGCTGACTGCATCACAAATGTGCTCCACTAAGGGATGGAATTATTCATCCCTTTTGCGAAAATATCTGCGGACGGCCGCAGCCGCCCCTGGTTCAATAACGGCAGCAAGGATGCTGTACACCAGAAGCAATCGGTATACTTAGCTCCAGGCTATGTATACCGATTATTACCGACAGGGCCAGGAAGTGTCGGAATCCTGATGTCAAGGAAAGAAAGCGAGAATTTAATGCCGCTTCTAGATCCAGCAAGAAGGCTATTGCCAAGGCTAAGGCGGAACACGTTGACAGAATTGGCGAGCGCCTTGGAAGACATCCTTCAGGGAATCATGCTTTTTGGGCGCTCGCTAAGTCTGTACAAGGCAACTTTTGCCAGGTCAGTCTCCCACCACTGCGTAAGTCTGATGCCAGTCAGGGCCAGCCCATAGTGCAAAAGAGAAGGCCAATCTTTTGGTACAACTCTTTGCCTCAAACTTGACTTTGGATGATGAGGGAGTCACACCACCTACCATCTCAAGGTGTGAGAGCTCATTGCCTGAAATCCGCATCAAGTAGCGTGCGGTTAGGCGTAAGCTCGAACTCCTGGACATCCATAAGTCGAGTGGGCCTGACGGCATCCCTGCAGTGGTACTTAAGACGTGCGCCCCTGAGTTGACACCTGTTTTAACGCGCCTATACCGTCTTTCTTACAATTCCAACAGAGTTCTATCTTCGTGGAATGTCGCTCATGTTCACCCGATTTCGAAAAGGGGTGACCGGTCGTATCCTTCAAACCATAGACCGATAGTGATTACTTCCTTGCTCTCCAAATTTATGGAGTGGTTAATAAACCACCTTCTGCTGCGGTACCTTGAAGATCATCAGCTGATTAGTAACCGCCAGTCCATACTGGCTAAAAGATCACCAGCCGAACGACCATGGCAGAAGCTACCTTCCGCCATGGTCGTTCGGCTGGTGCGTTCAAATCCAAGACGGTACGCTTTCAGCGTTCATTTCTCCCACGTAAGAGCAAGCTCTAGAACTCTGAACTCTGAACTGCCTGCTTCGGTGATTTCCGAGCGCAATGATATGTCCTTCTAAAAACGAGGTTTCAAGAAAGTTCTTCTTTTACGGTAGGCAGCGGCTTTGCTGTGTCCTGACATTGCTGAAGTATATGAGCAGTGGTTACCATTTTCCATCAAGTGGGCCACTTGCTCGTCTGCTACCAAGGGGAATAAAAAAAATGCTATAGCAGTATAGTTCTTTTTTAATATAATAATGTATAAAAGAAAGATTTTTGAACTAAAATCAAACCGAAGGCAAGGGTCCCAAAGTTTTAGTGCCGTAATAAAAAATGTTAAGGAGAACAAGTTATAACAGAATATAGCATTTTTATTTTATTGGTCGCATTTTTCAAATTTGAACTAAAAATTTATGGAATGTGGGTGATGCCCTTTGGGAGAAGTTTAATTTGCGGTTAGCTGGCATGAGCAAAGCAAGGGCGCAGAATAAATGAGAGGCTGGCTGACAACAAACCCATAATCTCTTTATATCATCCAAGTCAAAAACATAACTTATTTTAAATTATATATGTAGGTAATCGGTATATTATAATTACAAGGAATATTTATTAAATCAAGGCTTACCAAGATCATCAATATTGGATGGATCATCAATTTTTTAAGCTACCGCCTCATTAGCCTTATCGCACAAATTTGATTCTAGTATGATGCGAAGTTTACGAAGATTTCCTGTAACTTCGTTTTATATACATAAGATGTTGTTTCACCAGCAGTACTGTGTGATGTGTGTGCAAGTCTGTTGTCTAACAATCTGTTAAAATCTAGTCTGTAACTGATTGTTACCTATGTTTAAGATACAAGACAAGTAACCGGTCGTTACTTGTGTTCGGCGTAGCATCCCGGCCATTAATTTAAAGCTAAGACGCTAGGACGCAAACGCACCATAAGTTCTAGCATTAAATTTAGCCTCTAACAAGGTGCAACAGAAACATACTCAGCTGCAAGCACCAAATAGATTGTGTTTAAAAAAAGTACAACGTTTATTAAATTCAAAAATAAATGTGTTGTGAGATGAAAGATAACGCTAAGTTCTCCCGCAAAAAAAGTTTATACAAAAGGGGAAAAATATACAAAAAACCTTTTCCCCTCGATAACCATCAAATAATTGAAGTTTTAAAATCCTTTGCTGGCAACCTTATTTCAACGCTGGTAACCCTTACCCAGTCTTTCGGTAATAAGGTAAATTCCTCGGAGTTTTAACTTAATTAAAGTTTGTTGAGAACAAACTTTAGTACAGAATTCACACGTTATATTATTGGAAACATTTTTATGACTGAGTTCATTTACCGATGGGTATCGAACACCAATTATTTCGATTAAAACATTCTTATAAACGGTTAAAAAAGCAGATGTTAATGAGGACATGTATTAACGCTGTTAACGTTAAAAAGTCAAATAAAAAGCTCAGAAAAGCGGATACGTTAATGTTAATTAAGAAAATAAACAAATCGTCCAGTTAATGGCCCTTGACGAGAGCGTGTTTTGTGTATTTTTTTTTGAGAAATATGGTTTATGGCATATGTTGTGTGTTATTGATGATATTTAAATAATTGCTTACATGTATTGCTTTTAGTTTAGAGTATGTAGTAAGTTCTACTTATTAATAAGATCATTACAGACCATATGGCAACACAATAAGGATACAAAAAAAAGTATTACAGTTTTAGTAGATACATTAAAATAATTAAAGAAATAAATGTAACTCGTAATAATTGTAAAAGATATATGTATGTGTCTTTGTCTTAAATTTAGATTACAGGCTACTTCAATAAAAGTAAAGTTAAACCTGTAGTTCAATTAATAAAATGTACACTTTACAAGGTTAACTTATAGTTGCGGTTCAAAGGCCAATACAATATCGACTCAAACACACTCTATTAACAAGTTCATTGAATTTCATCGTAATCTAAGAGTATGAAAAGTATTTTCTGTACTCTAAAATCGATATAGATTTCTATTAAAATACCGCACAGACACTCAAACAATCCAAAAAAGGACAAAAAATGTCCACAGACTAGCAATAACTATTTGTGAGGCATATTTTTTTAACTCATTGCTGTAATAAGAATATTTACTACATTGTATTAATGTTTCATATGACTAAAAAAATAAACAACAGGCACCCCCAGAGATGGAGTAAAAATATTATGTTGAAATAACTAAGTTAAATAGGATATTACAAAAAAGGCCATTTAATTATTTTCATGCCGTATTGCTGTTACGGATAACAATTTCAAATTTAATGCCATATTTATTTTATTAAAAATAACTTCTTGGACTTGGAATAATTCCTGTGTCGCGGGAGACTTTACGAACATTCAAACAACGGACACAAGGAACACACAGACTCTGAACAACTATTTATGATTTACACAAATTTTTGACACGTGTTTTTTTATGATTTACGAGGCAAATGAGCAGACGGTTCGTCTGATGGTAAGCGATTACCACCACCCATGGACACCTGCAACACCAGAGGAGTTACAAGTGCGTTGCCGTTTTTCAAAAAGGTGTATGCTCTTTTCTTGAAGGTTTGAAGGTCGTGTTGGTCCGGCAATACCGCAGGCGACCTTTAACCTAGAGGCGGAGGCATTCTGTCACGTAGGACGATGGCGAAAAGAGGCGGCAGGGATCAGTCCGAACTATTCCTCGGAGCACTCCCCATAGTAAAAGCGATAGAAGATGCATAGCGAGGCCACATCTCTACGCAGCGCCAAGGGCTCTAGCCGATTTGAAACATCCTGGCAGTCGACGATTCGAGTCGCTCTCCAGTCTCCGAACAGTATTCCATGTGAGGCCGAACCTGCGCCTTGTAAAGTAATAGGCGGTGGGCCGGCGTGAAGTACTGTCTCGACCTGTTGAGCATGCCAAGCTTCTTCGAAGCTAATTATTATTTAGCCTTACCCTCTAAATGGCCGCGGGACTTGACTTCACTCGATATGTCGACACCAAGTATTCCAATATTAGCTGAGGCAGTTATGGGGATGTGCTCAAAACGAGGAGATACGACCAACGGCGGCTTTTTTGCAGTGAACGTGCATACTTGTGTCTTTGTGGGGTTAAATCGGACCAAATTAAGTCTGCCCCAATCCGAGACTTTCTTCAAAGAGATCTCAATTCCACACACAAGTTTGTTTCGGCTCTCAATGACGAATTCCCGAGAGATGTTATCGTGGCCGGTATAAAGAGCATCGCTCGTGCTGTTGTCGACTGCGAACGTAATGCTTCTGCTTAAAAGTGACCCATTCGCATAATCTCTCGGATCCCGCATAAGCCCATAGAAAGGGAGCTTCGAAAGAAGCGCTTTGTGCCAGACTCGATCGAAGGCCTTCGCTATGTCCAAACTAACCGGCAAGGCTTCCCCTTTTGTGTGGTTCCCCAACGCTGTGTGGGGGTCGAACCCACTATACCCGATGCGGTGGCTAGTGGCAAGGCGATCACATCACCCACTACGCCATCCGTGCAGCCATATGTAAATATTATAAAGCAAGCCATTATTATATTATTTTATAAGAAAATAGAAAAGAAGCACAGACGATGTCTCTAACATACTTATTTTAGAAATCAGTAAATATCGATTACAAGTAAACTTAGTAATGCGGTTCCATTCAAACGGTACTCAACGATTTGTAGACATGCAGATTACCACTTTTATGAGTAGTTCCACTTTTCTGTATTAATGGACTTAGCTGAATAAAGTAAATACAGTATAAAGCTTTGGACAGATATAGACAAAATTTGGCATACAGACTGTATTCTAGACTGACAGACAGGATATTTTAACCACGATATGCGTCTCGTGGGATTCACACGCACAAAGCCGCGGGAAGAAACTAATGTTAAATATATCACTTTTAAGTACAGCATCCCTAGTTTCATGAAAGTTTCATGTTAGGACATGATTGCAGAGCTAAGTGCGGTAAATATACTTTACTCACTTTGCCAGAATCTCATCTCAGTCCGGTCAGAGGAGGTTTCCCTAAGTTATACCTTTTCAGTTATTTCTTACTTTCCCGGTCAATCTTTTGTCGTCCTTTATATCGATATGCTTAAATATGCCGCTTCAGTACACCTTTCTCAAGTCTTTTAATAGTATTTTTACATCAGTTAATCAATCATCATCATCAATTATCAACTAAGTAGATACATTTGTCGTCAGATTTTACCTGTCAGTTCGTAAGGAAAGTAAACTAATAATTTACTTTATACGGGGGCTTTCAACATGACAAACTATCGAAAATGTTTCAAATCGATCTTCAGTCCGAGTAGTTACTTTACGTGTCTCATTAATGTATCATAATTCACACCTGGCGAAGCGCGTCGGCGCGGCTGGAAGCGAACGGATGCGCGAGCATGCCGCGGTAGTCGACCGCATCCGACCACATCCGCGCAATAAAATCAGTAGTGGTGGCTTCACCGCGTCACAATTACTGACCATTAGTAATGTTTTGACGTATAGTGATTGTCTGTGACACGATATCAGCTGTGTAAGGCTCGGTTGCTGTAACAAGAAACAAGTCGTTTTGACTACGAGCAGTAATTTTTGACACATATTCTATTAAAAATAAGGTCATAATTTGATTGACTGAGTGCAATCCTATAGGTAGCCATGTATTGTCAGTATTCATGCTAATTTTATTGCATTGGTCAGTTCTTAGTCAATGGTCCGGTCTTGTTGTGTAGAGCCGGCTGCCAAAGGCAGGCGGTATATAGGAGAGCAGGCTTAAACAAAAGACACTGACGGCACGCGAGTGCACCAGAACTGCACCGCGAATCCCGCCGAATGCTTGCATATTTGCTACGCAAGCATTCGGCGGGATTCGGTGAGAGCCTTCCCTTCCAGATGCATTCCGCGTAATGCGGATAGCTGTAAGCATTTGAGAGGATTCCTAGATGTATATAATACCAAGTAAAAAATAACTTTTTATGGAACAAACACATTAATTCTCTTTGTTGTATTGTAATGCGTTACGCTTCACTCCAATGCGTTTCGCCAGCCCGCCAGTGAGTCTGAGTCGCAGGAAACTTTACGAATATTCTAATAACGTACATAAAGAAAACCCATACTCGGGACAACTATTTGTGGGTCACACAATAATTTGTTGATTCGTACCCACAAAACACGGCGGAAATAGTAAAACTACCACATAAACTGCCATTCCTGCAATCAATTTATTTGTAACAATTTGACAACACATAACTTACTTATTGATAAGGGAATTTATAGTCTTCTAAAATGCAGTTAGAAGCCTACACGATCAAGTAAGAACGTCTGACTCGGCTGTATCTTGACGATATTCAGGCCACCTAGTTAGTACGCCGGTGATTTGAAAATGTCTAACATTGGGTTACAGCAGCTACTAGCCAATTCGTCTAATGTCATACATTTTTAAGCCAAACCACTCGTATAACCTTTATTTATTTACATACATGGTCTCACGCCTATGGATATAGATATGCAGATGCATAGGCGTGTTTGTAATACACACATATTTCAACAGCTAAGGATTCTGAGTCCCACATAATAGGTGCTAATATACTAATATAGGTACCACGTATTCCTTTTTTGTCTATAGGGCACATTTCTAGACTCTGTGCTGATACTTAATATTTTTATTTTTACCTTTTTATCAAACCTGAGACCTCTGCACAGCAGTTGCATTCACTATTGCTACGCCATCAATGCCGCTTCTATATTATCTGTACATATGTACATAAACGGCTGGAACAATTATGATGATGTTTTTTTGTCCCTGGATAGTTTACATTCTCAATTGGACCCGGTACCTGGTGCTATGGTACCTATGTCAGAGAAGCCAAAGTTCGAGCAAGACAAGGTCTTTCGGATCCGCTATGTAATGTGTATAATCCATACATATTTTCATCTTTTTATCTTATTGATAGTCGATTATCGCGTTGAATTACTGAAAAACCAGTTAGCCTAGTGGCCATACCGGTTGATATTTCTTTGGCCTTGCTATGCTCGTATTTGCAGCAATTATATGTGCATTAACTACTTGTCAGGAATAATCGTTAAGTGGAGCGACGCCACTGGTGTTGAAAGTATAATCTGACTGCAGGCGTTGATTATGGTAATTGATACCAATCAAAATATGCATTAAGCTAGTACCTTTATAATCCTTCACGGTGGTGTAAGCAGCGACAGTGTTTGCGACTTCTGTGCATGAGGCTCCAATTTCAAGGACGGGATAAGTGTTAGTAGTTAGGTTATTCTATCGAGATATTCTCAGTACCAACACGTAGTCTAGATCTGTGCCAGGTGAACGGCAATCAGCCTCCAATTTTGTGAGTCTTAATTCCTTAGCTGGTGAAATGTGGATATAATAGACCTCTACCTACCTAGCTACCCAAAGTAACCGTGAGACTATGTATCAAGCTACATTAAAAACAAATAAAAAAACGGCAGGACTATGTAAAATTAACGATAAAATTATTTAATGCTTGTCTTGCCACGTGTTATGGTTAGGTTACAAGGACACATCCAGAAGGCAGAAAGTTCTAAACCACCGGTCAATAACAACAAAACAAGAAACATCCGGCCAATACTAAACCAGTAGTCAGTACCAAAACAAAAAAGATTAAATAATCCTACTAATTACAAATTTAATTAGTTATTGTAAATAATACGTTAAATGTCGGATGTTGGATTAATAGTAAGACACATTAGGATATTTGAATGTATATATTAATTAACTACGCCGAAATCACTGAACGACTTCTGATAATATTTTGAAGGGGTATAACTTGAAACACGAAAAATTATATAAAGTATCCCCTTATCAGCGTGAATGAATTCAAGGGAGCAGCTTATCTATACTACTATAGTAATAATTATTATAAATAGGAAAGATTTTATTTTTGGTATGTTTGTAAAGATTTAGCTCAGAAACTACTCACCCGATTTTAAATATTCTTTCACCATTTGAAAGCTATATTATCACTAAGTAACATAGGCTACATTTTATTAAAATTACTTTTTTTAAATACTGTTACTAATATAACCTAGCCTAACATACTTTTGCGCAAGCGAAGCCGCGAGCAAAAAGCTAGTAATGAATATAATTTCGAAAGTTTATGGTAGAGTTCTCTGTCCCTTTTTAGCCAAACGAAAGTGTTTATGTAATTAGTGTCAACTAGTACTGAGTACGCGCATGTTATGTTATTAGAGAGTATTTCGGTCTCTGTTTAGTTAAGAAGATTAATCCAAGCAGTATATGTTTTAAGAAAAATAAAGTTCTGTTTATTTACTTAGTCTATTCCTTATTTTACAAGTATTATACGAGTAAGTTACTAAACTGTTTTAATAAAACTTGTTAAAATATTGCTAGAAAAAGCATACAGTAGGTATCGTCGGCTAAGAAAGTGATCTGCCAGTTTTGATAAAAGTTTCTATGAGATCTAATTATCGTTAAGGTTTACTTTTCTAACTTGACACATGGGAAGAAAGCAATGGTCACTGTCATAATATTATTGCAAGGGGAAATAGACCTTGCTGTTTCATGTCCATGTCCATATTTTTTGCCGACTTGGTATAGAGATGTGAATGAAGTCACAGGTTATATTTAAATGGATACAAATATTGAAATTAAACACTTTATACGGATTTTATCGCGTTGTTTATTTTACTTTAAACACTGGTATTACATAATTTTGAAAACTCTAACACTACTATTATTGAAATTTTACTACTATTTAATCTATATATTTTCTAATTAAAACAATTTATATTTGAGTTTAGTCTCCCCGTGAACATGGCTGCTGTAAAGCAATCGAAACGTCGGGGCAAAATGTAAACTCAAATATAAATTGTTTTAATTAGAAAATATATAGATTAAATAGTAGTAAAATTTCAATAATAGTAGTGTTAGAGTTTTCAAAATTATGTAATACCAGTGTTTAAAGTAAAATAAACAACGCGATAAAATCCGTATAAAGTGTTTAATTTCAATGTATAACATTCGCGTAAACATAAGACAATATTATGGATACAAATAAGTAGTTGTTCCCATCGCACATAAGTATCCGAACCTGCATTGAATCACCAAATTTATTTAAATATCGTAGAATCACGTGGTCGTCTCATAACTGCTGTTCATGACAAATAGACTGCAACACTGGGTA
Organism: Catocala nupta; assembly: GCA_963675205.1. NCBI lineage: Eukaryota > Metazoa > Arthropoda > Insecta > Lepidoptera > Erebidae > Catocala > Catocala nupta. The sequence goes on from OY776087.1 coordinate 22,092,476, forward strand.
ATTAGGGAAAATCATCAACGTTCTTGCCTATCAATAATAAGTGCCATTACTATCATTCCAGGTTTGCATCGTGAAAAATAAAAGGTTGCAAAAGTAAGTGCAGTGAGCAGGTTGTATTTCTAGTAAAAACCTTTTAACGTTAAAAATATACTTCAAAAGAAAAAGTAATAGTAAAAATAATGTTTGAATTATTCGAAATAAGAGTGATTATCAAATTCTAAATCTTTATACAGTATCTATATATTAATACGTGAAGCAAAAACTTTGTACCCTTTTTACGAAAATTGCGCGGACGGAGGTGTATGAAATTTGGCACAGTTAATGTTTATATGGAGAAGGAGAGGCGAAGCCTAATATTTTTATAAAATATGCATTAGAAATACATTAAATTAATGAAAAAACACTACACGCACACAATTATACATTTGACACACACAGTCGAATCGCGTTCGTAGTATTTCGGCATTGTTCGTCTGACGTCTAACAATTTTTCGTAACTATGGTTACATCATTATAATAAAATAATAAATAAAAATCTAAAATAAATATGATTATAAGGCTAAAGTTATAGACAATAAAACCTTAATAACGATCAAACTTAAAATTTAAATCAATTATGGTCGATTTTTTACCACTAGGAGACCGTTCGTTTTTATTATTAGCTAAAGTGTTTTATGATTTATGGTTTCATAATATATATTTAACTTTACATCATTTACGTAATAGTTTTTTGATAAATGAATCGTTAATAATAAATTAACGATACGCGATTGTTATCGAAAAACAAATCGAATGATTTGGGACTCATAACGATCATGCATTGTCAATGATTTACTAAATGAATAATATTTTCTTAAGCTGTTTTTTAACATTTACGAACCTGTCGAAAATTGGAGATAATTTATTGTCGTTATATGGGATCCAATGTTGATATTCAACGATACATTTTTACGCAACACTTATGCATTATTATTAATATGTCATGTCTTAGAATACCTGACATAATTAAAAATCTATTGTGTCTGGCCACCGGTATGTCGTTGCGACTCAATAAGTTAATCAAGAACTAATGCACTAGAATGACAAAAAGCGTTATATATAATACTAGATGTGTTCGCGGTTTCACTCGCGTTTATGGTTACTGCGCCGCCCCCGTGGGTCGTAGCGTGATGTTATATAGCCTATAGCCTTCCTCAATAAATAAGCAATCCAACACTAAAATAATTTTTCAATTCCAACTAGTAGCTCCTGAGATTAGCGCGTTCAACCAAACAAACAAATAAACAAACAAACTCTTCAGCTTTATAATATTAGTATAGTTTATCGAATACGTTCAAATAATACGAATATACATACATACATACATACATACATACATAAATTCACCCCTGTTTCCCAGAGGGGTGGGCAGAGACTACGGATTTCTATTTGCTACGATACTGACACTTCTCTGGCTTCATTCACTTTCATAACATTCCTCATACACGCTCGCCGGTTTAAGGTGCTCTTAACCTGGCCTTTATCCAGAACGTCTCCGATCTGATCAAGAAACGTTCGCCTAGGTCTTCCCCTTGCGACTTTTAATAATAATAATAAAATTAAAATAATAAAACTTTTAATACGAATATATAATCGAATAATCGCTATGAAGAAAAATCGAATCTAATAATTCGAATAAACGTTGTAAAATGAATATCATAAAACTGCTTGTTCAAAAGCCCGCTATTTGTTCTTCGATATATACAAATCATTATAACTGAGATTTACCACATAGAGAGATGATATAATATCCATCTCTAAAACATCTAACCTCATTAGTGAATTACATTTTATCGCAATACGCGTTTTTGCTTTATGAAAATAATGAGTCTGCCACTAACTTAAGTAACTTATAGCTAAGACCCTAACTGATATTGTAGATGCAAATGTGCGTTTGTTTGTTTGTTACATTTTCACGCCTCAACTCCTCGACTGACCATCATGAAATTTCGCATACAACAGGAAAAAGGTTCAGGAAACACTTTCATCTAGGAAAAAAGCACTGTTACTCCAGCGAAGCCAGAAGCAAAAGCTAGTAAATAATATATATCTATAAATTTATAATTCTCTGTGCGTGTGTTTGTAATTAAACGCCTCCTAAACGGCTGGACCGATTTCGATGAAATTTTTTGTGTGTGTTGAAGTGGATTCGTGAATAGTTGGGACTTGTTTTTTTTTCGTGTGTAGGACATCGTCTGTCGGGACAGCTTGTTAACTATAATAGTTTCCCCCTTATAGTAGTTACTGCCCGCGACTTCACATGCGGGAATCTTATCCTATGTGTTCATCTAGTGGCCATGATAATCGCTATTGTATAGAAAACATGTATTACAACTTTCGTTGAAACTTTATAATAGTCCATAACTTGACTAATAGTATAAATGCGAGTTATGAGTTGGTTTGTTACGCTTTTACGCCTTAAGTATTCGACCGATCATCATGAAATTTCGCATACACGTCGTTAAGGGGTACAGAATAGGATATAAGGCACACTAACATTTGCATCCAGAAGAAGTTTTATTACACGAGCATAGTCTTTCATCCAGAAAAGTAATGTTCCCGAGGCATAGACATTTATTGATATCTGGATTAATGTGAGCGAAGCCGTGGGCAAAATCTAGTAACATAATAAAATAAGACCTAAACTATGAGTAATGCTAGCTCTATATTTATAAATGCTACTCATGAATTAATGTATTGAGACTGAGATACGTTAATATCTTATAATTTACTAGGATTGGGCTTTAGGCTGGTTTGACGTCTATTCTGAAGGCCAATTTTCGTAATATGTTTAAAATAGGGTTCCAGTCTGGTATTATAAAGGTCAAATACAATTTAAGTTCACATTTAACGTTTATTCTGGTTTAGGGGAATACCATTTGTGGTATTTATGGCCCTTTATACAGAACGCGAGACTTACATTTTAGCAAAGCTGAATATTTTACAGTATAACTGTAATATGTAGGTAATCAATAGAACAGAAATCAGAAAGCGAGAATATTTGTGTTTTACTTGTAGCGAACAGACTACTACTATTATAATATATACAGGATGTCCCTGAAGTCGACGTCAAGCCGAAATCAGATAATAGCCAGTTATAATAGCCATCAGAAAAATATAAAAAAAAGTCTTAGTAACGTATTTTAAAATTATACAATTCCGGTTCAGTTTTATAACATAGTCTAAATTATATCATGAGGCAATGTTCTGACTTTATACGTAAATAGCTTGGCCTGCATCATTGTTATAAGACTGAATTTTATATATAATCTTTGAATTACGTACTATTTGAAACCTATCTATAAACCGTCAGGCTTACCCGAATGCTTAAAAATTAGAAGTAAAAAAAAACTATATAAAAATGGCATCTCTTTCAAAGTAACTAATATATACATGTATTCTAATAATAAAAGGAGATCTAGGTAATATTTTATAGTATTACATAGATATTATGTATACCTAATATATATATAATAGATATTATATATAGGTATTATAAATAATACCTGTGTTAAAATTAAAAATGTCTAGAGGTTCTGTGATCTCAGTCTAGCTGAGACTAATTGACAATCTATTATTTAATATTTTGATTACGAGAATTGGACCTTCGTTATAATTAGCTAAACCAATTTTAATATTAGAAAGATCTAAGAAGATAAGAGAAAGTTTCATTTATTTGGAATCAAAGACACAAATATAATATAGTCAAAAAATAGAACATATAATAATACATGTATATAGTATTAGCCCTATATATAAACTGTCCCACTGTTGGGCATGTGCCCCTTTATTTCTAATATCTTCGAGAACATTGTGGCGAACATTCATTTGTATTCATCGTTAAAGCAAGGTATAATTAACTATTAATTAATACGCATTAACTTCGACAATGTAGAAGTGCCTTGTCTAACGGTCTACCACTAGGCAACATTATAAAAATCATAAATTCCATTTGCTCTTTTAAGACTGCGCCGAGCGTAAGACGCGGTTGGACTGAATGACAGAGCTCAAAATTCAAATCGGCGCGCGGCCGCCATAGTGAAATTGTATGGAGGATTTGAATTGCTTTTTTGATAAATATGTGTCTTTATTGTCAACCAATAACTTAAATATTTGGGACGGACAAATTGTAATATAACTGTTTATGTTTCGTTTAAGCTTTAAAATAGGATAGATTATTACTGTTATAATCTAAAAATCATACACATGTTTTTGCATTTTTCGTGCAAATTTAAGTAATTTTGTAGGCGAAAATATTAAATATTTTAAGTTTTTTACACGGAGTACTTGTAAACATATTCATTGTTATGGTAAATGTATATTTTATATTTGTATTAAATAAAAAGTGTTGATTTTATCAACTTAACTGAGACCGCCTGTTTTGGCACATTTCGCTCGGCGCAGTCATAAGTATATAATAGATAATTAAGAAGATAATAGAAATTTTGGGATATGCTCAAATCACTGTTGAAAGTAACTTAACTTGCATGTTCAAGTTGTTAATAACAACATAGATTTAGAACCAACCAGTCGTTAAATGCTTCGTTAGGGCTGCAAAATTTATATCAGCGTTATATTATTAACGTTAATAAACCCGTTTATTCCACGAACCAAGGGACATAAATTATTTAATTATTGCATGTATTTCGCGTGAAAACATTATAATTTGTGTTCCTATTGCATTATTACTTATTTGTTTTTGTTTTAAACTTACAAACATGGTCCTATAGCTAGCTATGGTTTTAAGCATTAGGTAATAGTGTCCAGCCTATTGCCGTCTACCCAAATAGTTCCAGTTTTCTCTGCCGCTGCTTGGAATATCTTGGCCAACCTATTGGGTACAGTTTCAGATTCCGTGTTTTTACTGAGAGTATATTTGTAGGAAAAACGTATAACACGCTGCCCGATACAGGAATCAAAAGCTTTTGATATTACTTTATATCATTAGATTTGTCTATATATATTTATAGAAACAATTAGCTGACCCGCGCTACTTCGTCTACTTCATATAAGAAAATTTTCCCGTTTTTGCAACATATTATATATACATATTTGATGTTATATAGCCTCATAGCCTTCCACGATAAATGAGCTATCCAATACTAAAATAATTTTCAATTCGTTCTAGTAGTTCCTGAGATTAGTGCGTTCAACCAAACAAACAGACTCTTCAGCTTTATAATATTATAAGTATAGATACCTCAGTGGCGCAGCTGTAGAGAATGTGGCTGATGTGCATACGGACACTGGTTCTATGTCCTAGTCAGGCAAAATAAAAATGGCACGTACTGCCAGAGTTAAAAAATGTACAGGTTCTGTGGTAATAACTGCGACTGTTGTGCATGAGGACTCGGGTTAGATTCCCGAGTGGAGCAAAGTACACGTATTGCTAGAGGTACAAAATTATATACCTTCTTGCATGTATATGTCCTAAACGATAAACTTAGTCCAGAATTGGTTAAAAATATTGAAGATTTATATTTTCTTTTGTTATACAGCTTAAAATAAAAGGCGGTGTTAACACCACTTTTGTAAGAACAAGAGCTCTTGCTATCGTCTCGTTGACACAGCGCCTGTAGATGACGTGTGACAAAAGCTTAAGGGCGTCTGGCGTCTTTAAGAGACGTTGAGAGCTAGTAGAATTATTTAATTTGTTTGAAGATAGTCAGTAGCTGTTCTAATCCTACTTATGTATATTATAAATGTAAAAGTTTGGGAAGATGTTTGAATTTTTGTTACTCATAAGTGACCGTTGAATGGATTGGCGGCCTCGATGGCGTAGTGGATAGTGTAACCTATTGCCACGCCTGGGGTTCGATTCCCGCATAAGTCAAACATTTGTATGCATCGACAAGAATGTTTGTCTTGGTCTAGGTGTTTCTATGTATAATATGTATGTATTTACAAAATATATATATATATATATATGTATGTTTATCCATTGTCTAGTACTCATAGTACAAGCTCTGCTTAGTTTGGGCTAGATGGTGTTGTGTGACACATACACACAACACCATAAAATCATAGAATATTATATTTATACTAATATTATAAAGCTGAAGAGTTTGTTTGTTTGTTTGAACGCGCTAACCTCAGGAACTACTGGTTCGAATTAAAAAAAATATTTTATTGTTGGATAGCCTATTTATCGTGGAGTGATGTAGGCTATATAACATCACGCTACGACCCACGGGGGCGGCGCAGTAACGTAACAAACAAACAAACCATTCGCATTTATAATATTAGTTTATGATTATTATGAAGTTTCAACGTAATATGTATACATGTTTTCTATGCAATAGCGATTACGATAGCCATTACGTTAGAAAGTAGGAAAATGAATGGTATTCATGCTTTGTATCTGTGAAGTCTCGGCGATAATGGGATTATTCTGTTTGCCAATCACTACCTACGTACACTTAGGGCGTACATTTGGTTGACAATTGAAGTGTTTACAGACGATTATGTAAATGCGCGTGCGTGAATAGCCGCCGTTAAGGTAACTCCGACATGTGTATTACACAAACTGTGACACTTATCGTCGTTTAAGTGGTCGCTTCCACACTGCATTGCAATGAGTTCAAATCCGATACAGGGCAAAAATATATGTGAGGCCCTAAAATCCATTTTGATTTACATCAACGTTTTTCTTTCGTTTTTGATTTTTATTATAATATTTTAGGTATAAGTTAGTTCTAGAAAATAGTTTAAAAAGACCGTTTTGTTTTACATTTACGTATTTTGTATTTCTTTTTCATTTCTATTATAAGCTTCAAGTATAGGTAAGTTAGTTGTTATAACATCCACAAATAGTTGTCCCTAGCCTAGTGGTTCTACGTGTGCGTTGTTTGAATGTTTGTAAAGCCTCGAGACAGAGACATCACCCCTAGTGCGAAAGAAGTCTTTAAAAAAATAATGAAGGAGTCGTTCGCGCGATCCGCGATCGTCATATGCAAGCTATTCGCACGGGCTAAATACACGATTTAATCTGTAATCATATGTGTTACTTGCTTGAGAAGCTTGCGTCCGTCGTTTGCATATAACCTGCCTAGTACTTCTACTTGCATATTAACTTAGATATCACATATCATTGTATAACATCGAGTTAGTTTACTGCACGGATGGCGTGGCGTTTAAGTGGTCGGCTCCCCGTTGTGGGTCCAATAGTCCGGTATAGTTGTTTCGTTTCTAGGTATGATTTTAGCTCGTTATCCGAATGTTTGTAAAGATTCCCGCGATACAAAATTTATTGCTAGTGCAGGAGTAATAGAAAACAAAAGAAAAGAAAGTTAGTAACTATGTTGACATAAAAAGTTCATTAACCTGTCAATAACTGGAATGCCAGACATGATTGAAGATCTATTGTCTGGCCGCCGGTGCGCCGATGTCACTCAATGGGTTAAATTATAACGTTCCTTCAGTTATATATTTCGAAGGATATGTCAACATACTAACGAACTCTTCTGTACGTACAAGAGCTTTTGTAATACAACTTCTTTTATGAGAAATTTTTGTTTCACATTTTTTGTGTCGATATCAGTAACTATTCATTTAAAAGGCCTGCACAACGTGATATTAATATTTCTTTGTTCTCATGTTGCCTGAAGTTTGCCAATCAACATTCGTCAGTGTGTTGGACCTTTGCTATATTGAGACGAGGCCCGTGCCAATCAGTGGGTCAGTTTTTAAACAGGGCTGATATGATTGTATTGATATTTTATATTTATTGCGTAGCGATTGAATAGAGTTAAAGCTCTGTAGATCCAGATTAAGTTGCAACTGGATAATTAGAATAGTTGTCAAGATATTTTTGACAAGATTCTGAACTCAAGAATATCTGTGATATTTTATTAAGTGAATAATCTCTCAGGACTAAAATTTGTTTATCTCTGTTTGTTATTGTGAGACACATACACTCAAGGGATTTGTACAAACAAAAGCTGGTATATTCAAGTCTGACTCGTGACTAAAATAATAGCTTTTGTATATTCTAGTCTGCTTCCTGGATATGTCAAAACAATACTAGGTTATTCTGTTAAGAAATTGTTGAGAATTTCAGAGGCAGTCTGCAAATACCCGATATGTGACAAAGGATGTCCAAGCTTATGACGTAGATATTGAAACATAGCTTCTAGTCTTCTGTCTAGCCTTTCTTGAATATACAAGCGTCAGTCTAGGCATGTAAGTTACAAAATCCTATACGCAGAGTTATCAACATCCATAAAGTAGCGCAATTATATCGAATTGCCAGCATTCAAAACATTGTTTCCCTAATTACGGCAACAAAAAGTCATAACGAACTTCGAAATATTTCCTCAGAGTTTGCAAACACAACATGTAAAGGAAACGTAGCTGGGAAATAAATGAATTAAAGCGATATAGTCGAAGCAAAAAGTGGAAAGTAAAGTTCATTCTCCATTAGTTTTGGGGAGTCGACGGCGGAAGGCACGGTAAAGAACATGGTTCATTAATTTTTTACATGATGACCACCTATAGAGCGGTCGTGGACCTACTACTTATTTACTGTCAGGGTTGACACCTGTGTTGGTGGCTGTTATTTTCTTTTTTGTTTTTGTTAAGTTTTTTATATGTAATATTTTGTTGGGTGGTCATTTGAGGGGTTATGCTGTGTTAATTAAAAATTCGTTATAGTCCGAATACGCTTATTACGTAAGAATGATAAATATGCTGCAATGATAATAAGAAAATTAAGGCAAACTGGTAATTAAATTTGGACAAGTCATCGTCTGTCACATCACGTACTCATAATCTATATAATCTATATTAATATTATAAGGAGGCAAGATTTAAAATATAAATCTTCTTAATATTTATGTCTGTATTTTTGTTTGTGAATGAACTCGAAAATGACTAGACTGATTTTAAATATGCTTTCACTAATAGAAAGCTACGTTATCCAGAAGTAAAATAGGCTATATGACGTCACGCAACGAGCCACGGCAATAGGGCAGGCACCACGAGCGTGGGTGGAACCTCAGGGGACAACTGGATACTGTATACATAATTTTCAATAAACTGTAAATGATCTTTTAATGATCTGGGTAGTATTGACTTATAAATACTGATATTTAGATTAAATTTGAACGGGTGGTGACTTTGGTTGGTGTTATATATTAGTTCATTTTTAGTTGTATATTATTGTATTCAAAGTATAATATAAATAATAGATATTGAAGATATACGTCTATTTTAATAGATTTAATTAAATACCCAACCCCATAACTTGAATTTATTACTCATACCTTATTCATATCAAAGCTCTCCAAAAGGTCTCTGGTTATTGGACCTACAAATATGTCTCCATGTAAGCCTTACGGTGTAGAGACTCAGGGAGATTCGAAAAGGAGGTTTTGACAAACGAAAATTGTTCAATAAAGCCATTATAAATGCATATTCTAAAGAATAAGAATAAGCTGTATTGCACATCATATCTATATATATGTAGATATTATTTCCCCATAAAGTTAGGTGTACTTCTATGTCCAAGTCCCTGGCTGTAACTTCGGGACATGCCACAAGGCAAAGGTACGTGTTCGAAGTGATCCATTAAACAATTCCTAGGAATACAACAACCTTCCTATCTAGTTTATGTGTTTGTTTCACGAGTAGAAATGCTGAATTTATAGTTACAGCTCGATTTCACAGTCCAATTACCGATTCGCCTGAAATGGGCTTCGACGAAGATAATTCCATGCTTTCCATGCTTTTGTGTCCTATGACAACATTAGGTATACGCATTTGAAATCTCGGGGTGCCCTAACCGCTACGTATGGCGCCACGCAGGTCTTCCCATTGGAAGAAATTTTGAAATTACCCACTGAAAGATACAACATATGCCATTCGCTATACACATACCGAAACAAAATCGCGCAAATTAGTATGTTTTGTTGTCTCTATGTGAACAAGCCATAAGAGAACTAATGTGTTCCCGTCTACAATCCTATTACGAACACTAAATATAAATACACTCACTACATAATTTGGTACTAGTTCACTTCATTCTTTTTTATTTCATAAACAATAATGGTAATATGGTTTGTCGTCTACACAGAAGAGTTTTATAGGCAGGATGAAATCTTCACGCTGCCTATAAAAAAATCCTAACTAGAACCCATAATTGACTTCGCTCCAGACCTCATGATCAGATCGCATTAGCACACCATTTCCTTATTATTTTACTAAATTACTTCTGTTTTAATTTTTTACCGATAACATGTCAAATCGATACCTACTTAAACCAACTACCACAACATTTTATTGCTCACTAGTTTCAGACCGCAGCTTCACCAGCGGGTCGCGTGAATCCCACAGAAACGCATAATGGAATAAAATGTAAACCATGTAAACCATCCAGGTTTGTACCAAGTTTCTGCTAGATACGTCCAACAATTGATGCGTGAATGAGAAACGAATATCAAATCATATTAACAAAATTTCACATTTATAACATTATTTATACATTCTAAAACATTACATGTATTTTAACTTCACAATATAACAATATTAATAAACTTACATCGACCAACGACGATCGCAACGTTTTGTTACACATTTCATAACACAATTGACAAGAGTAAAGTTCTATAATAAAATATACTACGTTACTATTTTGTTATAGTTTTGGTGACAACCCTACTTACTATTTTATTTTTATTGTGCGCTCCCATCGTTTTGTTTACCTTTTTTCTCCCATGTGGAGCACTTGTGATTTTTGTTTAAAAGGACATATCTAAGGTTAATACAGCCTGACAGTTATAAGGAAGACTATGAAATTCACTAGTTTTTCTGCACTGTTGTTGAAATGGTTCTATGGCGTACGCGTAAGCAAAATTTTGGTTGTCGGTACGAAGTGCGAGTCCTAAGTCAATCGAAAGTTCTTTATTTGTGCGTCTGGTTAAAGGAACTCAGTTCTTAGAGCAGTCTTATAGGAAAAAGGAAACTTAAATATTACATGCGGCTGAGCTCGCTCAGGGCCGTACTTTGATTCTGGATGCAAGGTGCCATATATCCTTTTCAGTACTCCTCAAAACGTGTATGGAACATTTTATGATGATCGGTCGAATAGTTACGGTTTGAAAGTCTAACAAACAATCAAACTCACATTCGCATTTATAATATTATTGAGGATGCATCATTAAGGGCTTTGCCCAGTACTATTTAATAAGAGAGTTGATACTTAAAGTCCAGCCGCCTCATGATTTAAACACTCACAAACCTTTCAGTAGTTTCAAAATTCAAACACTTTGAATTATTAACCACGGGATAAGGCGAACACTATTGTTCCATTACATGTCTAATAAATAATTATAGCTTCATCGGTTCTGTTGTATAAGTGCAGATAATCGTACAGACACGGTTTTGGTGCTCGCAAAGACTTGTTTTTAGAATTATTTGATAGGCAATATTGAGTTGCACACTAGCATGGATAAATATATTATTCAAAATTGTTGTTTGGTCGAGCAAAGAGTTATTAAATATTTCTCTAAAAGACGTTTTTAGTAGAAGCCAGTCCGATAGACGTCAATATAATCGCCCACTTATACGCGGGACTAAAAACCATATCAGACGAAAAGAGTGCACTTAAGTCTACACTTTCTGGAATATATGGGTGACTCTATGTATATATGTACAAAATTATACGACCTAATATCTCGATAGAAAAATATAACTTATATCGATAGAAAATAAAACTTTGATTCGATTGAAATAAAATCGACTCACTCAAAATAGGTCATTACAACTGACAGCGTAGATCTGCTGACAAATTGAGACGTGGCCGGACTAGTCGATGCTATTAATCGTGGTAACACACTCGAATGCTGGACTATAGATCGTAGAGACATGCCTTTAGTAAGCAGACGGCTATGGCACATTATCCTCTCGATTAGGCATGATCGATTTAAAGATACTGCAGCGACAATTCTCGTATTATGCAATGGTCTGTGTAGCAATGGTGTATTTGGAAGTTATTTTAGTAGTATTATCCAATCAATGGTTGTATTATACTTTTTCTGTAGGAAAAGTCATACTAATGAAATACATATATATAATTTGAGTAATGTGAGTATTCGGCTGGTGTAGTGGATTAAATGGTACTGGTACTGCGCTGAATGTTGTTGATTCGAACCACACACGAGACAAAAGAATTGTTTGCTCCACAAATGGTTGTTCCGAGTCCGGATTTGCTTTGGGTCCATTGTTTGAATGTTCGTAAAGTCCCTCGAGATACAAGCATTATTTATAACGCGGTAGATGTATCCTTAAATAAAAAATGAAATAATAAAACAGTATTTTATTTTCCACGCAATAGTGACATCGGTTTTTATCATAATATTAAATACCGCAATGAGCGAAACTTCACTGCAAAAGAGCTAAGTGATTCGTGTGCTAAGTTACATCGAAATTCGTTCAACGGCTTACAAATGATCGAGTACCAGAGTAACAGCCAAACATCTTCAAGGATTTTCACGTTATATAAACAATATAAACTAGCATATAACAGCGATAGCCTGGTTTACCGTTAAACTGCAAAGCAGACGTTTTAAGTTCAATCCCAAGGCACGCATCTCTGCCTTTTCGAAGTTATGTGCGTATTAATTATCGCTCGTTATAACGGTGAAGGAAAACATCGAGTGGAAACCTGCATGTCTGAGAGTTCTTCATAATGTTCTCGAAGATATGTATGTGAAATCTGTCAACCCGTACTTACCCAGCGTGGTGGACTATGGCCTAACCCTTCTCACACTAAGAAGAGGCCCGTGCCCAGCAGTGAGACGATTTAATACAGGGCTGATATTATTATATTATATATTAAGAATATATAGCGCATACGCACCTGCTTAATCTAATTAGATAATAATTGTTAAATTTACTATCAAAAACAGTCGTCCCAATTAGTTCCTACAATAAAACAAAATAGGTGCTAATTAATTTAATATTGCCAGTAGTGAAACCGCGAAATTGAATTTGGTTTAACGAAAATGATTTAGCTAGTTCGCCATGTTATTTTATAAATGTGGAGATTAAGCAGTAACTAAAGAGATGTCTATTAAAATAAAAAACATATGTCTTTAGTTTATATAAGGATATTTTTGGGATATAGCTGTAAGATCATGTATGTATGTATGTATATATTCACTAGATTATGCCTGCGGCTTCGCTCACGTAAGAGTAGATTAGATTTGGTTATCTATGTTAGAAACATTCATTTATATCGGAATAAAATATATAATATAAATAATTGTTAAAGAGTTTTCAAAAACGGTTAAGTAGTTCTTGAGTTAAATCCTTACACACAAACATACAAAAAATCAAATATTTCCTCTTTATAATATTAGTATAGATATACATAGATTATTTAATCTAAAACTGTACTTGACGCATTGTGAATGCAGTACACCTCTGGCTACTGCCATTCGCGTGAGACGTTATATGTAACAAAATATTCAACAGAAATATTTCACGTCCATATGTCAATCAATAATTTTTCATCCCCAGGTAATAAGCCTTAAGATGTCCAAACTTTATGTTAGTACTTATCTACCTTATCTAGGAATCGAACCAGAGACCACACAATGGAAAAAGCACTTGAACTTATGCTTTCACCACTGAACCAACGTGAAATAGAATAACATCTACCTATTACAAAAACTACTATGCCCTCAACACAGTCCAAAAGTAACCCCATGGCGCTTACACCGAAATTTTTTATTACTGAACTCAAATGGTGGAAAACCCAACTGTAGTAATGTGAAATGACTTGGAAATGGCGACAGTTAGCGCCATCTGTCACCGCGGACGTGAATTACAGGCTCAACGTGGTTATTGAGAGGGCCTATAAAATAGGCTATGAATAAAATAAAAGGCGACATTGAGTAATAAAGTGATGTGGAGCTACCGAAAGGCGTTTATGGCAATGAGGTGTAATATATAATAGCGCTGGTCACTTTGCGGGTTTGACGTTAACTTATCATCTGGAAAATCCTTTCTCTTTAATATTTGAGATATGGATTAATAACTGTTTTGTTATGCAAAATATGCAGTTGTTTGAGATGCCACAAACATGGTCGATATTGCCGCAAGAGATAGAAATGTGTGTGACTCATCGAAAAGACTGCCTTATTAGTCGCGCCGTATTAGTTGCTAATTCTCTTAGCATGTAATCGTTAAGTCCCGCATTCGACTGCCGCGTCGAGCAAATTGTTGTTTTTCAGTATGCCGTCCCGATTTCCGGATCTTTGGTGTCGGTAACAACAAAAAGATCTGGTAATGGTGGTCAGTAGATGTCTCGCCTGTATTACTGGAGACCTAAATATAGGTTGTGAAATCTGGGTTTCAAACACCTCTGCCTACTCCTTCGCAGATTTACAGGCGTGACTCTAGGTAGATTATTTGTATTATAGACAGATATTCGTTCTGCGTATCTCAAAGATCTATGTGTACCGTGTTCTACTGGTACTACCATTTGGTAATATTCACTGCGCGATAGCAATTGTTTTAAAGAGGAAATTGTCTTTTAGACGAAAACAAACTTAAGATGTAAACGCGAAACTAATTTGAAACCAATCGGTAATGACTCCATTGATTAAAATCGATGAGAGCTCGCGAATGTTTGATCTTTGGTGAACATCAAGTGTCTACTAAAGCTATTTACGGTACTGAGTTAATTTGTGCTACGTTCTATACAAGATAAATCAACTATGTAGATTGTTTCTAACAGACGTTAGGGTTTCGGTCCCACTAGCGTTCCTCTAACGTTTCTGGATGCCTAGAGCGAGTTGATTTTACGTTAACGCGATTGAAAGGTCCACCGCGTTTGGCTCTCTAATTGGGATTGGAGCGGGCTAATCAAAGCGCCGAACGTCATAAACGTGTCAATCGCGTTAACGTAAAACAAACTCGCACTAATCACTCTCGTCAAATGTTAAAAGAACACGCACGCGTGCAGCTCTAACGTCGGCGCTCGCAACACGTGTCTTTGTTTCTCAATACTTCCTCGACTTGACTTGACTTCGCGTAGATGCGACGGTCAAGGCCTAGTGCTGGCAGACAGGCGCTCTCTGGTCAATCTGTTCCGGGGAACTTGACCCACCAGGCACAGGATGAACTCATTGGTCAGGACTCGAGCGCCGTTGGTATGTTAATTGCCTGAGGGGTTTTAACCGTGTGAGCCGAACCTCGCTAGCCGCGCCACCCACCGGATCTGACGACCCGGAATGCTTGATATATGAAACCACTTCTATTAGCAGGCGGCGACGATGACCAGACCACCGCCTGGCTTTGTTACTTTGAGAAAAAGGTAAAATAGCTCTGCGGACGCGAACACCGCGTGCGTGCAACGTCGACGCTGATTAAACATTAGACAAACGCGCATACCCGACAGACGCCAGTGGGATTTGGATTGGTCAACATTTTAATATTCAAAATATTCGTTCACGACGTTCAACGACTTGGGAATAATAAAGGCTAGGGAAAATGTGTATGAAGGTCTTCTTTTTCTTAGCTTTTATTATTCTCAAGTCACTTGGGGTCGGCTTTCCTAGTCTAACTGGATTTGACTGGATATCAGTTTTTACACGGAGCGGCTGCCACCTGACCTCCGCAACCCGAAGGCTAACGATATCCTAAAGCTAGACCAGTGTCAGGATATTATAGGGCATTGACTGCCCAATAACGACTGCCATAGATGTTCATGGCAGCCAGGACCGACGACTTAACGTGCTCTCCAAGACACGGAGCAGGCGATAATTATCAATTAATACGCAGATAATTTCGAAAAGTCATATAACTTCCGAAAGTCAGAGGTGCGCGACGTGGGTTCGAACCCGAGACCATCTGCATTGTAGTCTGTTGGTCTCCCCACTGAGCTGTCGCTGTATGAAGGTAAGTTTTAAAATTAATTATACATCTGCTTAATGCATATTGAGTAGTATGTTTAATTGGCTGTGTCTTTAAATAATTAACAATGCAATTAAGATCCGTTGTCTAATATCCTATAAGAGCCCGTTTATATGGGCCGCCGAGAAGCCGCGAGGCAGCCACGTGGAGGGCGCGCCCCTACATCGTGGCAACCGTGAACGCGTTTTGAAAAATCGGCTGTTATAGTAAAGCTCTTTAGCAACTACATTAAAAGTTCAATATCATTTATCTAGGAATCCCTTCATGCTACCATTGCGACCTGGATTAACGCAGTTGCTTTTGATCTTTGTCGAAATATTTTAATATTTCATGATTGATATTTAAATCATCAAAACAAATACGAATTATGTATAAGTTGTAACTTTGTGAAGTGACAGACTGCGACTAAGCGGCGCGCGGGCGCATCCCGCGCGACAACGGCAACCGAATGCGCGGCCTCCGCGCGGCCGTCAAGTTTGTATGGGAATTCAATGGGAATCATTGTCAACGATAAAACCATGTAACTTTGTATTTAGGCTTAACTTACTTGAAACAAAACATTTGTTTCAGCGTTTTTGAAATTTTGACCTATCCTACGTATCCCTACTAATATTATAAATGTGAAAGTAACTCTGTCTGTCTGTTTGTTACGCTTTCATGCCTAAACCACCGGCAAATGACAGTAGGCCAAATAAATAATATTCTACCAAATAATATAATATTCTACCACATACACACAACACCATCTAGCCCAAACTAAGCAGAGCTTGTATTATGGGTACTAGACAACGGATAAACATACATATATACTTTTTTTTTTGTAAATACATACATATTATACATAGGAACACCCAGACCAAGACAAACATCTATGTTCATGCACAGAAATGTTTGACTTGTGCGGGAATCGAACCCGCGACCTCAACGTGGCAGTCGGTTACACTAACCACTACGCCATCGAGGCCGCCTAAAACGAACAAATTATGTCAGATAGATGGGAGATGGATGAGGATGGAGGGACATCTTGTCATGTACCTCTCAGTAGACAATGTTATGGACACTAAACAAGTGACATCGTACCCTATAGAGTATATAGATTTATCAGGAGTGCTTTCCCATAAGTTGAGGCTAAAAGTTGGTGTTCCAGTCCTGTCAATGAGAAATCACTCACCAAGGCTATGTAGTGGTACACAGCTACAAATTACTCATCTAGGATGCAATATTATAAAAGCTATAATCAAGAATGGAATGGCAAAAAGGGAAAATGTTTTATTCTGCTTATTCCAATCATTATGACCGGTTAGCCATTTCAGGCTAAAAGAGGTTTTTACCTAAAAGCAGCATTTATGATAACAATAAACAAAACTATTTCCATGGGCAACATTGGCATGCTCACAAGTAGGTATCAAATTGGCAAAATCTTTATGTTTTAGCAAAGAATGGAAAACAAAAAGCGAATCTTAAACAAAAAAATTAAAATGCTGCATTGTAACTATTCCACGCGGACGAAGTCGCAGGCAAAACTAGTCTAAAATAAAAACAAACCAACTACATACCACAATAAAAAGGTTTTACAAACATGGATCTATTTGAGTCTTTAGAAAATATACGTTATCTTTAGTAAATAACCATAGTTTCCTGAACGTTTTATAATAGCACAGATATTATCGAAGCGATCATATTCTAAAGTCACTATATTTGTTCACCGTTATTACCGTATACCCTTACAGTTTATCTAAGAGATCTTGTGGTATTATATTCTTTTCAGAGCTGACATTAAACAAACCCTTCTTTACTTCGCTCAATCATCATTTAGCAGGAGCTGCTCGTAAAAATGTGGGAATTATCCACATTTTGAACCTCCGCCAGAAAAACGAGGCGTATTCTTTAGTCTTTCTAGTCTTTGTTTATACTCAACATGCAAAATTGTGGATGCAACATCTTTGCCTATTTGTGCCGAAACACGTTAACCAATTTGTAATTAGGAGACGTGAGCCATTATTCAGTATTTTAAAATAATAAACTTCGTTTCTCAATCGAGTTTAATCTTATAGCGTGTACCTCTTTTTAAAGTAATGTATGTCTTTTCCAAATTTTCTAACTATTAACCTAACCCTTCTTAAACGGTATTGAGAAAAAGCCCGTACCCAGCAATAGAACAGTTTATAAGCAATACTGGTTTTATTGAAATGTTTCTAATGCATGCAGCTGACCGTGCTAATGCGTATATATATAGATTTTTGTACATTCTGCCGACTAGTTCAGCTGTTTGCTTAAAATGGTTACAACATATATTGCACCACCAACGCTTTTAAAAGTATAGAAAATTGACCATTCATCGCTATATTCAAACAGAAGCCACCCACAACACTAATGACCAGGAAGGACGTTGCATCACTCAGTATAAAGCTCACACATCACAATGTACATGTAGGCGTTGTTTGTGAACTAAAACTCAATACTTAGCAGCCATCCGCGATCGATCCACAAAGTTTAAATGTTCTATTAACAATTCAGCAAGTTTCGGAGGTCATAACCGAAGCGCATTATAACGTCCTACGAATAGGTTCCCTGCAAACAACAACTTTGTTCAAGAAGTTTTACGTTGTAAGATCGCGTTCATAGAATCCACAGTTTCAACATTCTTTTGTTATTTTGACTCATTTCACTCTTTGATGAATAACTTTATTAGCCCAGTTGGTGAAACTCTGGATTTATAGCCAGACGTTTTCTCTTGGGTTTTGTGGAGCGAGGAACTGGTATTTACATCGAACAATTCGTCCTGGTAACTTTAAGCGAGGCGAGTAGGTATATTATACATATTTAAAAGGCTCTGATTACTTTTAGTAGTTTTGCAAACTGGTTCTAGTAAACAGCAATATTTCTCTACAGATGTTATTATAACTTTAATGTGTTTTTGCGTTTTCCTTTTCTTTACACATTAAAGTTATAACACTCTAATCTCCTATTTTGGAGACAGAGTCTTGCAGTCGTAGGGATTTACCACTTCCTATTGGGCAGAAGACCGAATGTTACCATTAAATGGAAAAGGCTTATGTCTAGCAGTGCACTGCAACGGACTGATTGATTAGCTTTGAACGGGTTACGAATACCATTTTGTGCAATTAGGCCAATAAAAAGCAACGAGTATTTAAAATACGGCTTATTATGTTTTACTAATTTGACGATGCATTTAGATCAGTTATAAAATGTATTTGTAAATAATACAGCATAATTATCAACTAGCTACAAAATTTTAATGCAAAGTAAATAATACATAATATTATTCTATTTATAATTGTATGAAATGGCCGTTTTTAATATCGGTTATTTCGAAGTTGTATGTCTCGTATGTGTTTTGTTATTTCATGATCAATCTAGGTTATAACACCTTTTCTAAAATAAGCTATTATTTATTTGCGTGACGGTGTTAGCTGTGTTTGCAAACTTGATAAGGTCGACATAATAACCTATCAATATAAAAACCAATCCAAAATTAGGTTTAAGTGATAAGTGGGTACCGTACCTTACTGTCCATGGGCGTTTGCAACCCCAACTACTCGCGATAACTCGCGCGTTGGCAATGTAGCAACTGCCCCTTTAAGGGTTGGCCTCAAGATGGCAGTTGCTACATTGTCAGCGCCAAAGCATAAAGATCAGACTGGCTTCTCAAAGACCCTGAAACTCTACTTACCGCAGGAATACAATACAATGTTGCGATTGTTTGTATGGTTTAGATACTCAGTCGTGTTGTCCTATAAGCCGATTTTTGTCAATTTTTATACCTAATCTTTTGAAATGTGGAAGGTTTTCTTCCAACAAAATAAAAGGTGCAGTACAGTCCTGGTCTGACCAAAGGAACGTACAATAATTTGCATTACAGAAATATCACAAATCGTAAGGCGATCTTGCCTTAAAACAAGATCATAGCGCAAATTTTGCAAACACCACATTAATTTGGTTTCTATTCACATCCACACACTTATGTGTAAATATATGTACGTCATCCTCTTACATGTATGTAAATACGTGCATGTATTCGTTTGTTTGTGTGTGTGTGTGTATGTGTGCATAACGAATTAAAATCACATTACGTGGTTGCGTACCGTGTAATAGCTTTAAATAGCGCCGAGTTAGATAGCGAGTCCGGTGTGAAATACCTACGTTCATTTGTCTCTTTGGCGAGAACTAATTTACGCGCTTCGGGTGGCAATTCCGCACTGATTCCATAACTAAATTTAAATTATGCTTAATCCAGTATTGCGCCTTTGTTTACCCAAAATATTTCATCATAATATTTTGTATTAGATCTTGCCCACGACTTCGCTCGCGTAAATATAGGTTTGCTTAGGTTCAGTGGTTACCCGTCTCTCCAAGCACCTGGTGCGGATAGGCCTCGACTTGTCTGAACTCCAGTTCGGATTCCGGGACGACCGATCGACTATTGACGCGATTAGTTGCTTCAAGGCCCTCTCGGAAGAGGCGGTCGCATCGCGCAGGGTGGTGTTGGCGGTGTCCTTGGACATCGCCAACGCGTTCAACACCCTGCCGTGGGCGACTATTAGGGAGGCGCTCCGATTTCATAGGGTGCTTCCCTATCTGCGTCGAATTGTCGGGGACTACCTGCACCAGAAGAGTGTATTCTGCGTGGGGCGGAACGGAGAGACGTTCCGGAGGGAGATATCGTGCGGTGTTTTACAGGGTTCGGTTCTCGGACCGATCCTGTGAAACATCGGCTATCACGGGGTGCTGCGGGGCGCCCTGCCCCCGGGCGTTGGCGTAACTTGTTACGCCGACGCTACGGGGTGAGAACCGTCGAGGCTGTCCATCCGGGGCTAAGGCAGTGGACGGACAGACGGCGCGGACCGCTTACAGGCTTGCTCAGGTGCTCTCCGGATACGTCTGTTTCGGAGAGTAACTCTGCAAGATAGCCCGTAGGGAGCCGACAACCAGGTGTCACGTGTCAGTGCCCGGCGTGGGCCGCGGAGCGCTGTGCCCTGGTCACCGTGACTGGCCCCCAACTCTTATTGCCGACCGTCGTATTCAAGATGGCCGGCGACGACAGGTGCTGGGTGCAATGAGGTCCTTTTGCGAGACTATCATCTCGGCGAGGATGATAGTCGAAGGAGGCGGCGGAACGGGGGCGTGAGTCCTTACACCCCGGATGTCCGCCGCCGGAGGAAGGGGCGCAGGACACGCGCTTATGTCACTCTCCTGCCCCTCACCTAGGGGCTCCGGGTGGCAGGGCTTCAGGGGACCCTGCCACCAGTAAATTAAGAGCCCCGAAAGGGCGCGCCTTCTAACGTCGAAGGGAAGAGCTGAAAGACTCTCCACTGGGGACGAGAGGTGGTCGGGTCCGTTTGACCCGGCCTGCACCCACACGGGGGAGCCTGCTATGAATGAATCTTTTAAGAGCTCCCAACTGGCAACTCCCATTGGGTGAGAGAGGGAACACTCCAGGTTTTTTAGTGGGTATACCCCGCCGGTGCCGTCCTCTAGTCGGCGGACAGTTCATTAAGCATTTTTCCTGGGACCCAAAAAAAAGGTTCTGCAGGAGGAATGCGCGAGCGATCCCTGCGCCCCGGACATAGATTGTGAGAAAGAACACCGTGTTAGGTTTAATCAGTAGGACTGGGATATCGTAAAGTTTCCCCAGGTGAATCCGACATAATTTGAAAATGAAAAAATATTGTATGTATTTATTACCAAAGAAAACAACATCTTTTGTTCGTATCCAGTGCAAGCCTGTCCTGTGGGTGCCTACTACATTTACCAAAACGCTAATAAAGTATGCTCAGTCGACATCATGAATCTTAAACTAAAGTACATAAATAGCTGACACTTCAGACAGGTATTTATTTGTGTGATATTTATGTTATACATGTATACATATTGATATATAAATAATATCTAAACATTAATACGTTTAACTTTGTACCCCTTTTTACGAAAATTGCGCGGACGAAGGAGTATGAAATTTGGCACAGTTAAAGTTTTCATGGAGAAGGAGGGGGGGGACGAAACCTAATATTTTTATAAAATATGCATTAGAAATACATTAAATTAATGAAAAAACACTACACGCACACAACCGTGCATTTGACACACGCAGTTGAATCGCGTTCGTAATATTTCGAGATTGTTCGTCTGACGTCGTACAATTCCATCCATTTATTAATTATGTTTACCTATACCTTATTTATATGTAATAGAGAAAATAGAAAACAAAGTAGCGAGCTTAGGAATTTTGGTCGAATTTTGACCACTAGGCGACCGCTAGTATTTATAAACTTATTATAATATACATATATTTTACTCACAATAAAATTTTATATTAATAATAATTAAACCAGAAATTATCATATCAGGTGCGCCAAAAGGTTTTCGGTTCGATCATATGACAGGGTAATGTAATTTGTTGATTTGGAAAAACTTTTGCCGCATTACTATTGATTTTTAAACTTCCTTAATCTTTAACGATTATTACGTAGCATACACTCTCAAGGGACATAACAATAAAGTCAAGGTAAAAAAATATTTTTTTTGTTGACAAAATAGCAAAAGATAAAATATTTTAAAAACTATTACACTCTTTTAGACCGCTACTCGACTACGACAAAGAAAATGGTTTACTTCGTTGCACTTTCGAGG
The DNA here is from genome assembly GCA_963675205.1 of Catocala nupta. Taxonomy (NCBI): domain Eukaryota; kingdom Metazoa; phylum Arthropoda; class Insecta; order Lepidoptera; family Erebidae; genus Catocala; species Catocala nupta. The sequence continues at coordinate 22,115,084 of OY776087.1, forward strand.
TAAAGTTTAATATATTCTTAAAAGTTGAAAACTAAATGTATAAAAAGCTACTGCAGAGAACCAATACTTTCGTAAAACCATTAATTTACAGTAATTATTCTGCAGTATACCCGTTGTTTTGGAAGTACAGTTCGCAGCTAACGAATGCAATATTTGTTCCATTTAATACTTTTAGGCTAGCATACGCAGTCAATATTTTTTCTAGAGTAAACCCGGTGCGGTTCTAAAAACCGGAAAAATCCCAGACCCGAATTACACATGAATAAAACCGTTCCTATAAAGTTTACACGCCGTATTGATTTTCCGTAAAATCAACAGAATTCTGTATCGGGAATATAGATTGATCGTGGCTTAAATAAATATAGAAACACATTTATTTACAACACATTCATATTTCATATTTATCAACAGTTGATGTTTGGATGGGTATTTGTTGCTTTATACGGTTGCCTGGATTTGTGGCTAGGCTTTATTTGATCTGGATTATCATTTAAATGTTTTCTATGGCATTGTTTATGTGACCTAGCACTAGCACCTGGTTGTGCATAACGGTAGGTAAATTCATAACATGGAATTTAATTTTATAATATGGCAGATAGCGCGCAGAACCGACGGCCGTTGGGGCAGAAAGGTACTGCTGTGGCTACGCACTGGAAGACGCAGCAGTGGTAGGTCTCTCACGAGGTAGACCGACGACCTAGTGAGTATCGCAGGGAGCGGTTTGATGCGGGTGGCCCAAGACCGATCTGTGTGGAAAACCTTGGGTAAGCTTATGTCCAGCAGTGGACGTCCTTCAGCTAGGATGATGAATGGGTAAGCTATTGTCGACCTAAGGCATAACGAGCAGAATCAACTATAATAGCACTCGGTTAGGTAAAACTGTATTTATTTATTTATTTATTTAAAACACACATAAATGCTATCTTTACAGGTACTTAACCTAATGCAATAGCCTATGTAATTCTATATTAAAAAACAAACAAAAACAAAAATGGTAACTAATCTAAACAAATTGCACAGTAAGCAGCTTGTGTGAATTCATTCAGCGTACACGAAAAGAGATCAATTTTGTGAGCCAACGTGTTGAGCGCCCGCAGCGTACGCGTGAGCGGCGCGCGCTGCAGCAGGCAGGTGCGTGCGCGTGGCACCACCAGCAGCTCCGGCCGCCGCCGCCGTCCCACGTACTCGTCCGGGACGTATAGCCTGAGCACCTCCAACACGTTCGGATTCTGTATTTTGCCTCGCATTACTTTGAATACGTAGACGCTGAGAGCGACCTCCCTTCTCACTTCTAGCCGATAATACCCTACCATACCCAGAACAAATAGAGTAGGGTAAAGGAGTGGATAGCCCGGGTATATCCCATATTGCTTCGAATACACGAATCTAACAAATTTGTTCTGGATACGTTCCAGCATCAGCCTGTACTTCTCCTCGTGTGGTGACCATATTACGGCATTGCATTCCAGGTGACTCTTCACGAGAGCCTCGTAAAGGGCTTTCAAAGCGCCTATGTTTGTGAAGCTGTTCGCTTGGCGTAATATTAGTCCCAGATTCCGGTAAGCTTTCTTGCACACTTCAGTGACCTGCTGCCGAAACTGTAGATCAGCAGTGAAGTGTACGCCTAAATCCCGTATCTCTGTCACCCGTCGTACCGGCGTCCCGTCCATAAGGTATTGGTAATGGCGCGGGGTTCGCGCATTGTATATACACATGGCCTATTATAGTATTAGATCCCACGAAACAGATGGCGAGCATAGCTGTCTACTGAGTACAGTTTCAGACTCCTTGAAGATTTTCCAAGAATCTCTAAAATTCTTTGTGTGGCCCAGAAATTTAATCCAAACTTCATGGCCAGCAGTCACATTCATGGGCGTTGTGCTACAGCCAGGATTCTATACAAATCACTACATATAATAAAACAAATTCTCGCCACGTCTGTCTGTTTGTTCGTGATAAACTCAAAAACTACTGAACGGCTTTTCATACGTTTTGCACCAATAGATAGAGTGATCAATGAAGCAGGTTTAGGTGTATAATTTGTTAAGATTTAGTGCTCTTCGTGCGAAGCCGGGAAGGGTCGCTAGTACTACATTAAAAATATTTTAATTATGTTACATGAAAAATAGATCAATCAAGGTTTCATTAAATTTAGATAGATATTTATTTAAATTATCCTTATTACATAATTTACCTAGTTTATGTTTAGATAGGTATTTGTATTGTTGCTTCCTAAGGCTGACTGGATTAGTAGCTAATTAATTATTGATGAGCTGGACTAGCGCATACAGGTTAACTTTAGCTATGATCATAAGGCATAGTCCATTCGTAAAGACAAGCATGTAATATTATACATTATTTTGGGATCCTGTACGTGTTAAGACTTGAAACACGAGATTTGATGCTGACCTGTGTCGAGTGTCGACAGTCTACAAAAACCTGTGTACTTCATATGTATTAATTAATTCAGGGTCTCATAATTGAAGGCCGCGGTCGCGGCAATCTTCTGAGCTTAGATTCAATCTTTAATATTTGTGCTAATTTGTGAATAAGTTAACTTTGTTAATACTTAATCTAAAATCATACATAAACATCTTCAAATATGGTTTATTAGTTAAGTAAAAAGAAATATGATAATAAAAAAATTACCGAATTATTGCGATAATAAAAAAAGTACATAATTATTCATGTGTAATCCTTTAGATTACCGTATTAGTTTTATGCGAGTTCTTGCTTGAAACAGGGTACAGTAATAGTAGATCATCACATGGTTTTCTAATTTACCGGTAACGGGGCCCTTTAATGCATAGCAACATATTTCCATATCAACGTTATAATCGAAATACTACGGGCAAGTATTGAATCTCTAATTTCAATCCATTTGAAACGCATAGATGCGTTTATTTGTGGTCAATCAAATGAACTCATCTGTTATATTAGTATTATGTTAGAGTTAATACGTCCGTAACTGAATATTTAATAACGAATATTGACAGATTGCAAACACTTGCGCACTCGTCCGAGCGATCAAGCGGCTAAATCAATATACCACATCATAATTAAGTAATTGATCGAGACTGTGTTGTACCTTGATACTAAATAGATTAACCGATTAATGAAGCGACTATATTGGACTTTAATGCGTCTGTTCTCGAATCTCGTAACTAGTTTCTCGAATTTCGAGTTTGGAGTCGACAATCTCGAGTTTTAAGTTGAGAATCTCGAGTCTCGATTCAAAAATCTCAAATCTTTAGTCTCGAATTTCGAGTCTTGAGTCGAGAATGTCGAGTCTTGTGTCGAGAATCTCGAGTCTTGAGTCGAGAATCTGGAGTCTTAACTGATCACAAACTTATGTACCGGCGCGAAATATAGCAGCGGGTTTTTGAAGAGAGACCACGTACTTAATACTATTTTTCATAGCATATTTGTTTTATATGGTACAAATATTCAATATCAAACAAATTGTCCGTCGATTTTGATTACAAAATATGCCTTTACGAAGAAGTGCTAATAACTTTTTTGTTATTTTAAAGAACATAAAACAAAAGGGATACCTCTTGTTTTATGTTCTTTACATATCTTACAACCATACAACCAAAAATGACCACTGCATATTAGACAGCTGTTCAGTCTAGTCGGTTCACTTAACAAAATGCTACTGGTATAAAAAAAACATGCGGGCAGTCTTTGAGGACTGTCGATAGATGTGAAAACTAAGTAACTAGCGTGCGGTGACGATGACCCGAGTTTCACGCTTTTTGTTCACCCAAAAAGTGCTTAACGCGCCTAAAGAAGTTTTCACTTCAAAAATATTCTTAAACCAAGTCTAAGACAGGGTTGTATTATACCACAGACTTTCATGCCTGAAGGGTGAGATGAAGCAAAGGCCAGACCCATATTGCCCCAGCTATGCTTTTTAAGACTCGTGTAATAGGGAGCAATCCTTTTATCGTGTATTAGGTACTTTATCAAACTCCGTGCTTAGAATTCTCTGACAAAAATCCCTAATCAGTTCCCTCAACCCTGGCAACCAGTACTTTTTTTTTTTTCTTTTCTTTACTTATTTAGGGGCATATGTCCATCAAGGATAGGTGAGCCCCAGCGTTTCCTAAATAGTACATATACTACATACTACAATAATATATTATTCTAATTAAGTTATACCTAAAGGTTAAAGAATCATCTGTTATAAATAATCTTTTCTATAATAAATTTTGCAGCTTCAGAAATCGGTTCGGCTAATATGCTTAAAAATGCTCCTTGATCATACTTATTAATATTAAAATACTGCACAAATGATTCTCTAACCCTTTGATACTTAACACATTCGACAAGTATGTGTTGAACATCTTCTATTGCGCCACATATATCACAATTAGGTGAGTTAGCCTTCTTCATCAAGTAGGCAAATTTTCGCGATGTATAGTTCACGTGCACGTAATCTATTCATTGCAACTATATAACCTCTAGGTACTTAATTTACTATTATAAAACCAAGGTATTCGAGGAGGCTGACACTGAATTGTTTTAAACCATATTCCTTTTTCTTTACTTCGTTTATCAAAATATTCTTTAAATTTACTGTAACTGTAAACTTCTGTGTAATGTGGCAAAATCAAAAAATCTGAACCATTCGTTGCTGCTAATTTTGCTAACCTGTCAGCCTCCTCGTTCCCTCTTAACCCTATGTGTGATGGGACCCATTGCAACCGCAGATTTATATTGTTTATTGCATCTAATTTGTATATCAATTTTATGATATTGTAGACTAACGGTGTGCCTCTGCTAGAACCAGAGGCGCATCGAGTCACAAGTTGTAATGCACTTTTGCTGTCAGTACATATAACAACAAATTTATACTTCTTATTTTTAACATATTTAAGAGCTTCCAGGATTGCAATGAGCTCCAAATGCATTGCAAATGCAACCAGTACTCACGGTATCACATACAAATTAACATCACAGGACCAATGACTCAGTTACATCTTTTATTTTAAGTCCAAAAACCCACACAGAAATAATTCACACCTTATTTTGCTACCGTTTCTTATTCGTGTGCGAAATTTCAGTATTCCACATCAAATAGTCCCGGAAGGAATCGTCCGTGACAGACAGACACCGAAGTGATTTCCATAAGTGTTCCGTTTTGCCAATTGTGTTCCGGAACATTGTGGATTTTCGCAGTGCCGTCTGAAGTCGTGGCCTAAAGCCAATTTTCATATTGCCTCGTGTATTCACTTAGTCTTTGTAACGAAATCGTTTAACTTGTTAAGATTTATTAATATTTAATCATTATTGACATTATGGACACCTAATTCATTTTTGATTGTACACACAATGGACCGTTTGTCATTGCTATCACAACTATTTAACAATGATAAATTGGATTATCATTCATACTACAGTTATATATTTAGTAGGTACTTGTTTTGTCTTTTGATTGTTTTCTACGGTTAAGTTATTAGTTATTTATTACACACCTTGTAATAACTTAACCATAGATATGAAATGTAAAACAAATAATTTTATGACTTTTTATTATTTGACTAAGTCAAACTCGAATAGTACTAAAATGGAGAAAATTATAACCATGTAAAAAAGGGCAATCACCAATAGAGTTATAGGGCTGAATATGGGTTTCACCGAAAAAAGACATTGCGCGTTAATCAAACCAAACTGACACGAATATGCGCGGCCAGAACTGATTATATAATAGGTCATTGATTGTATCGGTAAAAGATGTGCCAAGCTTTCGGCCGAATACAAAGCCAGCTTAATATATCGTATTATCATAATCATCATCTCAGCTGGAAGATGTTCACTGCTGGACATAGGCTTCCCCCAAGGTTTTCCACACAAACCAGTCTTGGGCCACCCGCATCGAACCGCTTCCCGCAACCCTTACCAGGTAGTCGGCCCACCTTGTGGGCATATAATATATCATATACTAATTATAAAACAAATAATTAACCCATTCTTACCTTTAATGTGCAACCTGGGCCTGAGCACCATTTCCAGAAGTATTATTATCGTATGCGTGAGAATAAAACAAAGCTATGCACTTAGTTACGCACTATCTCAATCTCAAGCAATGCTTTAAAAGATAGTGATAAGGCCCCAGGGTCTAAAACCACAAGCCCTATGGTAATCCTAGGGTATACATATACTGTCCAAGAGCATTAACTTACGTATAACGCAGATGCTATGAACTTCTAAAAAATATTTTAGAATCCACTTCATCATTATCATTACGACAAATCATTGTAAATAGAGTCGTTATAGAGTCGTCATCATCAATATCGTCAATGGGAAACGCTAAAACATTACAATGTAACAAATAGACTGAGTGGAACATAAAATAGAGTCATAAATATCTCTTACACACCCCATTCAAATTACGTAGCGTGTATGAGCTGTAATAAACTACTATATAAGGTCTTGCGTCCGACTTCAGCGAAGCTTTTATTTCTCCGTTAATATTATACAAATATATCTTCAAATTTTATTGATTCTGTACTGAGATGAACACGTTATTGGACATGACTTACGATACGACTCTTTTGCTAACTAAAGCTATAGCAAAAGACATACGACTCAAGACTAGTCAAACTTACTTAGTAATATTTCAGTTAGTCAGCTCATATAATTCGCTATTTGAAATGTGAATAAGATAAATTATACAAAGTATTAATTAGTATTAGTATATATTTTTTGTAGTCTGTCAAAGTCCCTGCAGAAAAAATTATAAACTAGAAATGTTTAAGCTTGTATATGTATAAATATAATATTATAATTATATGTGTGATTGTAATGATGAAACAGCTTATATTATGGACGTTGTACTTTCTTTTTACTTACTCTTCTCCCTAAAACAATGTAATTTGACAGATGTCTTCTTCAATCAATTTATAACTCAGAACGCCAAAAACAAGCAACAATCAAATCGATCCAAGGACGTGAATTGATCGCTTTTGATACGCATTCCTCGCATAGCTTTCGATATAGCGTTATCTCGATCCTCCAAACTGATAGGTTAATGCTAGGAGGCTGACCTGCAATATATTATCGAGTTGCTGCGACGTACTGCCGATAATCGATACCGAGATGTTGTGCCACAAAACGTGGTAATTTCGTACTGTTCGACTTGTCACTAATATTGTTGGTACGCCTGTATTATTATGTTGGCAGCACTGAGTAATTTTCTCGCTTCAAAGGTGCATAAAATATGGCGAAGTAATTGGTCGATCGTCGAGTCGATAATATGACTATAAGCGTGCAGTCGTTTGACTAGGTGTCTTACTAATACGTTGTACTTAACCGGTTGTCTCTCTAAATAGTATAAAACAAAGAACGCCATCCGCCTCTATTTGTATGCGTAGTTCTTCTAAGATATGCAACGGTTTTTGCTACCGTATTCTCTTTCAGTGCAGTTTTCGTGCATACTTTATACAAATTACATACATTCGAATTAAATTTATAGGTACAAAAAGTTGATGTTTAGTAAATAAGTCGCCAAAATTTTTAATATTAAAATAATATACCTGCTAAAGAAGGTCTTGAAAAGGTGTACTAAAAAGTGCGTGATGGCATGTGTCTATCTTTATAGTTGACTCATAGTAACCAGTTGTATCTTTTATTTCTTAATAAAAAAATATTTATTTATTTATTTTAAAAACTACTATGTGCGATACAGTATTTTTTTTTTCGTGGGGAATGCAATGACGCATATCCCTCCGCGGGGGCGGGCGGAGGGATTATGTCGGACTCGCCGGGGTAAAAGAAAGATGTTGAAAAGATAATGTACCTCCCGGAATACCGACTAAACCTACCACGGTGTTCCTCGACAAAACCACTATCGACGGGGCCGCGCGAATCGCTTTCGCATGCGGTCGCGACCCCGCCGAGGTTACGGCCCGCCGTGTGAAACGGCAGGCCACTACACAAGAGCCATACCCAAAGGACTCACTCGAAAAATTCCCTACTGTCTCCCTCCTAGAGGGTAGACGGACTCGACACAGAGGCGCGCGTGGGAACACGCACGCCGCCTCTCGGACCTGGTGCTGAACGGATGGCGGGCAGGCTCACAAAGCCCGCCACCCCCAGGTCAAACCTCAGGGTGGCTGGAGGTCATTGCGCGCCCTCCGGCGCCCGGCTCTGCGGTTGGAGAGAGGGTTTAAACGCTCCCTCTCCCGCTCCGCCGCCTCCTTGATGGAAATCACTTCCTCGCAGAAGGAGGCGACGGCGTTCCACGACCTCTCACTCCGGACCATAGACTGAACTACGGCCGGGAGCGAGAGGGCAACCGATCCGACTGCCGTGATCAACTCACGGCGCTGCGATGCCCATGCGGGGCAAACCTCCGGGCCGTGTCCTCTACAACTTCGCGGCAGTCGCCGCAGTGGTGACAACCGGGCGTCTCTTGCCGGCGTATACGACACAGGAACCGGCCAAAACAACCGTGGCCAGTCAGAACCTGTGTCAGCCGGAAGGTGAGGGCGCCATGCCGCCTCTCCAGCCACTCCTGAAACACGGGACTTACCGCCACGATCGTAGCGGCTGGCACTGGGGTGCACAAGTCGCTCCTTCCAATTAGCCACTAACTAGGATCTGGCGGAGCTCGGACCTCACCGCCTTGATAGCGGGAGGATCCGGTCCTTCGCCCCGAGCTAGCGCCTCCTGGCGCCAACGATAGAACGACGCCAGGAGCGCCGCTTCCAGGTCCCATGGCATCAATCCGGCGAGGAAGCTCGCAGCCTCGAACGAGATCGTGCGGTAACCTCTAATCAACCTGATGGCCATGGCGCGCTGTGGAGCACGAAGGCGTTGCGGGCCGTCAGGTTGTCCGCCCAAACTGGGGCCCCATATAGGGCCATGGACCGCACGACCCCCTCGTAGAGCCTCCGGCAGGAGGTGTTTGGCCCCCCAAGGTTGGGCAGTAGGCGCGAGAGCGCGCCTGCAGCGCCCCGAAGAATGGGGGCCAAACGACGAAAATGGGCTATAAAGTCCCACCGGCTGTCGAGCAAGAGACCTAAATACTTTAGGGTTAACTTGACGCCGATGCGGACCCCTCCTACCATAATATGGGCCCCTGGAGGTGGCCGTTTCCGAGGGCCGTGGAAACAAACGGCCTCGGACTTGGACAGAGCCACCTCGAGGCCCAACCATCCGCCGCCCGGTGCAACTTACCCCTCGCTGTGACAAGTGTGTCGTCGGCGTAACAAATGACGCCAACGCCACGGAGGAGCGCACCTCGCAGCACCCAGTTGTAACCGATGTTCCACAGGAGCGGACCCAGAACCGATACCTGTGGAACACCGCACGACATCTCTCGCCGACTCCAACCGTCGTGACCCGGGTAGACGACTACCCTCTCTGAAAGATATGCCCCGACTATACGGCGGAGGTAGGTCGGCACTCGATGGAAAATGAGTGCCTCCCTAATGCAACTCCAGGGCAAGGTGTTGAAGGCATTCGCGATGTCCAAAGACACCGCGAAGACGACCTCGCCCCGGGACACCGCATCCTCCGCCAGGCTCCTCACACGCATGACTGCGTCTATAATGGAGCGCCCGCGGCGGAAACCATATTGGTTCTCCGCCAGATCCGGACCCACTGAACACAGACGCTGGACGAGGCGCTCCGCGATAATAAACTCGAAGAATTTAGCCACCTCGTCCAGCAACACAATGGGCTGGTAGGCGGACGGAGAGTCCGCCGGGCGCCCCTCCTTCCTGCAGTATTAGTTAATCCTTATGCAACTAAGTATGTGAGTTACCTTGCATATTAAATCTATGTTATTTATATAAATCATTTAGGACATTTAGTATATAATAATATAAAATGAAACGCACCACACAAAATTACTTAACTATGTGACATGACCTACTAAGCCGTGCAAAGCCAGGCCGGGTCACTAACTAAGAATAAAGCAAACATATTTGTGTAAGTGTGGAATTTACGGATTTTTGGTTGATCGGATCTGAGTGCTGATATACTGATTGCTGTGTGTTCAAAGAATTCAAACACTTGTGTATATTTTTTAGTTTGAAGATTATCTTGGTTGTAATCGGTTCTTGCCTAATCACACCCTGTCTTTCCACAGTATTGGTACCCTATTCCTTCTCTCCTATCATAGGTGATGAAAGCACTTTGTTTCATTCATCATCTAATTCATCTAATTATGTATATATTTTTGCATGTAGAAACTGAGGTTTTCAAAGGATTTTATTTATTATTAAAGATTTATATAATAATATATAATAATAATAATCATTTATTTATTTTAGTATACATTTTTAGTTTTACATTTGCATCTTAACAATAACATAAAGTGCACTTATAGATATTTGCCCGAACTAGGTTAAACCTGTGTTTCGAGTGACAAAGTGCTTACATACTATTATAAGTATAAATAAATTTACATTATAATAACTTTTATAATAAATTAAAGGTAAATGTAAAAACAATTAAATTAAGTTTAATTTTCTACTTTAAAACTAAATTAGCAATATGTTATTTACAGTTTACAAGTAACTGCTCGGTTTGGTCATATCATCATATGACAGAGTTTGAATATAAGTAGAAATTAAGTTTTTACAGCTAAAATGAGTTGATTTATAAATGCTTAATTCTTAGCTGTAACTAAAATACAATTTATTTCCAAACTACAATATTGTATTTATGGATACGATAATTTAGAACAGTAAAAAGTGTTCATATAAATAAGACCCTATTAGACTTAGGGACAACCTGCAAGAAAAGTTGTGCGGAAAGTGTCACGTAAAGTGTCCGAACTAAGTTGAAAGTGTGGACGCCGGCGCCGGTGCAAGTATTGCGAATAGTTATGGTGACATAAACTTTTCTGCTGTGTATTTTTATTTTATGTATCTGTTGCAATTTCTACTGATCCTACAATGTTTATAGGATAACTTACTTCACTAATATTTTATATGCGAATGTGAAGTTGACTGTTTGTTTTTACGCTTTCACGCCTTAACTACTCGGCCGATCATCATGAAATTTCGCAAACACTTTGTCAGGGGTACAAAAAAGGACATAAGATCCAGAAAAAGTACTATTCCCGAGAGAAAGTGACTTGTATGTGTATAAAGTTGATATCAACCTTTACTAATATTATAAAGCTGAAGAGGTTGTTTGTTTATTTGTGTGTTTGTTTGGTTGAACGCACTAGTCTCAGGAACTACTAGTTCGAATTGAAAAATTACTTTATTGTGTGATAGCTTATTTATCGAGGAGGGTTATAGGCTATATGTCATCCCGCTACGACCAAAGGGGGCAGTAATCATAAATGCGGGTGAAACCACGGCCACATGTAGTAAATCATAAACTGTTAAACGAATATAGACAAAACTAATACATAGAGATGTATACCTACCAAGTTTCATATTTCAGAACGTAGTCTATACTTTGTCCTGAAATAACATATCAATGAATAACATTCGCGTAAACAGGAGACAATATTATGTAAATGATACGTTTTATCCCGGTATGTCATTTTGTAGGATCCGGGTAAGCAAAGTCGCTGACAAAAACAAGTTACTGATAAACCTTGTATTAAGTATGTACGTATAACTGTCCCACAGCTGGGCACGGGCCTCTTTTCAGTGTAAGAATGGTTAGGCCATAGTCCACCACGCTGGCCCAATAGATAAGGGTTGGCAGACTTCACGTATCTTTGAGAACATCATGGAGAAATCTCAGACATGATTAGGATAATTTTAATTCTGGTGTGCAATCAATACACGTGGGTGAAGCAGCGGTCAGAATTTATTATCTTATAAAAGAACTTTCTTTATCTCCTCTGTACATAGAGATATATATATATATACACACACAAAATAAATAGAGAAGCAACGTAACTCTCTCATTCATTTTGATTTCGAGTATATATTTAATGAAAGTCAGATTTTCAATGTAGCTAATAATTACGCGCTTTTGTAAAAGGAGCGGACATTTTTAAAAGATTATAATATATATTTAATACATGTTCGAACACCTACGAACAAGCAATTATTCACTTTAATGACTTGTTTTCCTTCGCTAATTATTTATTTGCCATCAGGAGTTGTCTGTAGCTTATTGGTTTTAATTAATTACTAATTAAACTACACATATCAAAAAAAGTCCACGTTCATTTGGAAAAGTTGAGATATTTTTAATTGCTTAAAATATTTGAAAATAAATTATTACGTTCGTGTTATTTATTTAAGAATGCATCATTTAAATGAAGAAAACATAAAATCTTCTTTTGATTTTTTTTATATAAAAACGAGGTCAATGATAAATGACCCTCATTCTTGTTTCTGCCTGTAAGCTGTTTTAATAAATTTTTCTAAAATAGTTTCTTTGAAAAATGTCAGGTGGACTGTCTGAAGTCTTGCGAGTAATTAGTGTTATTGCGTGAATTATATTCTACAAGGTAAATCACAACCAGAGCCTCCGTTTCTTAAACCTGCGTCGTTACTACCCTGCAGAGATACTGGAGCATGAGCAACCTGGCTGATCGACCTTGCAGTAGCTGCCCGGCTGTCATATAGACATCACTAAGGATCTTCAGAAGCCATTAGACTTCTTGCCGTCCGTGACCCAATAATTAACGCTACCAAACTGAGATTAGAGTGACGAGCTACTACTAGACAGGATATTAGCACTCATACCATTCGTAATTGTTTACACCACTTTAGATTACGATTAAGGCGATCTTGGCGAGCACCTTTGAATACACGGGAACAACAGCGACGCAAACTGCAGTAGGCCAGGCAGCGTCAAAACGATGAAGACGAAGTAGAAGATGTCTTGCATAATTGTCTTTTCGCTGACGAAACACGAATTAGTACGCACCCTGATAACCGACGTGTCCGAGTTTGGAGACGGCCTGGGAATTCCGAAAGGCAAAGAACTGCCATTGGAACCGTTCAGTAAGGCGGCAAATCGGTATCTTTTTGGGGCGGAATAATGATTGGAGCTCGAACGCCTTTGATCCCGTACCAAGGCTCTATGACAAGTAATTTATACAAGATAGCTATTACTGATGGCATCATCAGACCATTCAGGATAAATTATGGTAACCAATTCTTGTTGGTCGACGATAATGCGCTGGCACATCGAGCTCAACGAGTGAGCGCTGCTTTTCGTTAAACCCAATCGAGCATGCATGGGACGCTCTCAAGCGAGATGTTTCGAGTCGGCAGTCACCTCCAAGAACTCTGTCAGAGATCAAGGTAGCCGAGATTCAAGAATGGGATGAAGATGAAGAATGAAATAGTTACGAAGCATTCTACGAAGTCAACTGAACAGTGCCGAAACATTACGAACGCGATTCGACTGCTTGTGTAAAATGCATGGTTGTGTGCATGTATGTTTTGACATTAATTTAATGTATTTCTAATGCATATTTTATAAAAATATTAGTATTCGCCCCTCCTTCTCCATATAAACTTTACCTATGCCAAATTTCATACTCCTCCACCCGCGCAATTTTCGTAAAAACGGATTCAAAGTTTTTGCTTCACGTATTAATATATAGATTATTTCAATAGTTGGCTATCCCTACTAATATAACATGCGAGCGTGAAAAATATTTGAATGTTTATTACACAATCATTCACTGATTTTGATTAGATAAATACGTAAACAAATAGATCATGAGCTATGTAGATTAGAGTATCTTATATTTTTTATCCCTCTATGCGGCTGTAAGTTTATAATAAACCAACTGTTACTTACGATCTACCTCGTGTTGTTTTAAGCAGCCTCATACAAAATTTTATCAAAATCTGCTCGGCGTCTTAGTTGTGAAAATAACACAAATCCTTTTACAGCATATGCATAATAATGCAATACATTAACAAATGTAAGGATAATAAAGAAACAAATGTGGGTTATTATTTTAAATGAATAGCTTCTCATTACAATTGATTCTATTACCTATTTATTTCGGAATAAATGTTTTCCACCCAGGCATTGAACCTGAGATCACAAGACCAATAGTTACGTTTCCAACAGCTGTATCAACAAAACGGCTTTTCAGTCAGGTTATTAATTAATTTAGATTATTTTGAGAGATATTTCGACATGGAATTTAATTTTTGGTAAGTAAATGAAAACAGTTGTGTTTCAATATGCAAATTAATAATCTGTAGCTCGCTGGCTCCTCCAACCTTCAACATTTCGTTATGGTAAATTTTATCAACATTGCCATGGAAAATATTTGATGTTAGAATAATACCTACCAAGAGCCACCTGCGCCCTTGGTGTATACAGGTTGTCTCAGAATATGTGAATCAAATTGTAAAGGGAGATTCCTTAGATAAGGACCTTTCAAATATGATACGACTTTTCCGATTTTTATTTTTACACATATCATATTTTTAAATTTTTTTATTTAGCATATTTGAAAGGTCCTTACCTAAGGAATCCTCCGTTACAATTTGATTCACATATTCTGGGACATTCAGTATAAAAAAATGTTTTGTTTTGTATAGGAAAAGAGTCACAAAATCATTAAAAGCAAACTAAAAAAGGGGTAGTTACATAAAAGAAAACATAATAGGGTAAATTGTCTATGTTTGCTTTGTAAATTATTTTACATACAAGAAAGAGCAAATAGCAATCAAAAGAACTCTTTTTGTATAAACAGTATCATTTAGTTGCAAAATCATTTGGGATCGTAGTGGGGATGTCTCGCTATCTCCCTCGCATAATTGTGGTTAAATAGTGGTTACATCATAATTATATTGAAACGCTTGCATCTTCTTATTGAGTATATGTATTAAAACCATTTTTATTTAAGTTCGGCTAGTATAACTATATTACTTAAATAATAAAAAATTTAGTCAGCTACCCTATTGTTGGGAAACTAATTTAAAACTTGCACGAAGTTTATAACGTTATCATAAGAAAATTTCTCAAAAGTATTATTCATAGAAATGCATGAAAATATTAACTTGGCCAATAGCATTTTCAGAAAAAATTACAAAAGGTTTATGTAAGTATATATTATTTTTACAAAACGTAGGTATATTAGGACTTGCTAAGAATTTTAACTACTTACCTAACCTTAATTAGTAAAAATACAAGTCTTTAAGAAAGATTTTAATAAATAAAACCGGTACTGTAACCCTGTCAATATTGCCAATTCAGACATCAAACCCAAGACATCACGATCTTCCAAAAACAGCAGAAACTTATACCATGGAATCAATAGGAAGGCAAGTAAAAATAAATTAAGTAACCAAAAAATATGTAAGGTTAAGTAATTTTTTGGCTATCACAGAAGAAAACTGTTAACTATTTGATTTTTTATGTGATAATCCTTTTATTATTTTTGTACCACAATTTAATTCTATTCAAATAAAATTAAAATAATAAAAAGTTGGTTAATATTAAGGGTTAAATCGTAATACTAACTGTACCATAAACTACCTATATAATTTTATAATAATCATACAAAAGAAATAACTTCATTTAAAAGCTCAACTATTTTTAATAAATTTATAAATTCCAATAACGCCTGTGTCGCATTGACTTTATAATCATGAATACAGTCAAAACAAAGAATGTTCAAACTTGCAACAACTACCAATGGATAACCTAATTTGTCTGCCAACTAAACGTGCAACAAAAAAAATACTAATGGCGAGTAAACCATATACCCATACCACAAAAACATCACCCTTGCCCTCAACGTACGTAGATCATTAACAACAAAACCTATAAATAAATTATGCAGACTTAATTGTTAACAATCTATTTGGAGGTCGACAAAACCTCGGCTTGACGAGTGACACGAGAAGTTTACCGCGGTGCGTCTATCATTAAAATTGTGTTCACGCTGCGACCACGCAGGGCACTAATTTGTTGACAGAACTCCGACACGGTAAATATTTTTAAAGACTGCCTACTTGACAGACGAGCTTCCCTTCAAACTAGGGTCACCACGCATCCGAATATTGTGAGCATGTCCGTGTTAAGAGTTCAATTGGTATAGGCTGTGTGTGAGAGTATTAACAGGGCATAGCACATTCTATATTTTGGCATATTACGAAGTAAATATACAAGCTATTCTGTATTTACAGAACTGATTTTATTACTAATCTTCTGATAGAGACTATCTGTATTAGAAATTTATAATTATATATAATAATAATGTCAATGCTGTACATAAACTGTCCCACTGCTCGGCAGCATCTTCTCAGTTTGAAAAAGGTAAGAGTAGTCTACCACGTTGGCTCAGTGCAGGTTGGCAGACTTCTAACATCTTGGAGAACATTGTAGAGAACTCTTAGTCATGCAGGTTTCTTTATGACGTCTACCTTCACCGTTAAAGCGAGCGATAATTAACTATTTACTACGCCTATAACTTCAAAAAGTCAAAGGTGCATATTTTGAGATCGTATTCGATACCTTTGCGCGGCAGTTCAACGATCTCTCATTGAGCTATCGCTGCTTCTTTATTTTTATAGACAGACTTATGACAGCTAAATTTAAACGATGACCTCGCTATGTCCTCGCCTATGTAAGGGTAATTCTTTCAATATTAAAAATATAATTTGATTTTGTCCGAACTTTTCAAGTTTCTATTGGTAATCTTACTTCTGACGATCTTTTATTTGAAAGTTAAAATGCCATTTGAAAGCGCCAATATTGGCATAACGTTCATACAAATACCCTAAAATGACCATTTATTGGCGAGCATGTTAACCAGCTTAGAGGGGGAGGGGTGATATGGGATTTCGGTAATGGATAGGATTAAGTATGACTGCACGAATTGCGAAGTGTTTTAAGTGGTTACCTCGCTAGTAGATTGAGTATTGGGTTCGATCCTCACGTGGGATAAAGACTTATGGTTGTTACGACTCTGGGTGTTGACAATGATCGTTGTTCCTTATAAATATGCGTAAATGATCCGTGAACGAGGGGTTAAATTTGTGTAAAGTTCTAGTAAGTCAAGATTTACATACCTGTAGTATTGTAGATCATGCAAACCTTGACTTTAACTTATTGAGTCAAGTTAATAGAACACAAGCGTTATTTCTGGCATGTATTTTAAATCTCATATCATATTTATAAATTAAATATTATTTGTAGTAAGTATGTCGAAATAATAAATAAATAGAAGATATGTATGTTGTAGCGCGCAAACCTCGCCTGTAAACTTTTAAATTTCCCGCCATACGCGCACGACGCTTCGCGCCGTGCTCCGCGAACCAATCACACCGAACAAGCCGCGATGTCAACCCCGAGTGCCGAGTCTGTTTTTATTTTTTAGTTCGCCGCGCCCCGCTCCAGTTAATAATTAAGCAAAAAACCCTGTGAAACCGTGGTATCAAATTATATCCGGGTCTTACTAGTGTTCCTTTGTAAAACTACTTCATTAAACTATTTTATGTAGCCAATTGATGACTTTTAATCTACATCACGCTACAAGTGGCAGCCCAACGTGCGGCGAGTGAAATACGTACTTAGTGCTCGCTCGAACTCGAACTTAGTGTTGTGTTACTACACCGGACGTTTTTATTGCGTGTGTTATCATGCCTCGTACGCGCAGAGATCAGGCTACGCCTTTGGACGATGAGATCGCCGAGGACGTCGAGGTTGACCGGGGCTCCGCCAGCTTTTCGTCGGGACAGATGGCCGCCATGATGGCCGCTTTGCAACAATCCCAAGCTGAAGCGTTTGAGCGCCTGCTGGATAGGGTTGTGCACCGCCAGTCGTCATCCCCAATTGCCAACACCACCGTAGCATCGACCGCCGGCAGCGGCACCTTCACGCACTGCACTGCTAGGTTTAGCGGTGACGCCGACGAGTCTATTGAAGCATTCATAGACGCAATACAAAGTTATAAGGACTGCGCCAACGTCTCGGAAGAGAACGCCCTCAGGGGCCTCTCGATGCTTCTTACTAAACAAGCATCTGTGTCGTACCACGGTGTCAAGAAAGAAATAGGAACGTGGGACATAGCCATCGACTTACTTCAATCTACCTACGGTGATAAGCGACCCCCGCACCGGATTTACAAAGAATTATTTGCACTAAAACAAAACAACGAAAACACAGATGTGTTTGTAGCAAGGTGTCGAGCATTATTATCGAAAATCCCCGCCGGAGATGTGTCAGAGAGGGCTCAGGTCGATATGGTGTACGGCCTACTTGATGCTCGCATCCGAAGGAATCTACGGAGGGAGGACTTCAAGGACTTCACCGGCATGCTCCGCCTTGCCCGTTCCATAGAAATAGAAACAGAAGAGAGCGACATGCGTACTCAGCCGCGGTCCGGCCCGCTGTTCGCCGCCCGGTCAGTGAACTCCGCGTACAGCGCGGGCACCGGCAGTCGTCGGGGCAGCGCGCCGCAGCCACAGCAGCGCTATTCAGCAGCGTCGTCAACTCCGCGCGCAGCGAGCGCCCCTCCGTCGTCGAGTATACCTACAGAAAACATGTCATCACGCCGATCCGTGATTATTCATGATAGTAACGTTACTCCGCGTTCGGGACAAAATATTTCAAAACCTAGATGTGTTTATTGTAAACAATACGGACACGTACGTGAAGATTGTAATAAGTTAAATAAGTTCGGTGGTTTAGATAATAAGTCTCTATACTGTTATGGTTGCGGAGCGAAAGGGATAGTGAGGTCGCAATGTCCTAAATGTAATAATAGCTTGTCGTTTTCATCTGTTTCAATCGTAAGTTCTTCATCGAATCTATTAAGTGATTACGAACATGATAATACATTCTCGAATTTTTCAAGTCACGATATTACCTATAATTGTATCGGCAATAGTAAACATTCACGTAAGAAGGTACCTAATCACAGTATGTGTACTGATAGTTGTTATGAACATTCTTTACACTCGCGACCTTACGATTGTTGTAATACTAATTCTTGTTGTGAATTTAATGTTGTTACTTGTAATTTATGTACTAGTTATCCGTGTTATTGTGGAAAAGTGCGTTCCGAGGTTCCGCTAACTAACGAGTCGCTCTCATTATCACATATTGACTCATCTGATAGGGTAAATACCCCAGTTATCAATAACTATGTTAGTGACCTACCTGCTAGGGTAAACGCACCTATTGTTGTATGCGCTGATAATTACTCACCTGATAGGGTAAATACCCCAGTTATCAATAACTATGTTAGTGACTTACCTGTTAGGGTAGACTCACCTGTTGTCGTCCCGACTCATTCGATGTGTGGCTCCAACGTTAATCTGGGTAACGCATCTTCAGTAGTTCCTTCACTTCGCGCTGACATTACGGCGACTACTACTGTCTGTTTGGGTGGTGTTGCACCTGCGGTCTCTCTTTCTGCGGCTAACGTTCCGACGACCGTACAGTCAACACAACGTAGACCTGTGCTCAGTATTCAAATTCTTGGTTTAAGGGGCAAGGCTTTAATTGACACAGCTGCTAAATGCTCCATTGCGGGACACACACTGTACAAAATATTAAAAGAAAAGGGGATTACCTTTAATTCTAAGCAGGTTAGTGTGAAGCTGGCCGATGGTGTCGTCCATTCACGCAATGTCCTTGAGGCAAGCGTTGACGTCATCATTTCTGTGGACAGAAGTGTCCGAGTAGACTTCGTGGTGTTCCCTGACGCGGAGAACAGTGACACTCTCCTGGGAATCGACTTCCTCAATGCGGCAGGTATGGTTATTGATTTTTCTGCTTCTTCTTGGCATCTTTCTGGGTGTACGCAAACGTATCCGCTTGAGTATGGGGGAGAATCTATATCACAAGGTAATCCGGTTCCTGTGTCCTTAATGTCTTTGAGAGCTGATGAAGCCTCGTCACTTACCTGTGACCAACGCCAACAGCTTAACAATTTACTTCAGCATCATGAAGATATCTTCCGTCTAGGAGGAGAGGCGACTCCTTTCGCTAAGAACCGTATAGACACGGGAGATCATGCACCTATCGCGGTGCCACCTTACCGCCTCACGCCCGTGAAGAGGGCCGCTATGGAGGCAGAGATCAACAAGATGTTGAATGATGGTGTGATTGAGGAGTGCGAGTCCGCGTGGGCGGCGCCCGCCCTCCTCGTCCCAAAAAAGGATGGTACGTATAGATTCTGCGTCGACTACCGACGCCTCAATTCTATCACTAAAAGTGATACTTACCCTTTACCGGTCATCGAAGATCTTCTTCACGCCACCAAGAGGGAGGGCTACATGAGTACCATAGACCTTCGCTCAGGCTATTGGCAAGTTGGCGTGTCCCCGGCGGATAGGGACAAGACTGCATTCGTGTCGCCCTTAGGTACGTACCGCTTTACCCGAATGCCATTTGGTCTTAAGAACTCTCCTGCCACCTTCCAGCGTTTAATGGATCGGTTTCGGTCTGGGAGTGCTTTAAAAGACGTTACCTTATTAGTGTACCTAGATGATCTGCTGATTCTCTCTGAGGGAACTTTCCAGAAGCACCTAGAAGACCTGGAAGCCATATTCAACCGACTACGTGTCTTTGGTTTACGTGCTAATAGAGACAAATGCAGCTTCGCCTGCGACCAAGTTAAGTATTTGGGCCATCTTATTACCCCAAGAGGTATCAAGCCAGATGAGACCAAAGTGCAAGCTATTCAGCAGATGAAGGAGCCAACTAATCTCAAGTACTTGAAAAGCTTCCTTCAAACCTGTTCTTGGTTTCGAAAGTTTGTGCCAGGGTTTTCCGAAATAGCTCAGCCGCTCACCAAGCTAACTAAGAAGAATGAACCATGAGCTTGGGGAGAAGAGCAGCAATGTGCTTTTCATGAGCTGAAGAATAAACTCATTACAGCGCCTGTCTTAGTACAGCCGGATTATGGTAAACCTTTTATCATTCACACAGATGCGAGCAATTACGCATTAGGAGCTGTTCTCCTGCAAGGTGAAGGTAACGATCTGCATCCCATTGAGTACTCCAGCCGGTTGTTGACCTCCGCTGAACGAAAGTACTCAACTACAGAGCGGGAAGCTCTCGCCGTTGTGTGGGCCGTTGAAAAGTATCGCCCATACATTGAAGGTCACCCTGTGATCTTACGTAGTGACCATCAGCCATTAAGGTGGTTGTTGACGTTAAAGTCTCCCAGCGGCAGGTTGATGCGCTGGGCCCTCAAGCTACAAGCTTTTGATATACGATACGAGTACACCCCGGTAAGGCGAATGTTATTGCCGATACTCTTAGCCAGCCCATCTGCGATGCGGCTACTCAAGACACATGTGGAGTCTGCTCAGTTATTGTGGATATGCCACGGAAGAGTGCTGCCGAACTCCGTTCTGCGCAGTTGGAAGATCCTGAGGTCAGTAAGATCATTAAAGATATAGAAAACACTTCTGACTCCACTACGTCTAACCGCTGGTTAGAGCGCCGTTACCTCATGGATCAGGGGGTCCTCTATCGTCATGCTCCTGATTCAGACTCCGAAGAGCCCCAGTTGGTGATTCCTACATCCCTGCTCAAAGACGTTATGGAAGAGCTTCATAACGCTCCTACTGCCGGTCACCAAGGTGTCGATCGAACAATCGACCGCATTAGACAGCGATATTATTTTACAGGCATGCGTAAGTACGTAACCGACTATCTCAAGAATTGTATTGATTGTCAAAGGTACAAGTTCTCAAACCAAAAGCCCAGCGGTCTTTTGCAGACTCCAGTATTACAGCAGAGAGGTGAGGTACTGGCCGCCGATTTATCTGGCCCTCTTCCTGAGGCTGAAACAGGTGAGAAATGAGTGTTCCTTGTCGAGGATACTGCCACTCGCTGGGTCGAGATATATGCCATTAAAGAGGCTACCGCAGAGGTATGTGCTAAAATAATGATCGAAGAGTACTTCCTTCGATATGATTTCCCTAGGCGAGTCATTTCGGACAATGGTGTCCAGTTTATATCCACTGTGATGCAGCAGGCCCTCTTTCTTTTTGGTATCAAGCAGAACCTGATACCGCTCTATCATCCTGAGGCCAACCCGGCCGAGCGAAAGAATCGAGATCTCAAGATCCAGCTTTCCATTTTAGTCAAGAATGAACATCGAAATTGGCCCCACTTCTTACCCCAGGTACGTTTCGCTCTCAACACTGCTACTTGTTCAACCACAGGATTAACCCCTTCATACATGATGTATGGCCGTGAACTTCGCACCCCATTCGATGCACAGCACGATCTACGTGCAATATTGGATAAGGAGACGTATGTACCTCAGGTTACGCCCTATTTATCTAAATTTATTGATTCCCTTAAGGATATCCGAGATCGAGTCGAAAAGCAGCAAGATCTTCGGAAGGAATATGCTGACTCCTCCCGACGTCCATCTCCAACTTTCCAAGTTGGCGATCAAGTATTGTTAACTACCCATTCTCTTAGTAATGCTCCTAAAGGTTTAACCCGGAAGTTTATGCCTCAGAGAGATGGACCGTACGCCATTAAACGGGTCGTCAGCCCTACAACCTATGAGTTGGTCGATAACCAGGGAAAGTTTCTAGGACGTTTTCATGTTTCGGACTTAACCGCTCTTATATTTGTAATGATATTGAGACCGTTGAGCCTGTCCAACCTCGCCGACTTGGAAAAGGAGAGTGTAGCGCGCAAACCTCGCCTGTAAACTTTTAAATTTCCCGCCATACGCGCACGACGCTTCGCGCCGTGCCCCGCGAACCAATCACAGCGAACAAGCCGCGATGTCAACCCCGAGTGCCGAGTCTGTTTTTATTTTTTAGTTCGCCGCGCCCCGCTCCAGTTAATAATTAAGCAAAAAACCCTGTGAAACCGTGGTATCAAATTATATCCGGGTCTTACTATAGTGTTCCTTTGTAAAACTACTTCATTAAACTATTTTATGTAGCCAATTGATGACTTTTAATCTACATCACGCTACAATGTATATTATAAAGCGTATCTACGTAATTATCAGCTAAACTAGATATTTGTGTAAGGGTTAGTTGTTAGTTTCAATTCTGTTGTACAATGGCTGGATATTGAACCCACAACATATAGCCTCAAGTCCAGCCTTATCCATTATGCTCCTGTTATATATATATACACATACATATATATATATATATATATATGTATATATATATATATGTATATATATATATTTAAGAAGTGATACGATGATACCTTTCGACCGATTTTGGTCACGGCGCGGGCGACTGCTTTATCTCCGTGGAGAGAGTCGACGTTGATTTTTATTGTTGAGTGTTGTTGATTAAACATCACTCAAACAAGAAGCTTATATAGAAAATCTGTTAATATGACAAACAGCAATTTTCCATCCCGAAATCATTCAATGTTCACATGTTATGTTCTAGAAAGCTCGGAATTTATGTATCTTTAATTTTGTGTTTGATTGCCCGAGGGAAACTGCGGGAGGTCTAACAATTAATGTTTTATCGGTTTTGTAAATATTTTTATATTGACTCATGCATGTTTAATCGGCTGATTGGTGAAATTTGATCGCATAAATAATTTTAACAGTGGCTATTAAAACACCTAAGCGTGGGTCAACATTGGTGTGACAAGCCACGGGCCGTGACCTCGAGCGTGAAAAGCACGGTGACCACATGTGCGTGTTCGTAGCGATCCGTTCAACATATTCTTAAAACAAAACAAATATTTTGACTCGATACTATATAAAGAAATGAATCGTTTTACCTACGGCAGTTAAGTTTTGACACATATTTTATGAAAAAAATGCCAATATTTAGCTGTCCGCTAAAACGTATCGTGCGTGACATAGCGAGCATTTGTTACACTTGTATGGACGGGGAAGATGATTTGCCTCGCCTTGATGTCATAGATTGCCGAATCCTCAAAGCTGGTCACAAAAAAAAAACAGTAAATTGAATCTCACCCTCGAGACAGGTAACACACATTTGAGGTGTAGGAAGGAAAAAGATGAAGAGAAGGAGAAGGAAGGAGTGTCACGGAGCGACCCAGCTGCGGCAACCGGCGTCGTGTATAAATTTTTAATCAATAAAAATATTTATTGCACATCAAATGAACAAATAATTAACATAATATATACAAATTATTTACAAGAAATATTACCTAAAGAGAAAAATAAAACAACAAAATTAAAAAGCGTCATGACATTCCTCCGCATTGTCGTCAATTGGCAACGCGCCTAGAAGACTGGCAGCATTGCCACGTTGAATGGCAATAGTTATTCTTTGTGCAAAGAAATACCAGCCCTCTGGTCACGTGATGCGTCGATCAGCCGTTTAGCCGTCTCTATAAACAGACCTAGCACTTGTACCCCATGACCGCAGCATTTCGACACCAAACGGCTCAAATATGTATGTACTCACCAATAAGCTTGAGCGTCTCCGCTGATGCAGCAGCAGCACCAGCACAAATTGCGTCTCACACCAAAGGCCTACCCATATTCCATGGCAGTAATTACATACAATCTGGTCTCTTGCCATCGTCGCATACCAAGCCGTCAGGTTCAAGCTGAGCCGGAACGCCAGCGGTGACAAGGGCCCGATGGAGCATGTTATTTAGGTTAGCGTGTCGTGATATACGACCAGCACTTCTGCTGCATGACAGGCCATGGTGACCAAGATTGTCGACGGCTTCTCCACAAAGACACCGATACGGGGAAACACAAGGAGTACCTAAGCGCAAACAGGAAGCAATGCGGAAGGTCGTATCGTCCAACATTGTACCTATGTTGGACGACGGGAGTGCTTGAAGCCAAAGGCCCGACTCCCACTCCCCCACAACCAGCAAGCAGCCACGTTCAGCAGCTCAGGACGATATATTTATGAGATTTTCTCGAACTATGTTGCATAACGGCCCATCCCACTGTCTCTGAGATAGATGGTTTTCGGTAAACAGCTGTAACAAATATTACGCTAAAGGCCAAAATTATCAACCCATTTCTCAATAATTTGATCTAATTACTACAAATTGAAATTTGACAGAAGCTCTATAGCAAACATGTCAAATAATAAAATTATATCGCGTAGGCGAAACAATCACGAGCCATTGTCTTTTGAAAGCACGACGGCACTGAAGTACCTAAATACAAGTAGTTTAATAATAATAATAATAATAATTCTTTCACATTTACTTTACATGGATGACATCAAAATTTATGCAGCAAATAACACCGAACTTACAAAACTAGCTGACATCACACAAACATTCTCGACGGACATCCGAATGCAATTTGGAATTGATAAGTGCAAAATACACTCTGTAACTCGAGGGAAAACTGAACACAATATATATACTCTTAATACAGGTGAACAAATAGAACCCATGAACAAACACAGCACTTACAAATATTTAGGTTTTCATCAATCCAAGCAAATTCAGCAAAAACAAACAAAATTAGAGCTAACTAAACAATTCAAAGTAAGACTAAACCAAATTTTAAGAACCCAGTTAAATTCTCGCAATATCATAAAGGCAATAAATACCTATGCAATACCTGTTCTTATCTATTCCTTTGGGATTATTAATTGGTCTCAAAGTGATCTAATTAAATTACAGCGCATAATCAACACACACATGACAGCCAACAGAAAACATCATCCCAGATCATGCATACAGCGTCTCACACTGCCACGCCAAATTGGAGGAAGAGGCCTCATCGACATACAAAACTTACACAATAACTTAATAGATAAATTACGCAAATACTTCTATTCCAAAGCTGAACAATCTCACCTTCACAAATACTTAACGAATGCAGATAAAAAACTAACCCCCCTTAACCTATTGAATAGAAATGTACAGCCAAAATTATTGAGCAAAGAGCAGAAAATAGTTTTGTGGTCCCAAAAGTCTCTGCACGGGAGACATCTCGCTGATCTCGGCCAAGAACACGTCGACAAAGAAGCGTCGAACGAATGGCTACGGCGCGGAGAGCTCTTTCCGGAGACAGAGGCTTTTGTGATCGCTATTCAGGATCAAGTAATAGACACCCGAAATTACCAGAAACACATAACCCGTATACCTAACCTTCCCACTGACTTATGTAGACGTTGCCATAGTAGTTCTGAAACTATTCAACACATAACTGGTTCATGTAAATCCATAGTACAAACTGATTATAAACATAGACACGATCAAGTTGCAGCAATAATCCATCAGAACCTAGCTCACAAATATTCCTTTATTGGAAAAAAAACTGCCTATTACAAATATAAGCCCAGTACTGTTTTAGAGAATAATTCCTTTAAAATGTACTGGGATAGGACTATTATTACTGACAAAACTAT
This sequence comes from Catocala nupta, assembly GCA_963675205.1. Lineage (NCBI taxonomy): Eukaryota > Metazoa > Arthropoda > Insecta > Lepidoptera > Erebidae > Catocala > Catocala nupta. Next base: position 22,141,315 of record OY776087.1, read on the forward strand.
ACACTACAATAGACCAGATATAACTATACTGGACAAAACAAGAAAATCTGTTTTCATAATAGACATCGCAGTATGTAACACACATAATCTCCTCACTACGCACGCGGAAAAAATGTCGAAGTATGTTGATTTAGCTACCGAAATAAAAAGGCAATGGCAGGTAGACACTGTTAAAATCATCCCTATTGTCATATCTACAACCGGAGTAGTCCCTAAGACACTTCTACATAGCCTGAGCATACTTGACATGCCAAAATCTACAATCACAGTCATACAAAAAGCCGTTCTTCTTAACACATGTCGCCTCACACGTAAATTTCTTGCATCATCTACTTCTTAACTTTCCCCCTCTGGCACACTTGGCTAAGGCCCGTGTGTCAGGTTTTTACCCCTTTGAAATAAAAGGGAGATTAAATATAAATTAAAAAAGAAATAATAATAATAATAAAATTTATTTTCCAAAACAATACATAATATATGAAACAGTAAAAATATAACATAGTTCTATTGTTTGTTTATGTGAATAATGACCCCGAAGCTAGGTAAATCCTGTGTTATCAGGGTCATCCATTCGTCCGAAATTATGTTACAGCTTTGTTGAACTAAGGACTTAACAAAGACGTTTTATATAAGTTAATATAAATTAATAATAAGATCAAATTAGACTCTGTTTTATAGTTTTGTGTGTGAGTATTTATGTGTGTGTGTGTCTATGTGTGTGTGTGTGTATGTGTGTGTTGTGTGTGACTGAGTATGTGTGTGTGTGTATGCGACAGTGCGGGTGTATTTATGTATATGGGGGTTTAACTAGTGCTTCAGTTTCATCGTAATCTAAGGTAAGTAGAAATTTTTTAACTTTTTCCTTGCATCTGTGAGCGTTCAATTTGTGTATGTTTAGTTGTTGGTTTAATTTGTTGTAAATGAGCGTGCTTAGGTAGGGGTTGTGTCGTTGAGCAAAAGATGTGGTTGTGTATAGTTTGTGACAAGCCAGTTTAGGTCTTCTTCTAATTGTCGGACTGGCATTTGAAGTGTATGGGAGTTTTGCATGTTTTCTCATTACTGTGCGAAGAGTATATAGTTGACGGACTGTTAATGTTTTAAATTCATGGTAAAGTTGTCGCGTTGGAAATTTGAAAGGTTTTTTCAATAAAACTTTTATAACCGCTCTTTGAGCCCGTTCAATCAGTATCATGTCGGTCTTAGCGGCACCTCCCCAAGCTGATATACAATAACTCAGCACTGATTCACCCAGCAGTTATAAGCTATCTTTTAGGTAATTCTTAATAGTTGTACCTGTAGATTTGTTACCTCTATGCCGTTTTTAGAAAGAAAGAAATATAATTTATTTGGTCAGCAACAACATTAACAGAGAAAATATAATGGGATCTAGTTCGGCATATTCCAGAATAAGGAAGCCCGGCGCTGGTTTTCAACTAGATTCCTTTGGTGACTGCACGGGTGCTAGCATAGGTCGCTGTCCTGATACTCCACTACTCCATACACTACACTGCGTGAATAATCTAATGGCCTCGTTCGTATTGGCGAAGGGCATAATCGAATAAATCAATCAATTTCAAAATGTAATACAATCTGACGATTGTAATGCAATGTTTCGATTATTTCGATTCAAGCGATGAGGAAATATTTGTATTTTTTTATAATTGCTCATCGCTAATCTCTTACAGGTATCCTTTGCATGTGTCTTAAGTATCAAAACAGAAGAAAATATCATAAAATACACGTTTTGTCCATATACTTAAAACTAAAAATTAAAGCGATATTTAAACAATAGATACTTATTACAAGACATGAATAATAAACGATGTCAATATAAAGGACAGGAAAATTTCGTCGACGATTCGACAGAGGTCGGTAATTGTCTGCGAAGTGGTGGCCATTCACAAATAAGTCTGATTAATGGATTCAGGTGAATAGATAAATGAATATCCACTAACTGAACTGGATTCGGAAGATTTGATTTGTTACTATGGACTTACACGGTTGGATTGGAGGTATATTATTATTGTTTGTATCCTTATATCCTTTATGCACTAATATTAACAATGACTGCCGGGTTCTTTCCTCAATGGTTCAGTAGCAGCCATCTTCCTTTCACCAGCGCTCTTATTGCTACAAAGATAAACAATCTTATGCCACAAGTCCGACGAGACATTCGGGATTTTGCTTTATAATTTCATTCTAGGTTTTTAACCTATTCCAGACATAACAACCTAAACAAAATTTTAACAGTATAGAATTGAAATAAATATTTTTCGAGAGATGGAATTATTGCTATATTGAAAGTAATCATAACTACATACATACATAAATTCACGCCTGTTTCCCAGAGGGGTAGGCAGAGACTACGGATTTTCATTTGCTACGATCCTGACACACTTCTCTGGCTTCATTAACTTTCATATCAGTCCTCATACACGCTCGCCGGTTTAAGGTGCTCTTAACCTGGCCTTTATCCAGAACGTCTCCGATCTGATCAAGAAACGTTCGCCTAGGTCTTTCCCTTGCGACTGTCATTTTTGGATCAGCTAGCAATCAAAGAAAGAGAAGGGCGAACCAAACATGTAATAATTTAATATCAGCCCTGTATTAAACTGCCCCACTGCCGGGCACTGGTCTCTTCTCATCGTAAGAAGGATTAGGCCATAGTCCACCACGCTGGCCTGGTACGGGTTGGCAGACTTTACATGACTTCAAGAAAATTATGAAGAATTCACAGACATGTACATACATATGTAAGTTTCGCGTGATGTTTTCCTTTATCATTTTGGTGAGCGATAATTAACTAAGGAAACAAGCGTAATTTAATTAATTACTTTTACAAAACATACCTATGTCACCCAGAACTATTCCTTAGACTCTAAATCAGGCTTTTCCAAAAAGGTCAGCATTTACTGTAATTTCGTTTGATCGTCAATATTTACCGGGACGACAGACGCCTGACCTCCGTGATTTGATTAGTCGGGACACAGGTAACCTAATATTAGCCTAATCAAATTAAGATGTCCCTTGGTAGGCATTCACTGCCAAACATTAGCTTATATAGACGTTTCTAGGTTAATATCCCTAGAGAGCACGGAATACTGCTGCTTGTACTAGATACGAAAGTAATAATCATATGACAGTCACGAATGGCGTCGAATGCAGCCAGCAGTCGGTTCCTCTACGTAAATAGTCTAAAGCCAATATGTACGATAGGTAGGCAGGGTATTATATCCACTTTTCACTTTCGATTTAGATCTTTTGCAATGGGAGTCTTTTGTCATCCCATAAATCGAGACCCCAATTACATTTTTCTGACCACGGATTTCGAACCTGAGACCTTGTGTCGCATTCACTACCGCTGTAGCTATGAGGCGGTCGTATTTTGATTATACAATTTTCATATTTGTATCGCATGTGTTGCCATTGACACGTTTTGACTGTAAAGGAGTTTCCCGACTACGCAACTAGCCTGGTGTTCTGTAGCCCCTAATATAAGATTCCATAGCATTTCATTAGCGAGGTTATGAAAGTCGTTTCGACAGTTTAACACAGGGTGCGTGTGCGATGGATTAGCGATGCCAGCCGCAGCTGTTATCAGCATCTCAGTATAGATAAGCATTTACAAAATGTCTCAATAGTCTGCAATGTGTTTATTGTGAATATCGACTCGAGTGGTGAAACTGGTGAAATAACCTAAAAGAGTTATGAACACTGTCAAAACCAGACATATCAGTGTTTTATCAATTAATAAAATCTATTATGAAAAACGTAGAACCTGGCATTTAAATACGAGAGCTTTGTCTTTTGTGCTGCAGTGTGTCTCTATTTCATAAACAAACACATCAAGCAAAATCATAGCCTGGTCATAAGATATAAAGATTATTATTACGTTAAGAGAATACTTTTTACCCCTTTTTAAGCGTATTGCACGCACGGAGGAGTCAGATCTTTTTTGAGTCAGATGTTTTTATAACTTTATATGTACAGAAAAGTAAAATTTATAATAAAAAGTATTTAATTAGTCATGCGCGTGCACTACTACATATAAATTCGCCTATGAAGCTACGGCTGCAAACTATTCTTATTAGACACTACACCATAAGGTGTAGGAGCATTATTTGTATACGTTTCTTTAATAAATTACCCATTAATATAATATATTTACTATTACTTCAATTTAAAAGCGCCGTAAAAACACAGCTAAGTCGGGTTATTATTCAGTTAACGATTACTTAAATGACAAAAACTCGTGGAACTAGTTGCTTATTCTATACAGGATTAAAGTTTTGTATTACTTATAAGTCAATATAATAATGTAGAGATACCTCGTAATTATTTGTGATGTTATCTAGTATCGTGCTTCCCATTTCGATTATTATTGAAAATAAAATTAAACATGATAATTATGAATGCACAACCGCATTTAGTCATGGACTATCTTTGGATTGTCACAAGGTGTAAGTGTATGCGCCCTCATGCCATCCTACTGTCTATTTCAGTTTATTATTAAATAATTTTACTAAATCCTTATTATATCATCTCCTTTATATTATTCAGTAGTTATAAGTTTTAGATTTGTATATATATATATATATATATATATATATATATATATATATATAATGGCTGCAACACCTTCTTGATATGAGTTGTAAAATGCTGACATTTTTTTTTTTTTTTTTTATAATAATATTCTACTACATACACACAACAGCATCTAGCCCAAACTAAGCAGAGCTTGTACTATGGATACTAGACAATGGATAAACATACATATATACTTTCTTTTTGTAAATACATACATATTATACCTACATAGAAACACCCAGACCAAGACAAACATCCATGTTCTTGCACACAAATGTTTGACTTGAGCGGGAATCGAACCCGCGACCTCAGGCGTTGCAGTCGGTTACACTAACCACTACGCCACCGAGGCCGACAAATACATAATATTTAATTGGCGATTTAAAAGAGTGGCCATGAGTTTCTTGCAGATTTCTTGTCATAGGCTCAATCCTTTACCTGAAATTAGCAACTAACCTAAATGTAGCTTTATTTTTTACGTGGGGGAATGCATTGACGCATATCCCACCGCGGGGGCGGGCGGAGGGATTATGTCGGACTCGCCGAGGTAAAAGAAAGATGTTAAAAAGATGAAAATGTACCTCCCGGAATACCGACTAAACCTACCACGGTGTTCCTCGACAAAACCACTATCGACAGGGCCGCGCGAATCGCTTTCGCATGCAGACGCGACCAACCTAAATGTAGCTTCAGTAACTTAGTAAACTCACTAACCTATATATTTTAACGCTCATATGTTACTCTGTGACCTAAATGAATAAATGATTTTTACTTTGACTTTGCAGCGCCTATTAGAAGTAAATTGATTATCGCAAATGGATGTATATAAAAAAGCGGCTTGATAGCTTGGCATGATCTCGGAACCACAGCTTTAGACTCTGAGTTAATAATTCTCCATCTAAAAATTTACGTTACTTACCAACGTTACTTAACTATAACAAAGATTAATGCGGTGTTCTCTCCCGGTATTGATGAGAGGTAGTCCAAAGTAGTTAATAAAAACCTGATTCTTTCGTTTTTTTGTTTGATGTATAATTTCGTAATTGGCTTCCAAAACGGATAGTGCGCTGAGCCGGGATCAATACAAATACAAATTAAATAGCAGGAGGTTATACAATTAATTAATGTGTATCTTTGATTGTTTACATTTTAATTAAAATACTCGTTTATCTTTTTGTTTGGTATTCAGTTAATAAATTAATTGTGTTTATGTTGCACCGTTATTCATTTCCTTTACAAAATCATTGGAACGTCAAAATCCACATTAATGAAATAAATTAATCTCTATGAAAATTGAATCATTGTTTAATTTATTTTTGTAATTGGTTAACCATTGAATATTTTATTTTGTTAACCATTGAATATTCTCATTTATTGTCGCGAACATATTGAAATTTAACTACCTTTTACGGTTTTTATCGTTGCGAATCCTGTTTTCGTGAACTTCTAACTATGGCGGCGAACAAATATTTCGTGACACGCCTGGCGTGGCTTGCGACATAGAAGTTGATTGATGATTGATGAGTTGCCTAGAGTGTGATAGCACTCTAGGCAACTCATCGAACCATCATCAAAACCCATCGGCCACGAGTAAAAAAAACTTTTTGCTTATTTTTACTTGTTGAGACGTGATTCAGTTATTTGACTTCAAACATCGGTCATGAATACATTGTTTTAAGTAGTATTTTAATTTCGTTTGATCGTCTAACAAAGTGGTTTCAGCGAAATCGAGGGGGAGTTATTTTTTCTTATGCACGTTGTAAACCTTTTGTACTATTTTCTTGATTTCTTATAGTTAGATTATATATTATTATGACGTCTGTAAGGCCCTTTTTTCAAACACGCGTAAAGGTATTAAGTTAAAATTTATATCAAATACCAGCATACGTATAGGAATAAATCTGAAAACCGTAAATATGTATTTTGATAACGAAAAAACGAATTTACTATTACAAACTTGTTATTTGTGATTTGTTCAGTAAGCGTGTCTAAGGAGTGAACGGCAAATTAATTTCTTTTTATCTTGACACAACAAAGTGATTGTAACGGACCTGATGGTAAGCCCAATTACAGTCCAGAGATAGTGACGACGAGGAGAAGATAGATGTCTTCTAGTCGTCAGTATCACGCCGGTCTGACTAGATGCTTCTTCACACTACGTTTAAAGGACCCAATGTCATAGAAGGGAGGGAGCACATGTGCCGGAAGACTGTTCCAAAATTGTATGCTACGGCATAAAAAGGAATTGCTGAACCTTTTGGTGCGAGACGGGATTGTGCTAAACGTCCATCGGTGGTTACGAAGACCGGCACGTGGGATTCTCAATGGGAAGGGGGAAGATGGGATGAGATCAAATATCTCTTCGGAGCATTCGACATGATAGAGGCGATAGAATACGCTAAGGGACGCAATGTTTCTACGAAGTTGTAGCGGTTCGATGTCCTTCGTAACCTCCTGGCTGTCGATTATACGTACGGCATAACGCTGCAGTTTATCTAAGGCATCTAGTAGGTACTTAGCGGAACCACTCCAAAGGTGCGAACAGTACTCCATGCTGCTACGGACTTGGGCCTTGTACAGCGAATACCGCTGTTCAGGAGTAAAGAAACGCCGCACCTTGTTTAGAATCACGAGTTTGCGTGCAGTTGTGGTTTTAAGCTAGATTGCCTCTTAGAGCAATGATATTAGATCTACAAATCTACAAGACAAACAATAGGTATACCTTTTTTGGACTCATATTCTTCCAAGCAATATCAAATCTTAAATATATGAACATACGATACTTGGTGGGTGCACTTGTGTTCTTGTAAAACGACCTAAAGCGGTGCGGCGTCATAGAATTACAAAAATTTGTTGTAGATTATTAATTATTATTTAGATACTGGATAAATACTGTAATATAAATAAAACAAGCGGGTTGACCGATTTATTAAAATAATACTTTTAAGGAATGTTATTAAAAAAAAATTGTTATTATTTCCTGATAGGACTACTATCAGGAAACCTTTGTATGTTGATAGCCGTGAAGCAGGCTATGCCTAGTAAAGCTATCATCGTTTTATTTAATATGTGTAAATACTGCACTGCATAATAAAGGTTTATATTATTTGAAAATCATGTACAAATACACATAAACATAATGTAGTATTATATTTATATGTATTTGTGTTAGTAAATACCAATATATTTAGTGTCAATGAAACGAAGGTGATTTTTTTATTGACACTATTTAAACTCTAATAATCTAGTTAATAATATAATAACTAAATAAGTATATTTAAAGACATTAAATCCCAGATAATATTGTACTTCTACAGGTTAAACTTGGTAAACGTATTGGAGAATATCGAAGATTTAAAATTTCCGGTAATTTTAATTGCAATGTGAATGCAACAAAAAAGTTCGTCGTCTCCTGACATTTTCTAAATGGCATAATATCCAGAAACGAAGGTTTTGTGCATAATCTACTGGGATAATAACGAAAGTTTTGTTCAGGACAACCGTTTAAATATTGGAATTTGAGCACGTACAACGAATCATAACATGACACTCGCGTGTCACACGCCACAGTAAAGATTACATGGCACGCCTATCGTGTCATCCGCAACGAATCGGTTAAGGTATATTTTCACGACTTTCCCGACGTTTCAACTGCTTTTCAGCAATCATGGTCACGGGGAGAAATAGACTAACTGATGGTCAGTTATTATTACAATAACAAAAGATGACGGAAAACTGCATGGATGGCAAAGTGCTTTAGTGGTTTAAGTGGTCGCCTAGCCACTTTAATATAATTTTACGTTTCTACTATACGTCACTTTTTCGTCGGCGGTGGTGTAACAAGTGTTCTTTGAAACGTCCATGACTCCTACGGTGGAGTCATGGACGTTGACGTCGTTGCGCGTAACCATAAACCATAAGTTTTATACCAACCATAAGTTTTCTTGACTCCCCGTCAAGAAAACATTTGGTTTTTTTTTTGCAGCCAATCACAACGCGTTTTCTTGACTATCCCGTAGGGGTCACGGACGCGCAACGGTAGTGTTTTATTGACTCCACGGTATGAGTCATGGACTTTTGAAATATTGTCTTATGTTTACGCGAATGTTATACATTGAAATTAAACACTTTATACGGATTTTATCGCGTTGTTTATTTTACTTTAAACACTGTTATTACATAATTTTGAAAACTCTAACACTACTATTATTGAATTTTACTACTATTTAAGCTATATATTAATATATATAGTCTCCCCGTGAACATGGCTGCTGTAAAGCAACCGAAACGTCGGGGCAAAGTGTAAACTTAAATACAAATAGTTTTAATTAGAGAAAAAATATATAGCTTAAATAGTAGTAAAATTCAATAATAGTAGTGTTAGAGTTTTCAAAATTATGTAATAACAGTGTTTAAAGTAAAATAAACAACGCGATAAAATCCGTATAAAGTGTTTAATTTCAATGGACTTTTGAAAGTTAATGAAAACTTAATGCGTTTTGTAATCATTTAGTAACTTTGTCTCGGTCGCGCAGCGGTAGTAATACTGCTGCTGTGTATAAGGTCTCGAATTGTTATTGGCTTTTTTGGTAGTTAAATTCTTAGTAGTAGTACGGTGTCTAGAATTCAACGCGCAGACAGCATAAAGCTCGTTCCTTATTACAAATCTAAAACTGGGAAAATGTGTGGATAATGCAACTCTTGCTACTCCTCCAGAGATTCACGTGTACCTTTTTTTCAGATTATATTGATGGTGCAGTGGTTTAAATAGTCTTCTCGCTACTTTTAGTGTGCTGAACGTAGTATTCTCACTCGCCGACCACAGTAATTGTACATACATAGATTCACACCTGTTTCCCAAAGGGGTAGGCAGTACGGATTTCCATTTGGTACGATCCTGACACACTTCTCTGGCTTTATTCACTTTCATCACACTCCTCATACATACTCGCCGGTTTAAGGTGCTCGTAACCTGGCCTTTGTCCAGAACGTCTCCGATCTGATCGAGAAACGTTCGCCTAGATCTTCCTCTTGCGACTGTTCCATTCACAAAGTAATTGTGTAATCTGCAAATACTTCGTCTGCCAGTTCTATGTCCGATTCAATATTTATAAAATGCCTAGCGACACAGAATTAAGTATTTGCATTTGGCACCTTAGTATGGAAACCATACCCATGGCGGACACAAACGAAATATAGGAGAGTGTACTGATATATGGCTCTGATTTACTATGGCATTAGTCACATTAAAGTGAGCCACGGGAATCACGAAAAATTCAAGTATTATAAACTGATATAGGGAAGATAAATAAAATGCTAATTCATATTAAAATATTATTTTTCAATTTGATCCAAATCAAGCATAAGATCATTTAAAAAGTCAGCGGGTGCATCTGTTTCTTCCTGATGTCTGGCCCAAAACAGATAAAATACTATGCTGGTGATATGGGCGCAGCTCCCGACAGTGCGGCGGCCGTGTATACATGAGCAGTAGTACTCTTTTATATTTTGTCTTCCGTGTTGTGTTGGGTTTAACAAAATATATGTATAGTACTAATTCATTCGTATACGTGACTGGATTCGCCCTCTGATCAATATCTTATTATTAATTAAATGTTGGTGTCGATACATTTCTATGATATAATCCCCATTTGGTCGTATGTGCTTGTGACAATAAGACCTTGCGATTCTCAAATGGTATGAGCCCAACGCGCAACGTGAATAAGATTATATCTTCAAAGGTCAGCTGTGATAAATCCTCAAAGTCTGGACTGTTCCCATCTAGAGGTACGAATGCTACTCTTTGTCTGTTTAATTTATTTGTTGATACGTATTCTGCCAACTCATTTTCTCTGTTTATATTTTGATTTATAATATTCATAAACTGCTCGGCGTATATATTATCTTCGTATGGCCGCCGAGTAGCGTTAATAATTGCCGGGGTTATTTTAAAATCAGTCATCATATTTCGCATCGCAACATTAAAATATGTATGCGAAAAAATATTGAAATCTTTCTTAAATCGTCCATTAATTGTTTCGATCACCTGACGACACATTGTAATTAACCCAGATTTATTAGCGTCAGGTGTAGATAACTGTCCTCCTCTTCCTCTAGGTGGCGGCACGTAGGGATTATATCCACGTTCTTCAATAGCAGGGATGGAATCCCGAAAGCCACGGTCCAATAGAAAACACGTCGTTAGGTCTAAGATACCAATGCCAAGCTGAGTCTTCTCGCATAAGGCGGCGCATAATTGTTGCATCCCAAGTAGTCGCTGAATACGGTCCTACGACTTCTATTATATAGCCGTCTGTACATACGATTAGAAAAGGCTTTACCAGGTTACGGAATTTGTGAAGGCTGTACATAGGATTTTCTTTGGAAAAGAAAATTCGCACTTTTCTGAAGGTAATTATATGTTCCTTCGAACATAAGAATGGCTGCCAGTTTATTTTGGCTACCACCAAAAATATGGTTTGGGATACGAAGATTTTGTGCCACCACTTCTTCTCTGGTTATATGATTTAAGCCCAGGTAGCGTGCAACAAAATCTTCAGTTAAGCATTCTCTCGCTATATTTGGAATTTCGTAGCTAAGCGCTCATCAGATTGACCAGTTCTTTCATTTCTTTCTAAAGTGGTAGTAGGACGATCGGACCTGTTACGAAGAGATGGTGTTTGTTCTAAAATAGTCATAAACAGATTTTTAATTAAAGCTGTCCAAAAATGGAAATGGTTCAATATTTTCAAAATCCATTTCAGACCTGCTTTCTAATCCCCATTTATACAAGTTGATTATGTCAATACATGAGCATTATTAAAGCTTTCATGTGTTCAAATCACAAGTTCTTCCCAATAATTTTGAACTAAATGAGGGTCTAAATGAGAGGTGAGGCAAACTCGAGCAAGTTCCGGTATATACAAATTATGATTGTGCAACAGTAAAACTTGGCGTAGGTTGGCACACAATGTGTAGTCATACCTCTGCGTTAAGAAATATACAGCGTCTCGCTGTATTGGTTACACGTCTATATCCAGTAACAGTAATAAAACCAGGACCTCGTTGATCCCCGACTTCTATTTGTTGAACGACCTCCGCCTCTCCAACTTCTTCTTGATTTGCAACTTCTTGTACTGGCTGGGGTGGCACATCATCTAATTGCTGGTTATGCAATGCTCGATCATATCTCTGCCAGCAAGGGTGGCATATAGATCTTATACCGTCAAAAGAAATCTGAAACAAGATAAAACATTCTGTATATATCTATAAAATCACCAAACATCAAACATCGAGATTATTTTAAAGTAGTTTCGAAAAATAATCTTTAATTTCACTGAATTCCTTAATTGCTATTCTTTATGCACACTACTTATGAGTACTTACCTACCGTGGTATGAATTCTTGTAATAACAACACTACGAGATCCCAGTACCTTTCGAGAAACACTCCATTAAGACTGTGTTTTCTTCGACGCAACAGATCGATTGCACGACACACAACTGTTTTGTCTTTCCATATCAACGAAAATCCAATCCAAAAGCAAATAACCAGAGTCCATAAAACACGCTAATGTAGTTGATAAAACCATAGATAAAACAAACTGGGTAAACGTACAGATCGCAACAATAGCTTACGAAGGACTGCGCGGAAGGCGGTGAGTCAGTGCGCGAGCGCAACGAAACTTGTTCTACCTGTCTAATGTGCGAAAGAGACAGCGTATACATGCCTCTGAACATTGACTAATCCGTGCACAATGCTGTATGGTATCGAAATTCTTTTTATGCCTTTATAAGATTAAATAAAATCCTCTGAAACAGTTGTTTTTTATTTTTTTTAAACGATTCTGTATATTTTCTCCATCGATTTTTAATTAAATAATTATATGCAATGAAAGGTCATATTATTCCCCATAGTTTAAATCTATTTTGGTTAATGTCCGCCACTCTTCGCAAAGCGGGTCTGATATGCCCAATGACCTTTGATTAGTAAATTCAATTAATTAATCATAGCCATTAAACCCACGATTAATTATACATTATATGATCGATGAACACAAGCACTTATTCGCTACACGTCACAGAACTTCACAGAAGTTAACATAATGAACGAAGTAACACTTTACACATAATTACTTTATTCTCCAAGTAATCCAGTTAAATATTATGGGAGTGCCAATTACCAGCCACTTGAGTTACATTTAATTACCAAGTAATAACGAATCTAATTGAAACATTATCCAAGTTATCTACGTTAACGATTTAGAAACGTGTCGAGATTCCGACGGTAAATATTTTAAGGCTTCCAATATCAATATTACGTAATATACTTCTTCAAATATCCGCGAATGAATTGATTCCCTGATTAAATTGGATTATTTTAAGAAGCGCTTCTCATGTTTTTGTAATCCACCTGAATCTGGTCGCCTCATTGATTAGTATGTACATAATTTTGCACTTTAACCGATAGTCACGAGTGCCATTTTCAGATCCATTCATATTAATAAACACTTTTGTTTTTTAAAACGAGCTGACTATGGATAAAGATACTGTCAACCAATTTTAGACAACGATATTTCTCAAAACGGACTAACTTGTACCTCGGTGTAGACGTTGTCAGTGATGTGGATTGAAGGTGATCCAATGTTTTACCATTGTGGGTACACAGTGAATACACACACCTATATATAGTAACATTATATCGCATGTCATTCTACATATATGTATGTGCACTGAGATTTATTGCATTAGCGCATAAGCAGTGTTACGGTTAGCCTTGCTCAGTGTGACTGTGGTAAGCTGGAGCAGACAATGGCACATTTGTTAGTAAAGCTCGGGCAAAAAGGGCTTCTTGCTTGAGCACTTGCACTATCTGAGCTTTGTGCGGCCACTCCAAACGCAATTAGAATGGCTGAATATTATGCAAATAATATAGGTATAGCTCACACAAGAAGAACCATTGACACGAAGAAGAAGAAGAAGGTATTCACGGTATTCTGCAGTTGTACCCGACTGTCACGCCTGAGGTCGCGGGTTCGATTCCCGCACAAGTCAAATATTTGTGTGCTTGAACATGAATGTTTGTCTTGGTCTGGGTGTTTCTATGTATAATATGTATGTATTTACAAAAAAAAAGTATATGTATGTTTATCCATTGTCTAGTACCCATAGTACAAGCTCTGCTTAGTTTGGGCCAGATGGTGCTGTGTGTATGAGGTTAAAAAAAAATAAAAAATAAACGTATTCGGTCTAACCAGATATATAATTTCATCACCCAGTAGTCAGATACAAACCAAACAGATACTATATACCTACTATATAGATAAGTTTTTGTTCGCCCAACTCCATTTTGGGTGTTCGCTGTATCCCCACACTAATAACACAACGCATATGACGACTATGACATGAATGTAAAAGCGCAAACGAATTGGGAAAGTCGCGCGAATCATATACGCTCTATCTTGAAATCACCTAGCTGTCCAAACTTCCTAACTTTAGAAATCCCAGGTGTGTTGCCGCCGCAATCACTAGAGAGATAGGCAGTCGAATCAAAGTCAAATTAGCCACAGGAACGTCGTTTCCGAAATCGCTCGATAGTCGTTATACATACGTGCAGACATATACGCACGGGCCTAACGCCTTGCTAAATCTATCCAGCTCTTAGTAAAAACTAAACTCACTAAGCAATATTCTTTAAAGTTCGTAAATGTTACTTTGTGACCTATATGAATAAATTATTTTGACTTGACTACGTATTGATTTTTGCTATGCAGGGGCCACAGTGCTCTTGTCGATCGGCGTATGAACTAACTTTGTATTTAAATTATAAACAAGGTATAAGATAATCCACAAGGCAGAGCTTGTACCGGAGACCTCGATAAAACGTGTCGTCTCTTTTCTAACTAAGCTATTCATGGTCCTACGTTAGTGATTGATATATGCATTTGTATTTCGTTTGTAAGTCGAATGGGCTAATTTTGGATTGATTGTAATATAAGAATTGTCTCGGTAGCGCAACGGTTGTATTGTTACTACTATGCAGGCTATAAGGTCTCGGGTGCGATTCCCGGGTAGGACAAAATGTGATTGGGTTTTCCTGTTTCGATTTTTTTATTATTAGTATATTCGTGCTGCTAATAAGAAGTTCTAAGTTAGGTTCTGTGTGCAGTAATAGGTTCTCCCTTATATTACGTAAGACCTAAACATATTTGGTGAAATGTGGGTTGAATATACTTTTGCCTACTGCTTTGGAATTATAGGAATGAGACTGCATAGTCTATACTTCTATACTGATATTATAAAGAGAATTTGATTTTTTGTTTGTTTGTTTGTAAGGGTTTAAATCAAAAACTACTCAACCAATTTTAACAGGTTCCCTGTCCGACATTTATGTACATAACAATACATTTTCTATTGCGTCTATCACGGGACAACGAATGGGTTAAAAATTATTTCACGATTAGAAAGCTATATGATCAGTTAGTAACATAGGTTATATACAGGGTGTCCGGTAATTAATGGATAAACTTGAAATGTCTTATAGTAGAACTGAAGGCCGTTCAGAAAATAAGAAGAAAGAAAAAATAATAAAATAAAAAAATATATATATATATATTAAAAAGTGCAAGCTATATTAGCATAGCATACTTTGACTGTCTATATATTAGCATAATTAGTTTTTAATAATAAAACAACAAAAAACCGATGAATTTCATTAATTTATGGTCGTAGTATACAAGAAAGTTAGTACATGGTAATTAAAAACAAACACATTTTTTTTCATTTTTTTTTCTGAACGGCTATCAGTTCCACTATAAGACATTTCCAGGTTATCCATTAATTACCGGACATCTTGTATATCCTATTAAAAAAAAGTACTGTTACTAACATAATCTAACCTACTATAACGCTAGCGAAAGCGTGGGCAAGAGCTAGTCTCAAATATAGTAGGTCAAATATAATCCATAGACAACATAATCTATGGATTATGTTTGACCTAACTTGTACGAAATCTACACTAGCGTCTGATGATCGGTCTAGCACATGTTACGTACAGCCTAATCTTCTTCCTAGGCGGCAGTTCAGAACTTTTGTACGTTAAGCTATTCTGTTATTTTAGTTTTACATTACGAACTCGTTCGTGTTGAAAACTGAACTGTGAACTTTAGAAGAATGGCAACGCGATAAAACGCCGATGCAACGATAAACTTTTATATATAACTTTCACAAAGTACTTTTTTTTATATAACTTCATCCAATTGCGCCTGTTGGCAGTTTAAAATAGCTGACGATTTCGATTCAATTGTTTATTTTCCTACTAGTTCCTGCCTACAGCTTTGCCTGTGTGGATCTCACAAGAACGTATAATTATAGATAGATATATGAAAATCCGTTGCGCTAATACAGTCATAGTAAATATGGTCTATCTGTGTGAAAATACGTTCAATAATTTATGAGTGATATAGTAACTAACATCCAAACATCTTTATACAACTTCACATTTATTATATTACTAGCGACCCGCTCTGGCTTCACACATGTAGTACTAATCCTTAATAAATTATACATCTAAACCTTCCTCAAAAATTACTCTGTCTATTGATGAAAATCGCATGAAAATTCGTTCATTACTTTTTGAGTTTATCGCGAACAGATAGACAGACACGGCGGGGGATTTTGTTTTGTAATGTGTAGTGATAATACTAGCTACTTATATCATTTTCTGTCTCCCTGACAATGTGTATGCGAAATTTCATGATGATTGGTCAAGTAGTTGTGTGAAAGCGTAGCAAACAAAAACGAGATGGGTGTAAAAACCCAGGATTCAACCTCTTAGTCTACATGTGACCTTTTTTCCTTCAGCTTTTTGTAATTTCCCACTGCTGGGCAAAAGCCTCTCCCTTGGACTTCCAAATCACTCTGTTGGTAGATATATCCTGACTTTATGCCCTTGTGACTCCTATATCTCGGGGGTCTTTTGACCCACAGGGCCCATATTCAAACTCGACCGAGAATGACCCTAAGGTATCTATACACCAAGTTACAAGTCAATCGGTCCAGTGGTTCCGGAGCTATACCTGTCACTAACAGACAGACATACAGACCCACATAGTGTTTTCATTAACCTCTTCGAAGAAGACTCAGAGGTTAATAAAAGACTCACATTCGCATTTATAATATAAGTTAGGGTTTTCAATTTCTCTTCTTTGTTTTGACTCGTTGGTTCTGTCACATAATTTTGCGTTGATGCTTACGCGACCCTAAGGTTTCTGGCTGGATTCCCTATTCAAGCAGTACAGGTAGAGGACAATAGGCACGCCACCTATTACGTGGGAACCAGAACATAGTACGCGAAAGCTGGCCCCTATAACTAGCATACACACAAATGTGACGGTTTTTTTTATGGTATAGGAGGCAAACGAGCAGTCGGATCGCCTGATGGTATGCGATTACTGCCGCTCATGGAAACTTGCAACACCAGAGGAGTCACATATGCGTTGGCGGCCTTTTAAATTTGTTCGCCCCACCAGGTGAGGGTAGAGGGGTTGGGGCTCCGGTACCCTCACTCACTCGACGAAACACAACGCAAGCGCTATTTCACGCCGGTTTTCTGTGTGACAATGGTATCACTCCGGTCGAGCCGGGTCATTCGTGCCGAAGCGTGGCTCTCCCACGGCTATTGGCAATTAAAATACATTTTATATTATTTTGTTTGTGATTTTAATGACAATCATAACTAATAATAAAAATAATTAAGTTAAAATATAAGCTCAGTAAAATTACAACACTGAATTAACTGCCTGTATAAAATAAATGAAGCACTGATGGGTTAAATAATATTTTCTCTGTAAAATAGATTTAATATGTTTTATTTATAACAATAAAGGTTTTGAATGGGTATAAAATATTTGTTTACCTTCTTTTATTGAAATTAAATTGAAATTAAATTACTTTATACGGATTTTGTCGCGTTGTTTATTTTTAAACACTTTTATTACATAACTAGATGTGCCCGCGGTTTCACTCGATTTCGTTTCGGTTTCGTTTATGATTACTGCGCGCTCCAGTGGGTTATAGCGTGATATTATATAGCATATAACCTTCCTCGATAAATAGGCTAGCCAACACTAAAATAATTTTTCAATTCGGACCAGTAGTTCCTGAGATTAGCGCGTTCAAGCAAACAAACAAACAAACTCTTTAGCTTTATAATATTAGTATAGATTATGAACTTTAACACTACTCATTATTGAAATTGACTACAATTTACGCTCTTTAAATTAATTAAAACTATTTATATCTAAGTTTCCACTTTCCCCCGACGGTTCTGTTGCTTTACAGCAGCCATGTTCACGGGGAGTCAATGCACACACCAATGACACGCCGCGCCGCCGTCAACCCAAAGACAAGCAGGTATTAACGTAAGACAATCAATTTCTTTCTTTCTTACTTTCTATTTAGACCCTTTTCTGATTTAATATCCCTTTTCCTAGTTTTTCTTTTTTTTTTTTTTTTGCTCGTCAAAATGACCACACTCCGCCTGATGGTAAGCAGTCGTGTGGTCTAAGAGCAGTGGCCTCCACATCGTCCTCATAGCAGCTGAGGCGATGTTGAGGTCTCTACTTTGACGGCCTGAGAAGGTGCTTTTTCACGCCCCGCTTAAAGGACCCAGGATTGAAGAAAGAAGGAAACACGTGCCTTGGCAGAGAATTCCATGCCTTGATCGTTCGGCAGAGGTATGAGGACCCAAACTTGTTGGTACGCACTCTAGTCGACTCCACCGTGTAAGGATGGCATCTGAGCCCAGCACGCGTTGTTCTGGATAGGAAAGGGGAGGGCGGGATAAGGTGGAAATATATTAAAATACTTACATAATTATTATGATGTTTGTCTTTAGCCTATATAGTGTAGTATAGAGGTAGGGTTATAGAAGACCGAATTCTTTGAGTATAACAGCTTATAATTTTTTTAAAGTTTCTTTTTTAATAATATTGACGCAAATAAACAAGTTGCATATGTTGACATGTAACAAAGACACATTTTCTATGTGTACATACAGTCTGAGAGTATACGGACATAGTATAGACCTTATATTTTGGTCTTAGATTTTAATAATCAGATGTACAATGTACATTAGTCTAAACATAATCCCCTCAGATAATATTAGGATAAGATTAGTATGACGTTAATACTACCTGTTGTATTTGTCAGCCAGATGCGGGCGTTCTGGACGTCCGTAGATAGATATTATGTTATCAGTACGCCTCAGAAAATATTGCAGCCCGTTGTGGTCACTCACTTTGCTGAAGAAAGTCCACTGTTAAACAAAAAAATACTAAGTAAATGGGCTATTAAGGCTATATATTTTATTTATTCTTTCATAATTAAAAAATACATATCTTGACACTTAATTAGTGTATTTCAAAAGACGGGTAGTATTTTGGTCACTAGGAGTAAATCCTGTGTCACAGGGGACTTTACAAACATACATACAAAGGACACGAATATCACGAAGACTTGGAACAACTATTTGTAACTCACACAAATTTATGTCCCGCGTGAGAATCGAACCCACAAGATTTGGCGCAGTGGCAATGGTCTAAAACTACCATAATTTTATGTAGGAGAACATTTTTGACTGATTTTATTGATGGATTAGCTTTATATTTTGAGGTATATAGTGAGAGGAGATACAACCGAAAAGTAACCTAAAAAATAATTACATATACCTACCACGTGCCTTAAAGCTTTGTAAAATGTTGATTACAGGTAGCTATCAAATATCAAATAGAGCATTAATTTAATAGTTGGCATAAGTATCTAAGTTACTAAAATGACGAAATAAATTTTTGACAAACCGCTGACACGTTCACTGCTATCAAAATAACGGAAAGTGTATGTAAATAAAACTATTTATTACCAATAAATCTGGGTATTAACTAAACCAATGAATAATATTGATACAGAACGGCCGAAGTTAATCCAACATTAACATCGATCATGGCCGTTTTAATTATAGAATAATCGACAGTAAGTGAATTAGACAAATTAATTTCAAATATTATTTGGACGGATTACTGTGCCCCGTTACTTCGTGGGCTTTTATCACGTTTGAAGATGCGTGGTTTCCGTCTTTAGATTCGTGTAACACAGCTTTACGATGACAATTAAGCAATCTCTATTAAATATTTTCTCAAGTTTATGCAACGATTACGGTTACATTGAATTTAAATTACTTTTACGATTTAGGTAGTTTATTTCGTTACAATTATTTTTAGGTTATCTGCTCAAAATGTCGGGCTATGTTGAAAAGTAGAGGTATTTTAAAATTAAAAAGCTCATATATTTGATCCAATTATTACTAAAATACGTTTATCCTTTGATATTCTTTTAAAGTAGTGCTAGGCGTTAAAAATAATGTCGGTATTTTCGGTGCAGAGGGAGGTTAGCACACAAACGTAGTTTTAGCAAACTACAAATATACACAATAACACAAATTAATGTTCTATTGATCTTTACTATCACGACCATTTTATACGCTTAACTATATGACTCTTTTCTTTTTCCTAGCCTTTATTATTCCCAAGTCACTTGGGGTCGGCTTTTCTGGTCTAACCGGATTTGACTAGATATCAGTTTTTACACGGAGCGGCTGCCACCTAACCTCCGCAACCCGATGGCTAACGATACCCTAAGGCTAGACCAGTGTTAGGATATTATAGGGCACTGACTTCCCAATAACGACTGTCGTATGATGTTCATTGAAGCCAGGACCGACGGCTTAACGTGCTCTCCGAGGCACGGAGCCGGCGATAATTGTCAATCAATACGCACATAATTTCCAAAAGTCATATAACTTCCGAAAGTCAGAGGTGCGCGACGTGAGATCGAACCCGAGACCTTCTGCATTGCAGTCTGTTGGTCTCCCCACTGAGCTATTGCTGCATTGCTAAACTATATGACTGTGGAAATTAAAAGTTATGAATGAAATATATTTTTAGGAAGACGTCATAAATTAACTAGTTCCGCTAGGTGTGCTACTAAGTCATAATTGATATTGCAACTGCACGTATAATTACCGTCACAAGTTTAACTAATCTAGATAACACCTATTATGTACTGAAATTCTTAGTATAAGTTTAAATTTGAAATTCCAGATCGCTCCGTTTAGCAAGCCCGTAAGTACTGCGAGCATTTTATAAAACCTCTTTTGCCACCTCTGATACAACAATTAATATGCAATATTATCCGAAACAGTTTACATTCAAATAGTTCTGAACTTCATTTAGCAACACTTGACGAAAGTACACTTTAAGTTCACGCCAATAAAATTCAACATAATTATATATATTCAATTTCATATATTAAATAATGAGTAATCGCTTTTTAATATGCATCACCTTCTAATTAGTTAATAAAATTGATTTATATACGCCGAGGTAATTAATTTAAATACATTAATTAATCGACGATTTCACTGTGGGTGTTGCAGAGTTTGGGTCGGAAGCATTTTGAAATACATATAGTATTTTCTTTCTTTCTTCCAAATAGTAAACAGTATTTACCTATGTCATATTCTAACGTGTATATCGCTCGAGGGGCACGCAGAAGTATATTATAACACCCACATTTCACCAGGTATTGTTTTGGATTATTAGATCCTAGTAATAGAGGACGAATGTTGTGCAATCTACCACTATGTATTATTAAATTTACCCTTCAAAATGGCCGAACAGATTTTAGTATAGTTCATATATGTAACTAAAAAGCTTAATAAAGATGACTACAACTTTTAATAAAATGTGACCAATTGTAGTTAATTTTAGTAAGACGGTCTCGATGGCGCAGCAGTTCCAAAATTATGTAATACAGTGATTAATAAACAACGCGATAAAATCCGTTTATAGTAGTTTAATTTCAATGAACCTACAACTATAGCTGGCCAAATCTAGGTGCACTCCACTATTTGACAAAACAACTTTATCTAACCCTTCGGAAATGAAGGCACGGGACTACTGTATATAATACACGTATGATTAGCATTTATCTTCAACAAATTCCATCAAAATGAAATCTTTCATTAAACAAAATTTATTCGCCTGCGGTAATTTTAATCTACGCTTTGTTGCAAATATTAAATGTTGTTGAAATTTAATTTCAAAGTTAAATTACTTAACATAAACACACGTAAACACTGAACTAAATGCAAATGCACTCAGATTTAGGGCATACACTGAATATGGATGAATGCAAATACCATTATTTCTGGTTAAGAAAGAACGCTTTAGTTGTGATTTATGGTTTAAAAAACAAGTTATGTATGAGCTTTTGCGTAAACTAATTAACACCTGTCCAGAACATTAGTATGATAATTTATTGCAGCCATACTTTACATTAGATAATGTGGTAATCAAGATGGACAGAGTTAAAGCTTACACATATTTTTATGATTTATTCGTTATTATATCAACCCTGTATATAATTTGTCCCACTGCTAGACACGCGCCTCTTCTCAGTGTAATAAGGGTTAGGCCATAGACCATCACGCTGGCCCAGTGCGCGTTGAAAGACTTCACATATCTCCGAGAACATTATAAAGAGCTCTTAAACATGCAGGCTTCGTCACGATGTTTTCCATCATCGTTAAAGCGAGCGGTAATTAATTATTTAATACGCACATAACTTCAGAAACTCGAGACCTCCGTGTGGTAGTCCAATGGTCTCCCACTAGGCTATTAATAATTGGAATTTTAGTAGTAATATGTGCGACTGCTGTGATGTCACGAGTTCTAATCTTGGGTCGGACCAGCAAAGAGTTATTGAAGTTTTCAGACAAGAAATTCTCAGTAGCAACCTGGAGTTAGGGAGTAAGCTATTACTCAACCCCGTGCCTCGCAAAACACGTTAAGCCGTTGGTTCTGCGCCTAGTCACTCTCCGGTCATGTCGGATTGCTAACCACTGTACACTTGTGTTTACACACACATTTGTGCACCATAATATCTCTTGCCAGTGCCAGTCTCCGTTAATTCGCCGTGACCGATTTGGTCTAGATGACATTATTAATAATTACTGATCGTAAGGCGCCAGGGTCGATACCTAATCGACTATTGCGTTATGTTATTATGACTTAGGTTTAAACAAAAAAATACAGTCGGCAATGAAACGAATTCTAGAATTGAGTTCGATAGGTATGTGTTTTAGATAAGTATGTAGATAGAAATACATTGTATCCTATTGTGGACGACAAAATATACAAATGATTGTTAGCCGGGCGTTATTTTTCTAACTCTCACTTTCCCTTCATCGGTGATCAAACCCAGTGTCGTGTTGTACTTTACAAACATACGATTAACTGAGAACAATTATTTGTGAATTAAAAAAACATACTTATAATTTTCGTAAAATTCGAACCGACTTCACTCGGTGGTGGCGGTAAGACGACCGCTTTGCCGCTGCGCCATCCATGCTGTCGAGTATTGCATGCAATTAATTATCCATACAAGATAGGTAAATATTAAGTGATGATAATAGATACTGTAATTAAGTACACACGGTAAGGAAATGTTAGTCAATTAACCAGCTCATACGAATGTATAAACTTTATTGTTGAACTTTTCTAGCTGAAGTGCGATGACGTGAATGTCCTATCGTCGAAAGTAAGTTAAGTTTAGTTTTAATATATTCGATAGCAACATAACAAAATTACATTCTAAACTCCTGTTATCCTAGAGGCAGTCTCAAACAAATTCTGAAATAGAAACTGCCGTCACACCGAGATAACATATCACGGGATAAACCACCTAAATCCGCAAAACTTCATAATGTTAAGACCCTTGCTGACTGACCCATTAATAAATGAAATCCAACCTGCAATGAACAAGATACCAGGCCTGTGTGTATCCACTTATCAATGGGCAGAATCTCGGACCCGTGCTCGCCCTCGAAACCAAATACCGTATAATTATAATGTGAGGCCTTCTGCCGGGGCCTTTATAATTAAATTCTGAAGTATCAAGACCCATCATCGCTTATTAAAAATTAATTATGACTCGGGCACTCAGACATTTCCCGTCGAGAGTGTGATCTACCGACCATACACATATTTCGGGTTTTTATTTATTTAGTGGAATATTTTTATTTGTCGTCGAGCAGTGCTTATTTCCTGTGAGACAGGTGGCTTTCAGCCTGTTTAAGTGGATCTCTCAGTATTATAATCGTACTAATGGAGGGTCAGTACGTATGATATATGAATTGAATTCTCGGCATTTCTTCCGCGTAGGTAAGTATTTGAAATCCATGTCGGAAAACAAGTATTTTTTATACCGTCTTTTATTTAGTATTGAGTGTATCCTCAACATATTTTTTCTCAACATTTATAATGTGTTTGAGGGGATAAACGCGCTGGCCCAAGGTTGGTACCCTAAACAGGCTCATGGCAACAGCGCCTTATGGAAGTAATAGACCCCTGGAACTGGACTCTGGACCTCTTGTTTTCTGTAATAGAGTGGTCTCTATTGCAGAAAAGCGGCACAAGAGGAGCATAGCATGTACCTAACACTGTCTTGGCGCATTAGAAAATACTGCACCTAAGTAGTATTTTTTAAGCTTTCAAACAGGAATCAATTAATACAACTGTCAATTAAATATAAAAACTGAATCATAAATGAAATCCTAATGCACTCACACGCAAACGAATCCACTTATCACCAACCCATCCGTTGGACGACGTTACTATTATTTTAAGGCCAGTTTTTTCGCTTTTGTAGGTCAATATTAAGATAACTATTCCACAGGTACCGTGCATTTAGCCTGCCCATAAACTATACCTCCGTTATATTTAATATTTTCGGAATTACAATACAGGTTTCGTATTTATTAAGAAAACCAACAAACACACATTTGTATTTAATAATATTTAAGGAATAATCAATCAGGCATATGTCTACCCGAAACTTCAGGCCAACGAAAAAAAATACAATAAATTTTCTTGGGATTTCTTTCCAATTACATTACGTTGTTGTTCGGACTGCTTCTTAGAAGAGTTAAGGACAATAAAGAAGTAAGAGGTTCCGTGCCGAAATTCAAGAGAAATTTCGGAATAAATGTGTTTTCTAGTACGAACAGTCAGCCCAAAACTTTGGCATTTATATTTCATGGTTGGCCTATTGTCTGCTAGCTACCACTCAAAGACCACCAAATCTAATATTTAAATAAGTAATTAATGATAATGGTTATTTCTTCCGCGTGAACCTCATTTATTGGCGGGATGTAACACATAAATCATATTCCTCTTTTATTACAGATATTTATAACTAAACGGTGATGTGGAAATGGAAACACAACTAACGGCAGTAAATCATAATTTTAAAGTTAAATAACACTTCATTTTAATGGAGAAAATGAACGACGCTTAGATTTGATCCGAAAAGCTGCTTTATTGTATAAATTTACAATTTTATAGATTAGACAATTGGTACGACTGCAGATGTGCATAAGGCTTGCTTTCCCAGGTCAGACTCAGTTTCTCAAGTACCACGGAGTCTGGAATTATGCCCGGTATATGGCAATATATTACGTAGTATGCGGGTGGCCCAAAACCCGTCTGTGTGGAAAACCTTGAGGGAGGCCTATGTCCAGCAGTGGACGTCTTTCGACTGAGATCATTATCATACGGCAATAGTCTTGACTATAATGTATGACCTAATAGCATGTTATATAAGTCTGCCGGCACTTTCGAAAATATAGGATAGAATTTATGTATGTAGTTAGATATGAGACATGGATTCACGTTTAATTATACGAAGGGGCGCCAGGCAACTCACCACAATCTTGACATAATTATCTTTTTTATTTATACCCTTTCATTACATTTTCGAGTATGCTTATC